>VXBS01005717.1:284758-474686 GCA_013400255.1 Sitta europaea
AAAAAAAAAAGGCAGCAAGCCGGAGAGCGGGGAGCGGAGAAGGACGGGAGTGAAGGCTGCAAAAGGCGTCTGGGTGACATCAGCCCGGTGCTGGAGCAGTCCCCACCCGTGGAAATCAATCTGTTCTACAGCAGGAGGGTGGCGGAGCCGATCGCATCAGGCGGCAGGGGAACGCGGGGCTGCGGAGCACGGGGGCTGCAGGACGGGCAGTAAGGGGTTAATCGCATGCACGTACGGAATGAATGCGTTCGGAGACCTTCCCCCGGCAGCCGGAGGAGGGGAGGAGGAGGGGACACCTCTGCTCGACAGCCAGGCTGCAGCAAATGTGGGTGGTGGGGCGCTGCGCCGGCCCGCGCAGAGCCGAGCACGAAGCCCAGACTTTGCGGCGGGACCCGGCCACGGACGGGCTTCCGCCGGGACCCACACCGAGGGGAAGGGGCTGAGGGGCGACCGTGGCCCCCAGAGCAGTGCCGGGGCAGAGCAGAGGTGCCAGCAGCTGCCAGTGCTTCCAAAAGGCCCCGCTCTCCTCTGCAGCACCTGGCCGGGGCTCCTGGCCCTGCAGAGACGTGCCGCGGTACTGCACACTCAAGGGCGCCAAGAGTGAACAGAAAAGGCGGACGAGACCTCCTGCGAGCCTCAGCTGGAACAGTGGTGGGGCCATGCCCTGCCGGGGGTATCCAGAGCAGCGAGGGATGGAGTCCAGGAAAAGCTAGGGCAGGGAAACTAGCTACAGGAGGGACTTGCACCCTTTCGTAATGCCAGTGAGGGACACTAGCAGATAGACAATTAACAAAATTACATATAATTAAGTGAAGACCTATTTAATCCACTTTTGGCGTGTCTCTCACGGTCTCATCAGCAGAGTGAGCAAGACACAACATGCTGTCCTCAGGACAACGCTCCCTTGTACAGTGTAGAAAGTACAGGGATGTGCAGGAGTCCCAGGGGATTGTGGGCTGCACAAAGAGAAAATTAGGCAGCCTCTTTGTCTACACTCCATACTTGTAGCAGAAAATTTCTCCCTGGTGCTGTCACTGAATCAGCTGAACTGATGATACTTTGCAGGAGGAGGGAATGTCCTACAACTTCTGGCCCATGGTACTTGCCTGGGCAGTTAAGGGCTGGATTTGCAAAGGTGGCCTTGAAGGCCAGCTCGGGAGATCGTCAACAAGCTGCACCACAAAGCTTCAGCTCTACAAGATAGCAAAGCCCCCTGATGAGGGTTCAGAGCAACAGCTACCATCCTCAGGTCCTCAGAAAGGCCATAATTTGAATTAACCTAGGAACGATACACAATTCAGAGGCTCACAACTAGGCATGGGGGATTCATGGGTGTTGCTCCTAGGGAGCAAAGTCCACTGTCAAAATAGAAGCTTTTCTTATGCCTACTTAAAGAAAAGATGATTTCTCACTGCAGTCCCTTCTCACTGCATTGGTTTGATAACCAAACTAGTACAACAATAACAGTAAAAATTACTGAGCAAAACATTGCACTTCCATAGAATGTTTTAAAACACAAGAGAGTATTGAAAAAGTCCACAGATTTAGTCACAACCAACCCTAAAGTGTAGTTTTTCTCTTTGCACTTATCTTGATTTTACACTATAGTTAATTAGAACAGGTTAGGGCCTTTCTGAGATAAGTACAGTGAATATTTAAAAGATTTATAGTTACATATTGTTCAACAACCTGACTGCTTTGTTAAACGTATCAGTATGTTTTGACCCTTGTTAAGGAGAACATATTCCCCTGCCATAAAAGATGCCTTAAAACCGGAGTATTATGGCTGAGAATTCACTGAGGTAGCTCTTCTCACTTTGGGGACAGAAAATGTCTTGTGAAATTAAACAAATAGCTGTCTGGCTAATTTGGGAGTGGTGCTGATAGGCTCTTAAAAGAATGCCTATGCAGCTCAAATTTTCTAAAAATGTTAGCCATGACATAGGAGCCTCTAGGATACAGGAGAAAGTATGAGACACAGGCAGAAGGAAGGGAACTCAAAATTTTAAAAAATATACCTGAAGAATGGTATCACCTTCACAGAAAAAAAAAAAATAAATCTTGAGGTTCTACTTACCAGAAAATATCCAGTTATTAAGCTTTGTTTATAGAAAGATGCCCTGTATCCATGGGACTGAACTGGCTGATGGTGATTTAATTTTTCTTTTCCTCCTGAAGAGAATATGAAAAGTACAGACATGTGTTAACATGCTTGCTATACCTTTCATTAACAATTTCAATTACTTGGAAACTTCTGTTCCAGCTGGCAAAGAAAGATAGGTTTAGAAATGAAATCGTTTGTATAGTCTCTCCCTCTTTAATTGATATGTGAAGATAGATTGTATACAAATTATTTTTACTTATTGAAACAGAAGGCAGCACAAACTTTGTTTTTATGATGTAATACCAATTCTCTAATGTTACTTGTCACCTCTTGTTTTTCAGCACAATGGCTTGGCTCATCTCATCTCATATCTCATCTCATCAATAAATGGTGCAGGAACACCCTAGCAGTAATTTCACTTTCTTCTGGGGAGTACCTACTGAACTCATTTTGAATTCTGTTAATTTAATTGGTCTCTTTAAAAAATCAAGGCCATGAACTAAAGCACCAGGAAAGAATACCTGGTTTTGAAATTCACAACTCTTTCTGTGAGCAGGTGATGCCACACTTCAGGCTTACTGGCAATTCAGTACAGAGTAAGGCTGGGACATGTTTATAAAATGATGTTTCTGTCATGACACCTATCCCTTGACATAGGCAAAATTTGCCTTGAGGAGGATCTGTTCTTTGGGCATAAATTGGGTTGGTCATAGGGGGTTGATTCTGATAACAGACAAAAGGGTAGGTGGACTAATCACTTGGAAAAACTTCAAACATGCTTTTGGAGTCTCTATCTACTTCTTCTTCTCCTAGGTCTCTTTTTGTTTTGGGTTGTGGGGGGTTTTTTGTTTTGTTTTTTTTTTTTAGGAATATGCAGGAAATTACATCTAACAACTGGTTCTGCCAGTTCTATAAAACATGCCTCATAAAAGACTATTAAGGATTCAAGTTAGGTCAGTCAGAATGAACTCAACAGGCCTGTATGTGTCATTTGAAAAGTGGAGTGTTCCCTCACATGGAGGCAAATATAAATGAAATATAAACCAATTCCTCCAAGGTCTCTAAGACCTTTGTAAAGCAGGAATGTTCCTTTTGGACAAAGAGAGCCAGCAACATGAGTGTAGGACATTATCAAAAAATAGGAAATTGAAAACATCTGTATTCACCTAGAAAAACAAATAAAATAATACTGATGAAATCAGGCAGGTTTTACTAGTACAGTCAGTGTATTTTATCCTGTAAGGATCTCCAAGAGCTTTGCACTAGAGAAATGGAGGGGCAATATTACTAAAGAAACATAAAATAGCAAATTTTCCTGGGGAAATTGGTCATCTCTGCTCCAGCCATAAGGCAAGAGAAGGCCCTAGAATAGAAGGTAGGAATCCCAATGGCCAGTTCTCTGCACAGCTTAGCAGGCAGCAAATGAGGACAGAAATACTCCAGAACATGCCAGTCATGCTTGGTACATGCTGTAACCCTGTAAAAGGCTTTCTGTAACATTTCCTAGGTAATGGTGGAGAGCAGTTTAGCTTTTGTATTTAAGAACTATGGGATGATTTGTTGGAAAATTAAACTTTAAATAATTTTAATAATTTTCCTCTTCAGAACTGATGTATCTGTTTGGTTTGTCATTCAAGAAATTAGTGAACTCCTTGAGCATAAAAGTATTTATAGAACAGCCTTCTGCACCTGCCCTGATCTATAATCTGAGGGTCTACTCAGATACCACATCAAATGCTAAGAAGCTCATGACCTAACTCATGACCTAAGATCTTAAAATAGCTCTGAGAAGGTCTTTTTTATTTTTTCCCCTAAGACTCCTTTCACTCTAATTGCACTACTGTTATTCAGCTAGGTTTCAGCTAAGCAAACATGTCTCCCAAGTTCTTGTGTTGTGCTTCCTTTTAAAATGAGATTTGCTTTAGCTGGTAGTTAGAAATTACTAATGTCATTCTCTGAAAAAAATCTACAAAAAACAAGAAACAAAGACAAAACCCAAAGTTCACTCTTGGTAAGATGTCTTCCTACATCCTTCTCTACAGCTTCAGAGCATTTCAGACCAAAAAAGATTAACAGATCATTTAAAATGGTTTATCTCTGTTCATATGTTGTTGGATTTATGTCCCACTCAGTGAAGCCTCAAGTCACTTACTTAAATCTGACTAGAGTAATCTTCTATTTTTAAAAAAAAGTGTTTAAAAATAGTCTTGAAAAAGAATATCAAGTCCATTTTGAATTAGAGTATGGTATTGTGCAATAGTAAAGAACAGGGAAGAGGCTGAGTAACAGAAAACGACAATTAACATGCAATAAGGGGGGGGGGAAAGAAATACCAAAATCACCTGTACCCAAACACCAAACTGAAAAGAACTGTGAATCAACAAATCCAAGAAGAAGCAACTCTTCTGGTGGGAGTCCACTCATGACCTTACAATGGTGCAGAAATTGTGTTAAATTTTGTGATCTCTTCTGATTTACACTATGCCAAATGATATCAGATCCAGTTCTACTGAATGCAATTGAAAAAAAAGTTGTGGACAACAAGAAGGCAAATACCCTCACAGGCAGAATTCCATCCTTATGAAGCAGTTCATTTGCCAGTGCTTTGAGCTATATATAGATAAATACACTATCATTGTAACATCTACTGCCATGTCTACAAGACTAGAAGGTGTCCTGAAGTTTAGCCTTGCAGTCTTGTTGGGGATTTTTCCTTGGCAGAACAAAGAACAATTACCATTGCATACATCTAACAGATTTGTATTACTGATCTTATTGGTACAATAATGTATTATAGTAGAACAGAGCAGGAATGAAAAACAGGAACCAAGAAACCTGATTATATTTCTGATGTCCACCTCTTGATATAACAGTAGAGAGATGCTATAGAGAAATATCAGGGCAGACAGCTATTCCCATTCTCTTGGCTGCAACTGGGAAAAGTTCAAGTGTTGTAGGAATGTCCTGAAATCATATATAAGAGTTCGCAGCAGTTCATACAGCAGGAGCAACTCCTGCAGCACAGAAGGAAAAAAGAAAAGCTGCAGTAAGTGAATAAGCAGAAGTTGTTGGGCTGTACATGTGAGCACTCCTCTCTTGACAGGATTTAGTATTGTCTCATGGAGGTTCTCAACTATCACACATCAAGGAATCAATCTGAATTTGGACTGTGAATACTTCTCTCCTGACAGGATTTAGTTTTGTCTTGTGGAGGTTCTCAACTATCACACATCAAGGCATGGATCTGAATTTGGACAGGATGTAGGAAAATATGTCCACATTCATACAACCTAAATTAACCTATCTACCTATGACTGATTACCAAGGAATTTAGACAGAAGTCTTAAGAGATTTTTACCAAGAAGAAATAGCAGAGTGGGAAATTTCTACTGCATGATTTTGGTTTTGGGAAAAGCAAATTTTCTGATAGCAAAAAAGTTAATATTAAACTTAACATTCAGGAATTATTCTGTTTCAATCAAACTGTGGGTACACCTCAAGAAAATAATTAAGCTGTGAAAATTCATTGTATAAGCCTTGGAGGTAAAGCTGCTATTTCTGGAAGACTGGAGACTTTTTATTTGATCTGAATATTCACCTTTCTGGTGGGAAGATCCTGAGAATCAAACTGACTGTGCCTTCAAACCACGTAAATTTTTGTCAACAGCCAACCCTTCCTGGTCTGGCCAGAGGATTTTTTTTGCCATCAAAAGTAGACCCACTGGGGAAGAACAAAACCAAGCAATCAACCTTTAAAATTAAAAGAAAAAATTGTCTCCTGAAACCTAGAGAAGATTTTTTCTCTGATCTGAGCCTTTTTTTCTGAGAGGAGAGAAAGGGAAGAAAGATGTATGCAGCCTTATCTTATAAACAACCATTCATCATGTAGCAGAACAAGTAATGCTTTATCCCCTTCACTTCAGACCTTGTATTTGTACAGCCTGAGACCTGCTGCCACAGCAAGAGAGCTGTGAAAACCTTCAGGTCCCAGGTCAGAAAATAAGAGTGCAGCCCAGGTGCAAACGCTCTCCTGACATCTATCTCCCTGTGTCCACAACCTTATCTTGGTCTTTCCTATTGTCCCTGATAGCAAACATGCATTTGGTATCACTGAGATCTTTGCAACTTGATATGTTATTAGCATGACAGATGAGACTCAGCAGTAGTAAACACAAGAAATCTAATCCACAGGAATAACAAATATATACTAATCTGTCCTCTCATTGGCTCCTTTTTCTTTCTCTGAAACATTTTGCTAATTACTTGGCAGTTAATGTTTTTTAAAGAAATTACTTGATGTTCTCATTAATCTTCATGCTATTTTTGCTATGAAAAGCAATTTGGGCAGAACTCATGGGTCTGTATAATTTACTTTTACATACTGCTTCCTGCCCCAATGAAAGAGAAGAAATAAATTCCCAGATAGTTTTCCTGGAATCAATCCTGATTTGAATGTAAATTCATCAAACCTCAGAAGACATATTTTTTATGTTCCAGTGTAAGATCCAAATTACCAGATGCAAAGGGAGTATCTGAAATAGCAAGCTGACAAATGCAGTAAAGAATACTATTCTTCTTCAGAGAAAAACTATCTTTGAGTTAGTTAAAATTATCTTGCATACCATGACACCAAAATTAATGGCTTTCCATTTGTGTGGGAAAGCTACTCACAGATGTTGGACACAAGACTTGCCACACAATAGCCCTTGGGCAATAGCAGAGAGAATTGTCTCTGCACACCATCACAAAGGTACTGTGGTAATCAATGCAGTGTATCACAGCACGTTTATTTCAGCACACAGGTGCCACTTTCAAGCATTAAGATCATTGCAGATAATTCGAGCTCACAGCTCCTTTTCATTTTGTAGGTAAAATGGCCTCTTTATTTAAAATTTTCAATCAGTTTTACTGAGCAACACATTGGTTTGAAATCTGTCTAGAACCTGGTGTCACACCTCTCCCAGTTCCTCAGTGGCAAAGCAGCAGTTTGCAAGTGTCAACAATAAACCCACTGGAAGTGGTAATCCTCTGCCTGTCAGAGTGTTTAACATCCATCTCAACCATCCTGTGGGCTGCAGGAATTGTTAATCAAGCAGAATTGAAAACTGGCACTCAAATGGCATAGCTGCTACAGCTGGATAATAGCCTAGGAGCCAGCCAGGAGCTAAAGTTTCATTAGGAGCTATTTTAACATTCATTTGTCTACAGGAACAACAAGCTTAGCAAACAAGTGGACTGTTACCAGAGCCCTCTGCCAGATGGCTCTTGGAAGCTCGTGGCTGAAAAGTTAGCATTTTACAAAGAATCACCCACACACCTTCCAGTGCAGGCAGCAGTGAGCTTAACCAGAGCCACAATTCCCCAGGGGCCTTTTTGCAGAAGTTTTACTTTGTTGATTGCAATTTCGGTTCAGCAGTTTATGGGCAAAGATGATGATTTCTAACACAAAGGCTGCACATTCTACTTCTAACACCAGCACATCAAACACAAATCCTGACGAAAATGAAGGCTGCTCACAACCTTTCTTCTTTAATACACAGCTCTAAAGCCAAGGCTTCAAAACATACAACTGCTGAGAGTTAGTGAGATTTAGATATTCTGGACTCATTCATCTAAGCTACATAGATGTGTAGGACTCCTGAGTGGGACATTCTGACCCATTTCATCACCAATGAAATGAGGGTTCTGCATGCCAACAGCTCTTCCTTCTGAAGACCTTGTTAAAACTGACAACTACTACAAGTCTAAAACAGAGGCAGTTTCTGGATCCTTGAGAGGCTGCCAGCTCAACTTCTCTATGTGCAGCTTTTAGTTTTTGGCTATTACCACAACAGCCTGAAGGATTTTTATGGCAAGACCTGGCAGTGTTTGCTCCTTGCTCCTGCTTTTATTAACAAATCCAGTAACAGTCAGCAGATAGGTTAACAAGTGCACCCTGATGGCAAGTAAATAATAAGGAAAAAAGTGTGACTTTTTAACCATTTTGTAATGTATTTCAATTTGAGTATTTAACAGGTAAATTGCAATTTAAGATCTGTTGGTTTGCTGAAATAAATCCTGAGTCAGAAGATGGGGTACATGCTGAGCAGTTAACTTTAACTCAGATTAGAAAAGCAATACATTTTTTTGTCAGGGCTGTTACATAAAACAGGATTGCTTTGCCTGTTATTTTCTTTGCAAAAGCAGAGCATGGTTTCATTCTGTTGTCTCCAACCACTCATCACTATAGCATATTGTATACTTCACCTGAGCCTTCTTGCTTGCTCCAAATATTCCCCACATTTCTTTGATGTAAAGCAAGATATAGGTGCCTGTTTCTACAATACTCCAGGGTATAACTGCATTTCCTGTACTTAAGACAATGATATATTCAGAACTTCCTGGTATGGTTACTATTTATATTTTCTTCTCACAGCATCACTTATTACCCAGGTCAATTTACAGATCCTTTGGGCATGTATGTACCACATAATGAGCACCCTGTAAAAGTCCTGAAGCAAGTGTCAGACAAGTCAGTGTCAGAGCTGAAAGATGTTTAGCTGCTTCAGTACCCAAAGGTATAAACTCTAATTAGCACTTACAGCACCAAATTCTGCTTAGTGCCTCTGCATGATACTGTACTATCCAACACAGACTCAGCAGCCTGCTTGGAGGTAAAGCTGGGATTGCTAATCTGGGACTATTCTCAGCAGAGGAGACCTGATCATTGGCTTCTCTAATTAAACAGGGTATCTGCAGAACCTCCCCTGCTCTGCAAAATACAGCCTCAGGATGGATGCATAGACAAAACATCTAGTTCTGGCTCTTGAGTGCTCTACATTTAGGGAAAATAATGTATTCCTGCACCATTTGTTAAAAAAAAACTTGGTCTGAAATGTTATGTATTGAATATTAAATATTACTGAACAATTTAAAAAAAAAAACAATGAGATTCTTCCACCTCCTACATGAGGTGAATCAATTCTCAATATTAATATGGGAGCTTGGTGTTGAGAAAAAGCTCTTTAGGTTTCTTTTTCTCCTTTTTAAACTTTGTATGACATTAAATTTCGCTACTTCCTGAATGCAGTTTATTTTGTTTAACAACTGCTTTCAGAGCATGAAGACCTTAAGATCTCAAGAATTCTAACAGTTGGGGGATAATGTTTTTTGTTTCTTCCCCCCAAATAAATAATTTCTTCAACAAATGACTGCCAAATTTCATAACAGCTTTGAAACATGTCCTTTAAATTTAAATACAGTAAACAAAGGACAAGCTAAATTGTTTCAATGGATAGGGCTTCTAAAAACATTACATGATTTTTTTTTAATTAAAAGAAATGTTATAAAAGCTCATGTAATATTGTAGATATGAAATAAAAGGAAGGAACCCTCTTTTAAATGAGGGCTTATCACTGATTCCCAGTTAGTGCCTCTGTCATGTAACTTACCTGCTTTGTGCCTCTTGTTCTGAGTCTGTGAAAAAAATTAAAACTGGTTGAAAAATTGCTATTTATGAAGCACTGTGAGAACTGTACACAACTAAGAATATTGCTATCTTCCACTACATTGCTGTTAGCAAGGATAGATTATTTCTTATTTCTAGGCACCTCTACAGCACCTAGCATCAGTATCAAGGGAAGTGGGTGAAAACTTCACTGAAACTTGAAAAATAATTACATGAAGCATCATTAAAATCACTGGAGCTAGAAATCATATAGAATCACACCAAATCTCCTTGTAAAGAGCCTTGTCTTGGAGAGAATACAGCTGGTGACAAGAAGCCAGGACTAACAAGGCATGAGAGCACCTGAGCCTCGGGCCAGCTCTGCCGTGGCCAACCTGAGCCAAGGTGCACATGCTGGGGCTGAGGAAGAGCAGGATTACTGCTCTCCCTCTCTTATGTTCCAAACAGGAGCACTCAGCCCTCAGTGAATTTTTTTCCTCATGCTGCAGAAGCCCATTTTACACCACAGACAGTGTAACAGTAACAAGTAATAGTTTTAAGTTCACAGATAATGTATGAAGCAAAACTCAGACCCAGAATAGTAGATTCTTTGTTACCTCATGGCACATTTTCTGTTTGAACTTTAAAAAAACCCTCAGGGTTTATGTTACTCAGTACTGGAATTCAACACAGAACCCACACTGCTTATTTTTAAAGCAAAACTAGACACTCAAGATTAAAAGAAAAATGAACAACTCACTGAGTGATTTTCCCTGCCAGCTGAGCATTTTGCAACTCACAAAATTTTGAGAGAATCCTCCATTCAAGGTTTCTTAATTTATAAGTAAGGACATTTCCTAATTCTCTTTTTCTTAATACCTCTAATATAAAGGTATTTTTTTTAACATTCTAAACATTCTCCTTCTTCCTCTTCTGACTTCTCTTATTATTTTAAATTAAGATGAAACATTTTCTACATTAATGCTAATTTTTTCCCCCCAGAATAGCAGAAATTTGGCAGTAGAAACATGACTGCAAGAGCATTGGGACTAGATCAATTTCTGCTCTCTTGTCTTCACATAAATAATTTATTCCAGAAAACCTGTCTGCTGGAAGACAGTTATGATGACTGGGGAAAGATGACAACTTTCAGGACATTATGTGGTGCTTAATTTATTTTACATGTGGGCATAGCAAGCAGTCACTGAGCACAGAATACATAACCAAGATGAGATTTTCCAGAAGTTCCCAAAGAAGCTCTCAACTGCTATTGAGAATCAATAGGCATAACCAGTCAAGGGCTTTTATAGAGTGGAAAAGAAAAATGAAGAAGAATAAATCTAGAAGTATATTTTTATCTGTCCTTATCACAGGCTGTGATAAAGCACAAGAACATAACAACATGAAACAGGTTTGATGAAGAAAGGCAGAATGGGGGCAAAATAGGAGGCAGAGTCCTGTGGCCCTTGTTCATTCCTGAAATATTCCCTCTGAAACCAGAACTATGTCAGGAATCTCAACTTTCAAAAACAGTGTCTTGTTCCTACTTAAAAATGGCCTGATGGATTAAATTCAAACATAAGGGGGAAAAAAAATCCTGGAGTGCATCTTTTAATGCCAAGTGTCTGCCTGGAACAAATTTTTGTGGTTGCTTATTAATCCCCTCAAAACAGCATAGAAATGTTGACAACTGTAACAGTTATACATAACAGTCCTTTTGTCCTTTACTTCTACAAAGTTGTTAAAATCTTGTGTTTAATTATCCATGCCTAATTATCAGACAGAAAAAAAAAATCCCACTGACCAACTGACCAATGAACAAAACCCCATTAATTTTCAAAAAAAAAAAGATCCAGTATCTTTCTGCAACACCAACATGGACACTCTCTGTCCACAGAATCCCCAACTCTGCATGTGCAAAACCACAGGACTAGAGGAACCCAAAAATCTTATGGGTTCAGGGACACTGGTGGCACAGACATCTTGTCACACTGGGCAGCAGCTGCTCCCAGTGAAAAGGGGTCTCTCTGCTGAACTTCTGCCTTTCAAGTGAGCTAATCTGCACCTTGCTTTTACAGGTGTTGCCTATGTCTCCCATGGAAGCTTGTGATGGATGAGCTAGCCAAAAACACTGCTGAAAAAATCCAATTCAGCAGAATGAACGATGCAAAGACACTGCATGCTTTCAGTTTAAAAACCCCAAAGTACATCACTTTTACCCTTTACCTGGTAGGGTCAGATGACATTTGATTATAAGCAGGGAATTCTCCAAGGCTGCTGACAGTTTTCTTAAGAATAGTTGATTCAGAGCTCCCTTTTAGATGAGGTTTTGGTGTACATCACTTGAACCACTTTAACATTTGCAACTTATGCACTGTGTTGCCACATGACTACACTGCCTGGGTAAAACATAGCATTTCTTACCATATGTGGCTTAAGGCTGGAAATGGGCAGTGCTAAACCATGCCAGCAAGTTTAATAAATCAGTGTGGAGGGCCAGGAGTCTTTTGTTCCTTATTATTGACCAGTTTCAAAGCACACCCAAAGGAGCAGGGACCAGAGCTTGCAGGGAGGAGCTGCATCAGTGTCCATTAGTCATGGGACAGGAATTTCCAGGTTTCAGACTGAGTTGATTTGAGAAAGCAGAAGGATGGAGCAGGGATACATCAAAAGCAGATTTTAACTGGAAACCAACTGGGATGCTAATAGAGAGTTTCACCAAACCAAATGAAACAGCTTTCAGCCTAAACCCAATAATGATATGTTATTGGGGATTTTTTCTGAACACAATATTTTAGATGTTATAATTCTTAATTGTAGAGTGCAAGAGAACATACAATATTTTAACTCATCTTTGTTAATACAGAGCAGTTGGGGTAAAACAAAACCACACAAAAAATTAAGGAGCCCTCTCTTGATGAAATGGTAACTAAAGTTTTCACAGAGGAATTTACCACAGAAGAGTGAAATGAAAATCTGAAACATCTGGAGGAATACACATTAGTAAAAGTAAAACTGTTTTTTTCTTGTTTTCCATTGCTATTTTAATACCACCAATATTATATAATACCATGAAACATCCTTAGTTATTTGGGGGTTTTTTTCACTATGCTGAAGATTTCAAAATCTTGGGAGGTTGTTCTGTCTCATTTGATTAGTTTTTTAAGTATCAAACATTTCCACAGAACAAAAACTTCTGGAACAGTGTTTCTGTTGACAAACAAGCTGACAAGGATGACAGGATCTGTGACGGGAGAAGTCATATTAACAGAAAATTTTAGAAAACCAATTGAAAATTAGGAAGGTTGTCAAAGAATACCGATACCAAAAAACCACATTATTCTGATTCATAATCCTAAATTCAGAATTATTAAAAGCCCTTGGATTCAGCTATTCCAAAAATGACAATTTATTCACAGAAATCATAACAAAGTGTTAGGGATGCCTCAGTTAAAGGCTTTCTCCTGTAGTCTTAACTGGGTAGAAATGAAAAAACTGGACAGACTAACATCAGGCAAATTCTTTACTTTTCAGAGAGAAGTAATGTATTTTAGGAAAAATATTCTGAATTTCACTTGTTAATTACTAACTGCTCGGGTGGCTAATTGCTGACAGTTCTGTTTAAGTCTCTGTTCATTGGGCTGATGAGGTTAGAAAGGTCAACACTCATGTGGAACAGAAAATAACTGCAATATTAAAAGGCTATTTGAAAGGCAAAGGGATACCTTCATCTGTATTTGTGGCTTCAATTCTAGTGAGCAACTGAGCAAAAGTAAAGCTGAGGAGAAAGACTGGTGAGGGATTTAGAAAAAGTAAAGACTTTGCTTTAAAAAAATTCCATGGATGAAAGGAACTCAACGTGTTTTTTTTATAAAGGAAACTAAGAACAATTTGGCTCTATAAAAATAACAAATGGTGCAGGAAAATATTATCAGATTATCTTTTTAGCTACTCTTTCAAAGAAAAATGAAACAGTAAGGAGATAGAAAACAAAAAAAGTTAAAATGGATGAAAACTTGGATAAAACATGAATCCATGAAACTTCCTGCAGCAGATAAAATTGAGGATAATGTTTTGTCAGATAAAAATTAAAACCATTATTATAGTGTCATGCTTCAGGAAGGAAAATCAGTAACAGGCAGGTTATGTCAGAATTGTACTTTACAGATTTGGGATATTCTATTTTAAACATCTGGCTCAGACTTCTGGACTGAAGTCCAATGTAGGGACTACATTGATCTGAGCTATCATGGCAAGTTTAGCTTTTGCCTTTATATTGTGTGTATGTTACTTTTCTGTTTCCCTATCTCTGTTATAGACACAGCTTCCTGTGTTTATGGAATGTCTGCAAAAACCACTCGTTTTTTGGGCAGGGAAAACTGACCACAAGTGCTGAATGTTCAGAGGTTTTTCTCAAAAATCATCTGATGATTAAAAACAGGCTTTGAGAATAAAATTCTCTCTCTCCTCCATCTTCAAGAGCAGTGTGCTGATTTAAATGCATGCATTTTAAAAGGAAGATGAGTGGGGTAGGAGTTAGTTCGGTTTTTTACTGTTTGTTTTGGATTTTTGTTTGTTTTAATAAAGGAAAAGTAGAGGAGCTTTTTTTTTTTTTAAGTAGCAAGAACTTGGATTGTGTGAACTTTGAACTTTTTGAGTTCTGTTTCATTTGTATTTGGATCTCAGTTGGGCATGTTCTCCCACTGTGCACACACATACAAAGAATCTGCAGCATTTTCTGTGGACTAAGTGAAATAGCAAGCAAAAGCCCAAACACCCTCACACTTTGCCCAAAAAGCTAACTCTTGCACCAATTCTTTGAAAAAGAACCAGCACACTTGGGTCTCACCCTTTCTTACAGTTTCTGGCTAGAGAAGTAAGAAATGAGTAAAGTCCAACATTCTCAGCATTAAAAAAAGAGGAGCACCAGTGCTGCAATGATTCCCAGTGGATATCCTCCTGCAAACAGGGTGAGCTGGTGTTCACTACAGCAAGCTCTAGCAGGGCAATGCTCTCAGCCTTTCCATCCAGCTGAGGAGCTGAGATGCAGAAGAGTAAATCCACTGACCTACTGTAGAAAATCTCCTGAGGGATGGGACTTACACTCAGGTCTTCTAAGGAAGAAAACAGTGAAGCAGTTGCTGAAACCTCTCTTCTGGAAGTCCTGTTCTCTTCTTAAATTGCTTTCATGATTCTTACTTAGTTGAATCATAAGTTGAATCATTAAGTTGAAACATAATGTAAGAGTGAAAAGCTCATCATTCCTTTTTCCTTTGCACCTTTTTTTGATGCAATAAGCAAGAAAAAAAAAAAAGGAAGGAAAAAGGTGAGAAGCCATTTTTCTTTGTGAGGACTTGACAATACAAAGCTCAGGTGTAGGATGAATTCTGGTAAGACTGTGGGACCACCAGCTTTGTTTCCTCATTATAACTGATCACACAACAAATTTCAGCTGGATACTCCCCACTGCATTCCTTTCTCATTGCATTGGAAATGTGCATTGGACTCTATGAAGAGCCACAGGGGAACATCACTAACAACTAACTTTATAGGGACAAACACTCCCTCTCCTCTTTCTCAGACTCTTTGCACATCTGAAACAGAGCCAAGAGTTGTTACTTGCCATTTGGCAATTCTTGTGCCAAACTTAACCTGGCAAGTCAAGAACACATTCAAATGAAACTGCAGAGCAATTCTAGGCAGAATATAGGTACTGACACTGGACTTCAGCTAGGAGATAGGATTAATCAGCAGTTGCAAAAATTAGTAGCTAGCTTATGCTATAGGAGATACTGGCCAAGACATGAAACATGTCTCTTAGATCCTTCAATAATGACATGCCAAGGCAGACATGGGACTTTCAGCTTCACATTTGCACAGGTTCCATTTTCAAACCATTGTTATTTCTTTTAGTCTAAAAAACCAGATAAAACATTAAAGGTGGAAGTGATGCAGCATAATCAACAAAGCACACAGAATCAGAAGCAACAGTAAAAACTCTGGAGTTGATGCAGTCCCATGCTGCTTCAATTGCTTGAAAACAGAAGAGGGCTTTAGCACATAGCTCTTACCCTGAGAGTAAAGTAACTTGTGTAGGGCCCTCCTGCTAGATGGTCCCATGTATCCCTTAACAGTCTTGCAAAAAAGGCTGCAGAAGCCAAAAGTATAATTTGTTAGAAGCTAGGGTGAAAGCAAATGACTACAAAGGGAGAGTGGATTAAAAAAAATAATTTAAATTGATCCTCCTGTTTTTCAAATACTGCTTTTTAAAAATTCAGCTTTACTAAGCTCCAGATACTGCTCCCTTAGCAGACTCCTGTGGTGACATTCACTAACCAAGGCTATTTTGGAGCAGCTGGTTTCCTTTAATACTTGCATATGAGAAATTGGTGTTTCTCTCTCCCTTTCCCACCGTGATTCTTTGAGCTTGTCTCAAGTGCCTTGCCAACTTAATTAGTCCAGTCAGGCCAGACTCATTTCTCTGGCACCAGCATTTAACAGCTCTGGTCAGCAGATGGATTTTTGGGGGCAGGCTTCATGTGGCTTAATTTTGAAATAATGAGAGAGGGGGAAATTTAAAAATAAAAGAAATAGAAAGTAGGAAGGCAAGCCTGTGGAGGTGGTGCCATCCATCCATCTGAGAAGGCAGAGTGACCTGATCCCACACTTCACCCTTTCACTGCTGCCATGCTGGAACAGATGTGGCAATGGTCAGCTGTAAGGGCTGTGGTTTCTGCAATAACAACCTGCAGATTTCCTTGGAGATGTGGAAAGAAACAACAGTTATGGGACAGTGTTCTTGGATCACATTATGCCAGTAGATGCAATGCTGTTTCTTTAAAAGGCAAGAACCCAATACAGTAACTGTACATGTGCAAAAGCCAGCAATTTATTACATTAATTTTATTTCCCATTTATAACTATGTGAAAAGATGAGACAGAACACATTCTGAAGGTCATGGATACTCCCCAATGGGCTTGCTATTTTACATGGAAAATATTCACATTCTGTAGTGATGAGGAGCAGCACAGGCCTCTAATTACACCTTCTAGCCTTCATTCTTACTAACATTTTTTTTTTAAATACAGGTATTCTTTCAATTATTTGTGCTTCTGAAAAGCACAAGAATTGTATCTTTAAAGTGATAGGTCTTCACAATGAGAGGACATTAAAATAGTGAAAGATTATTCTTCTGGAACAATCATCAAGGGTAAGAGAGAAACCCAGGAAAGAAGCACTAATGAAGAAACCCTGGGAGATCAAGTATAGGATGCATTTGAGGTGATAAATTTTTGAGAAATTTTGATTAGATTATTCCCAAAGGAAAACTGTCTGGTGAACAACATTATTCATAATTAGATTATCTTCTTATACATTCCTGATAGAAGAAACCAGTTCTGTAACACAATTAGCAATGAAGAGACAAGAGTGACCCTCCCATCTGTGAACCAGACGGGTTCCACTGTCTGGGTCTTGCAACACAAACTTGTTTCCTTTTGGTTGTTCTGGGGGTGTACCATGTTTTCAAGCAATACAATTCATTTCTTGAAATATCACTGGGATTTGGTGACAAATAGCTATTAGTAACTGATGGTTTGAGTAATACAAGACACAAAATCAGGAAGTCACAATATGTTAAAAACCTAACCAGAACCTTTCTCTTCACCAAATATTCACATGCAAAATTCTCTGTTGGGATTCAGAGATTTTTATGCCATGCTATTGCTGTCTTTAATGACAGACTTTGGTAGGCAGAATTAATTCAGAAGATTTCTGATCATACTTGGGATATGTAAGTATAGTGCTGAGCAAAGACAGTGAAGAGTCCTTTGATGTTGACTACAGTACGGTCACCCACTGGGAGACATTACAGGAAAATCAAGCAGAAGGAAGATGACAGATAAGGGATACAGTAATGGAGAATTTTGCTAATAATCTGAAAGCACTTGGAGATCTCCAGCCATGGATATCTCTATAAAACAACTAGGTAGTATATTCAAAGCATAAGCTACAAAAATATGTATGTTTAAAATCCTGATAGAATTGTTAAAAGGTGCAACCTCTAGTGCCCTTTGGCTATGGACTGCGTGATACACTGTCTTATGAAAACAAAAGCCAGTTCAGATCGTGGAAGTGGAAAAACTTGCATTGTCCTGAGCCACCCCGGCTAATAAGCCTTGTTTCTCAGCACCACTAATGTACGTGGAGGAGTGCAGCCTTCCTGTGGCCACATTGCCTCACTCCGTGTGGGCGCGTCCTTTGCACAGCACAGGCTCAATTACGAAAGAGGGAGCGGGAGGTTCTGCACCCTGGTGACAGCACAGTGAGCAGTGCCAGAGCTGGGACTCACAGCTTGTCCCAAGAAAATCCCCTGGTTTCACTGATTTCCCTCAAGCCAAACTGACACTTTGGTGTCACTTTTTAACACCAGAAGGTTGAGTAAAATGACTGTAGCATATGAATGTATGAGCTAGTTAATTAACACAGGTTTTGGGACAAATACCAAATTAAAAGGCAAGCAACTTTTCCTCTGAATATTGTGATCTAAACAGATATACAGTAAATCTAACATGAGCAAAACCAAGAGAAAGACTTTGGACAAAATGTTTACTTTCTTCCCACCCTCCTCCTTCTGCCTAAATCTAGAGTTAAGATTGTAGGAGAAATCAATCAAAAAGCTGTAAAACAGCATCTGCTGTAGAATTGTCACAGCTAGGTAAGAAAGATGTATCTTGCCTCAGGCTCCTTCTTGCATAAGACTCTCTAGAAATCCCAGCACTTGATGCAGTGATCCTGTGAGTTTCCCACAGCAGGCAGTGGGAATGACAAACATTCTTTTCGAGGCTATTGCCAGCAGTGGACCACTCACACAGACTACTAAAAATCCCTTAATCCCCTCTACTTAGCACTGACCTAAAGAAACAGAAGATCAAAACATAACCTCTGGAATGACCTTAGCTTGCTCTGTAACACCTCACCAAAGGACAGGGATGTCAAAGAGTTCCTGCAGGCCCTTGCTGCTCTCTAAGGAATGTGCTAATTATCAGATCAACAAGAAAGCTCCTTTATCCTTCAGAAATATGTAACATATACATGAGGCCTACTGGCCATCTTCCTCCTGAGATCTACATGCAAAGCAGAAGGGAAAATTTACATGTGTACAACCAAGACACTGAAACAAAATCTGTACAAATCCAGAGCTGAAAAAACAAAACACCTCAAGGCTGCAGCATCAACAGACTGACTCAGTGTATTGCTCCACATTTGTAAGTGGTAGAGACATGAAGTAAGGCCTAGAACACAACTGCAAAGGCCAAGACCACTACTCTGACACATCCTGCTGTCTTCCAAGTATGGATAAATTTGCAGTGACTCAAGACAAGAAGCCAGGGAATGCTAACTTAGACCCTGGAAAACTTTCAAGGCTAGCAGAGCAACTCCCTTTTTTTTAAAATAATCAGTTTGGTGTCAGAAGAAATTTGAAAACATGCCACCATGTCTACTGGACTTAGGGTTTCCATTGGCAGAGCAGCAAATAGCACAGTATACCTCAACTTCTTTAAAATCAACATCTGGATGAGCTGACAGAACCCCAAAGGGAGCTGCTGCTTTAACCACTGTTGCTTCTGGAGATGCTGCAAGGTTCTGCAGACTGCCCAGGCATGCAGACCTGAAGAGTTTGGTAACATCAAAGTCCAGAAGAGTACAGTGAAGTTCTAAGTGCCACATCAACTAATCACAAAATTCAGCAATCTGTGATGAATTCTGTCTGCTGATCACAAGCCACTGGAATAAAGATTCTTATGTTTCTTTTTCCTACCTGGTTATATGTTAGTCTGAGTTTACTGTAAGTTCTAAATTATGATGACATTTGTATCCCAGCATTTATCACAAGTCACTTTACTGGTTTCCTAAAGAAGCAGTTGCCACTTTAGATTGAACAGCTGGCAGTTTCTGCCTTTAGTCATTCTGACTCTCAACAAACACAAGAAATTAAAATTTAGATCTTCCATAGCAGCACTCACATGCCAGACCTTTTTGATGGTCATCTAAATTTAAAACCAGATGGCTTATTCTAGACTGTCCATGCTTAAAGAGCTAAGGGGCCTCAGAGATTATCAGGCCATTTCCTGGGATGCCTTGTTTGATGCACAGAAAGGACACTGCCTCTCTGGCAGAGAGGAAGACTCTGGGCTCTGCTGCCACCATTCCCACAAACACATCTGAGCTAGCTTAGTAGCACCACTGCCATGGTGGTACAAGGTTAACTCAAAAACCACAGCTTAGGTACTTAGCCAGCTTTTAAAATGGATTTTACAGCCTCTTTTGCCCTAGCTATACTACTCACAGTGTTAAAACAGCATGTTAAAGGACAAATGTACTAAACTTCTAGTCTGTGCCTTCCATTCTAATTATATTTTCTGCTCTAGTATAGTCTCTGAAAGAAAATGTCTCCAAGAAAGCCATTTTCCAGGGATTTTCTTTCTATTTTCTAAAATATAAAAAGCAGAGATGGAGAAGCAGACTCATGTTTAAAGCAGTTTAAAAGGAAATGCTGGGATTCCCAGAGGGGCTAAGAAACATGTGGGTTTGGGATGAAAAGAACCAAGCCAAGAGCTAGCTGGCTACTTCCAGTTTCCACACCATAAATTGTTACATTCTTAATGTCCAGTCCTCTTTCACATGTAGAAAGAAAGTGAATACAGTAGGATGTAGCAGACAAGAGAGCTTAGCTGAGGGCACACTGTGTCAGGGACCTTTTGGACTCTCTAGTAATGCAAAGAAAAAGCTGGCACAGGGCCCAGCATCTCTGTAAATCAATACAGCTGTTTATTTAAACCAAATGGCTGGCAACCATATCAAGCTTTGATTGTCATAGACATTTCCAAAAGGAAATGAATAAAATTTCAGGAGATGACAGAAAACCCATGTAAGAACAAAAGAATTCTTTCCAGCTAAGTTTTATTCATTATAGGACATGCTTTCAGTTCACTGCTTGAAGCCAAACAACAGGAATACCCAGTATTAGCAGAATCATTGTAAAGCCCAAAAGTCAACCAGACAGACACTTCTCCTCAAGTATTCCTGACTGCAGAAGGTTCCTAAATACATTTGTAGTCATGAATGACATGGGTTTAAGCTCCTTGGTAATGTGTGAGAATCCAATCCCTAGATATCACTGCCAAGTGCATTAAAGACTGGCATGGACATGTGCACTGACACACAATCCACTGGGTGAGAAGCCAGACTTGGCATGACTCAGGCCCAAGGTCTGTGTACAGGGACAACTGCAACACTAATTTTCTGCAATGTGATATCTCACTCTAATCCATTTTTTCCCTTTGGGGCCATGGCTGCAGATACAGAAAGCTCTCACTTAGAAAAAGATAGGAAAAAAACACTTAAGAGGGAGAATTTGCATCTTTTCACTTCCCTTCCCACCCTGTCCTGGATCACACAAATGTTGGTGGGTTTTGTTATCATTTTTACAGAGATTGCTTTTGTACAGGTGCTCCCTTTCTATCTATTCTCAAGGTTGCTATTAGTTTTTTCAATAACATCTGAGAGATGAAAACAGATACTCTTAAAAAAAGCTACAACCTTTGACACTTTTAAGCCATGTTGCCACACTTCACTGGAGAGATGACAGGGTAGGATAAATTTGATGACTTTAAGTGAGCATGGGGAACATGAGACTAAAGTGTGTTCTTTTTATACTGAGTAAGAAAACTGCTTGACTGTGGGTCAGACTCACAACTGCTGCAGGAGGATAACAGGATAACACTTTGGCCTCTCACTATTTACTGTCAGTAAAATAACATGAACCTCTTGTCAAACATTTGTAATTAGGTGCTGGGAGATTTCTGGTTTGTGCAGCACCAAAAAATCAAGACTGAGGAAGTCGTAGATTGTAAAGCAGGTATAAATTATATTTCAGCCTGCATTTTGTCATACTTGTTGCAGAAGTTACAGATTCCAACATATTCATATATTAAAAAAAAAAATCTGTGGTTCCTGACACACATGATGTTTTGCTTATGAATATGGTTTCACAACTGACATATTTTTACAAGAGGCCTCCTTAGCTGAAAGCAGGCAACTTCAGGAAGTTAAGAACCACTACTACAATAGCAAAGGCTCTACAGGGCTCTACAGACACAGGACTCCTTTCATGCCATGCCCACTTGGTTAAGAACCATGAGGACCATCTTGCTATTGCTAAGCCTGGGTTTGAAGAGAAATAAAACCTATGTGGTTGAAGATTGCTGACTGATAAAAGCTGGTAGGAGAAAAGCTCTTTGTCACTGTGTAGTGGAGATCTGTAGGGCATAACAGTCAACAGGATGCATTAGTAAGTCGGGGGTTTAGTGAGTTCTGTCATTCACTCCTGCACTTTCAGCTATTGCTGGAGCCTCTTGGACACAGTGATGATCCTAAAATTGGTCCTTCAAATCTCAGTAAAACACACCTACACCTTGGATACAAATCAGAGACTCACAGTGAGAGGCATCAGAGAAACAGTAATTTGTCCTGCATTTTTTTGTTACTGTGATATTATAGGAAGAAATTTTGGACAATCAGTCTTTGGCATTTAAAGCCTGACTATAGCCACGATAATGTAAAAGAGGAGCACTGAAATTTCCCACAGGTAAGGGTGCTCCAGCTGGCAGCCTGCAGGACTCTGTCCAGCCTGTCCCTTTCCTGTGCCAAGCACCTCCATCTACACTGATGGATGTGCACCTGACTGCACCTGAGCACAGCAAAGAACCTTGGACATCACCCACTGGCTCACACAGGCTCTAATTGAGGCCTGAATTCCATCTTCACATGATTGTTCTGCCCTACATAACACATAGTTGGCAACAATATGTACTCCATAGAACAAACAATTCTGTGTTACATTTTGTTTTCCCCTCAAACTAATGCTTCAGCCATCGATTAACTTTTGTTTCAAGAAAGGAAGGTGGAACAGGAAATCAGGCCTGTATTGCATCAAGCACTACCTGGGCTTCAACTACAAATCAAACCACTCACTTAAAGCTGTATCAACAAACAAAAAGATATTAGAATATTATGTGATTAAGAACAGAGATTCAGAATCTGATTTCGGATACCCTTGCATAAGTCTGGAAATAATAGGAATAATAGTCAACATAAGCCTTGTCAAGCCCCATGACAGGGAATTAATACCTTCCCTACCCAATACAGTAACACATCATTACGTACAGTAGTGCATAATTAGGTCTGGTATTAGAGGCAGGAAAGGAGTCTATACCTCTTCTGAGGTAGAAGCTATGTCCTGAAGAATCTAACTGCTGCTTTCAGAAGTCTACTCCCTCAGGAAAAATGTGCTTGCTCTGGTCTTTAGTGGGGCTGTTGCAATGTTCCTAACCCACTAATCAATGGTGAAGTACAGATGTAGCCTTACTACTGGTCTGAATATAGGAACCACATATTGTACATATGATCAAGCACGTGCAAAAAACTGCTTCTCAACAGACTGAAAAGTACTTATGATCAACAAGAACAGAAATTACATATATGGTATCAGGAGTACTGAGTGATCTTGGCCATTTAAACATTGAGTAGGTCCTCATGTTTTTCAGAGGATTTTCAGAATACACATAATACCTACCACAGAAGGGCACTGCTACACCTTGTGACAGGTGTCCTGTACAACTCAGGGAGAGATCACACCACTCCAACCACTTCAGGATCTGAAGTTTAAATCACAGGATCTGACTAGAATAGTCAAAACCATACTGTGATCACAAACAACAGCATAAAGGGAATTCATAGATAGATGAAGGACATGTTTCAGTGTTTAGACAGTGCAGGAGGACACATGGCAGGAAATGCATTACTTGCTCATCTTCACATCAAAGCAAGCACATTGCCTCCATTCAAACAGGAGAGAAAGACACACTTTAAATACTCATTCCTCAAGGGATCTAGGAAATTTTAGCCTGACTATTTTGAAATCCAGGTCTAAAAGCAGTACAGGTACATCCATCTTGCTCTACACATGTGTCTTATATTCAAATTTCTCTGGAAGTTCACACTGAGGATATGCTGTGATCCCTGCAATACAAATTGTAAGGACTGTTACAGCCGTACGGGCAGAGAAGACCCTTAGCTCAATTCAAATGTTTTCAATGAAAACAAGCTTATTCTTACATCTATTGGGCAGCTGAAGCCAAGTACAGAAGCCAAGAGCAAAAGGACACTATTGGCTTTTTAACTGTGCAAAATGCTACAGGGTTTGGCAAGCTCTCTGTTCCCATTTCTATCACACCTCTGTGTGCTTCCTCAGTCTTTCATCACTTTAAAGCTGAGTGCCAACAGTTACAATGTGAAACTCAGGAGTTCACAAACACGGGAATTCAGGCACTGTGCAAATTGCTATTTCCCTAAGAAGCATCAAGTAGGGCCCCTGCCTCTTTTCCCAGACAAAAATAAATCAGCATTTCCAAAGGCAACAGGTGGGAACCTGGTTTTGACAGCATAAGTTTTTCATGTACTATGGAACACGTGGAAGACTTGCAATGGGCTACAATGCTGCTCTGCCTCCAGGAAATTCCATGCTGAATAGCACGCTGTTTGAAGCAGAGAAGGGGAGGAGGAAAAAAAGAACAGAAAGAGAAAAATATTTAAAAAATAAAAGGAGTTGGCTTAGCAAAATATTATTTCTGGATTTTACACTAATAGATATATTAAAACTGCAAAGCTTGCAGAGCAGAAGGACTGGATACACAAGCATCTGTATATATTCTCTAGCTTGAGAGAATCTGTGGGAATCGTACAGAAGTTGGGAAGAATGATTTTGAAAATGGTAGCCCAGCTCACGTTACACTTACATAGCATACCAAATAACAGTACCTGATACTACCATTTCTGTACAAGATTGCTACATTTTCTAAACTTTAATAAGAAATAATTGGGTGGAAGATTGATTGGTATTGAACAATTTGAAGAGCACACTTTCATGCTTATGAAATAAGTATTTCTCAACAGGAAGGCTTTCAAATCTGGAGTTAGTTCTTGCACTGGCAACTGTACTTTCTATTTTTTATTTCCTTTAACTGAAATAAGAAAGCAGACTTCTGTGGCCCAGGGCATTTCTACTCTCAATTGCCAAGCACTCGTGTGTTAGGGCAATGTTTCTTGCAACACATTGATTTTCTTTTTTTAAAATTATTAAATATTTTCATTGTGTTTTTTTAAACCCTATTGATTAAAAAATGCACAACAAAAAGAGCTCCAAACCACCACTGTTTATAATCCACTATCCCTTTATCTCCTACCCAACCCCTTTTACTCAGGGCTACTTCCTAGTCCATTTACTTGTAGTTCCCTTTGTAAACCCAAGAAAGAAAGAATCATGTTGAGCTAATGATCAACTAAGACTAATGCTTGTTCCCAAAACTCCAACATTTGACCAACAATACTACAAATATTTGTATGGTTGCCCAGTTAATAATAACAAAAAAAGAACCCAACTGAAGATCCTGCCACATCCAACCCATTCCTGCACCTGTTCTTTAAGAACAAAGCAGTTCTCTGCAGTGCAACATAGCTCAAAAGATACTTTGGATCTCAAAGTGACTTCTAATGTCTTTTGACAGGTGTTGTACTGAGCTCTGTAAATTTACCTTGGTGCTTTGGGATCTGGGCCATAACGTTTGGTGGTGGTTGGTCCTTACCTCTTCCAACATTATCACATTTCTCTTTATAGATGAAAAATCTTGACAAAAGCTGGAGGGAAGACACAATGGCTAAAAGGTGTAAGTCTGTTGCTTTCTTCTTTCCCTGGACACACACTGACCTTTTCTTCAGAGGCCTTTTGCTTCTGACAGAACAGTCCTGTTGGCTGGCACTCCATGTATTGAACTTGGTGTCTCCCAAGTTGAACACATGAGCTGCCACAACCCAATCTCAGCAGCTAACGCTTTCTGGCTGGGGCAACAGCTGACTAGTAACATTTTGCAGCTTGGGCACAGAGAGAGATTTACACCACAGTCTCACTGACAGGTTTAATTTCAGTAGTTTTGAGTTTACTGCTGGTAAATATACATAAAAAGAAGGTGCTGTGAAAAATTTCTGCCAAGATGCTGTACACTTGGGTAAAACCAGAGCACTTGCAGTTAAAGTTGAAGTTGGAGTAGGCAATGTATGCTGCAGTTTCAAAGCACAGTGAATTTTCTCTTTCCTTCTTCCAGCCTGGTCATACCACAGGCATTTACTTTAACAAGCAGTTTGAGATATGCATTTAAAACACTGATTCGCCTCAATAAAAAATTCTGGAATCAAGGCTGCTCATTTAATAATGAGAATGACTCATTGTACCTTAAATGCTTGACCTGCCAAGGCATTATTTACTATATATTTGTTACTAGTAACACTACATAAATACACACATCAATTATAAAGCTGTTTGCTGTGTAAATGCAGGGAGTGGTCTCAGATTTCCAGTAATTCCCCTTCACCCAGTTTTACATGCTCACCAGGTCATTTTTATTACAGCTTCAGCTATTCGTCACATCCAGGCCCTGATAACAAGAGGATGGGTTAATGATGAGACCAAAGGGAAGTGGAGGCCAGTGTTCCAACATGCTTCTCTGCCTGGGGCTAATGTTAATTCTAAAGGCTTGGTATCAATCATGTTTTAAACAGTATAGCTTTCAGCTATCTAACATATAGGCACCAGCATGCTTGTGATTCCCCTCCAGAAAGCTCTTCTACACAATATGCCTGCTGGTCACAAATGCATGAAATGACAGGCAGCATTTTGATCTCTCCTGATGCTCTTTTTCCATGTTACTGCAGAACTCCAGGTCTAGGAAGGGGACACTATATATCATTATCGTATATGTCACTATATCACTTGGAAGCTGCTCTCTTCTAATGGTTAGCTGATCTTCAGCTTAGTTCTAAACACAATTGTATTCAAGGGTTTAATCAACTGATTGGTATTTGCTCTGTCAAGGCAGTATGGCAGGGATCCTGCTCTGAAAGTGGTCATGCATTTTACTCCTCGGGAAGATCTCCAGGTGTCAGAGCTACAGGTAAGCATGGTAAGCTTTCAGACAAAGACTTTCCCCTCAGTTATCCATCAGTGTTTACAGGAGACCAGGATCATCCTGAAATAATTTGCCCTGGTAGCCTGGATATGTTTGCACAATGCCTATTTACTTTACACCTGGCTCATACCAACACAATGAGCTACTTACTTTCATTATCACTAAATACATTACCAAGCTTGAAAAAATGCAGCTGTTAGGGATCGAGGAGGATCCCAGAACACTCCTTTGTTCAGAGCAATAACTTGTGCTCTGCAAAGCACCTGTACTTTTTTAAACCTCAAACTCCAGAGCCAGCCTGAATCAAGATAGGAAAAAGGGAATGTGCAACATGAAACCACTACAATTAGGCAATAGCAAATACCATTCACACAGGCCTGTGAACTGGAAGGCAGACATTCATTTTACTTGCCAACTCAACTTCTTAGCTTGCTTCCACAAAACCTGAAAGTCATCTGCCAAAACCTACTGTAAGGGTTATGTCACCTTCATCCAAACATCACCTGTTTCCCATAAAAAGCTTACTAAATACTAAGAATATCTGTAAAGGAAAGTACTTATTCAATGCAAGCAATTAATAAAAATACAGGTGCTAGACAGCTAATTTGTGAATTATGAATGCAATCTGCTTCGTAGTAAGTGTGTCCCCATTAAAAAGTGCCTTATAGTTTAATGGTCCTCAGTATCTAAAAGGTTTGTCACTCAAAAACCTTGAGTGAAGCCTACCATCATATTGTGACATGTTTTTTAATAAACAGTTATTTGTGATGATGTCAGATGATGTCCTGAGCCTCTCTGTACATGGGGGAGGATGGTTTATCACACAGCATGTATTGTTATCTGGCACTGAACTGGGCTGCTGAAGATCTGGAATCCTTCCCTTACTTGACTGCATGCTTACATCAGTTCTTTTGACTATAAGTTAAGTGTATTGGTGTTGTATAACTTTCTTGAAGTTAAGAAGTTTCTTAAATGCCAAATTGAGCTCCTCCTAATTCTAGCTTGCCCCTAGGCATTGAAATTTTCTCCTGAAACTTTTGGAGAGGGACTTTCCCATGAATTCACTAAAGCCCATGAAGAGCCTAACTTATCCCTTCTCATGTTACTCATCTCAGAGAGACTGTTCATATGGCACTGCTCTGATGCTGCTACTCCATACAGTCTCTTACATTTGCTTCAGGACCCTGTGGAGGATTCTGCTCCCACTGACTTCCATGCTTTTCTGGAGCTGGCAGTTAGAAAAATAGATTCTCTCACTCTATACCTTGTTCCATCAGCACTGGAAATGATTCTTTTGCAGATATATAAAAACTGATGAGTTGCTTTTGCTTGACACTCCAATAAAGTCATGTATGTCATGTTTCATGAGAGTGAGAAATTCTGTCAAAATTCAATGCACACAACAAAATAAAGAGCACTGAAATATTTTGCATGTAATATTCATAATATTGAACTACTGAAATTAAATGCTTTGATATTTCTTATTTCAGAACTAGCATTCTGCACCAGAGTTTAATAAAACATACAATCTAAAAAAAATTGAGACTGAACAAAGTGTGTCAATATATTTACAAATATTCTTCATCTTCATCTCTCTCTGTCCCAGATAAGTAGATATAAGTGCATCTTCATACTTCAAATTATAAATGGAGGATCACAAACATATGGAAAAAAATGTATTGCCACTTCAACTACCTGTCAGCAGATGCAGACATACAATGTTAATTTTCCACTCATCAGTGTTTCACACATCCTCCCTGAAACATCACACTCGTTCTTCAACTAGTCCATGTGTATGTTTCTTTGCTTCATTAGATTGCTCTGACATCTAAATCCTGAACTAATCTGGAGCACAAATAGCCTCTGACTTAATCCTGAGCAGGTTTTCTTAGCATGACTATAACAGCAGCTCAGGAATCAAAATGTCAAAGCATATGGAAGACTTATTTCTGGGGAAGGAAGTTACTAGACCAGAATGGTAAACATTTCTGGTTGCATTCCTGGACATGAAGCTAATCTGCTCAACACTGGGGGATACATTAAACACAACATGAAAAAGTCCAGTTTTAAAGCTGAAAAAACACAGGGGAAAATTCTGGTAGGTTTAAAATAAAACTTTAAAATCTATCATAACATGCAACCTTCTGCATCTTCTTCAGGTGAAAGGCAAGAATGGAGAACACTTCAAGTTTTGTTCAATTTATCTGTGTTTTAAGCCTTCTTAACTGCATTGATGAAGAAGCTTAAAAAGGCATAATTTCTTTTGGGAACATGTGCCTGCATCATGTTGTCATCAGCAGACATAAATAGCTGTGAGCTGTATCAACAGCTATTTTAGATTAGAGTGGATGGAGTCAGGCACTGTGGTATTAATTCATGAGAGCAGGAACGGAAGGCAGCATAATCAGCTTAAATGAAACATGAGAAATCCTTCACGTAGGAAAGACTGGACAATGTCTTGTAAGGAAAAGCTAATCCATGCAATTTCTCAAAGTGAGGTAAGGTCAACAATTCTGTCTGGAATCCCAGCTCTCTAACATCACCAGCTCCAGAAGTCACAGGGAGCTGAGAGAACTGAAAATTCTGGCAATTTGGTGACATCACTGAGTAGGACTTCCTCTTGTGACTTGCCTTCCTTAGAGGATATAGAGGGTTCCCATCCTTTTAAAAGAAGAATGCTACCTTCCTACTCATGTTCTAGATTTTTGTTTTCTCCCTTGAGAGCTGGCATAGCTACCCCTGCTTGATGTCCTACCCAAACAAACTCCCAAGCAGAGGTGCAATAGTAGAAAGTTAGTATAAAGCCAATATAAAGGCTGAAACTTCAAGAGGAGGCCTTGAGCTCTTTGTTCACATTTCCAGTTTTCCTTTACCCTGATGATGGCTCTGTACCTTCTAGTCAAATGTTGAGAGCCCACAGAAGGACAAGGTCCTGAAAGGTGAAAGCTAAACTTTGTATGTGGATGACTTGAGGCTTAGTTATGGTTTCTGACAAGTGTTTATGCCCTAACTACACTTCATTGCTTATTGCACAGTGATACCTACACCTGTCAGTTCAGAAATCAAAATCCTGCATTATAGTTGGTACTGCCTCAGCATATGCAAGTGAGTTTCTGCTCCACATAATGGTTTAGTTTGAAATGAAAGAACCAAGCAGAAGTTTTGTGATGGTAGCGTGCAAACACTAACCTTCTCATGCTATTCTGAACTCAAATGCCCAAAACCAAAAGTAACTTGTGCACTCCAAGAATGGCCAGGAAACAGGTGTGAACTGAGAACATCTGTAATGGTCCAGAAAAAAAGCCTCAGTATGTACCCACAACAGAGAATAAGAAATAAAAATAATGTAAGACACTACAAATTTTTATTCTGGTGCTAGTTACAGACAATGTTACAGGATGTTGTCTTTATTTAAGGAACATGTCCTGCTTTCCCATGTTTTCTTACCTATTATTGTTTACTGCCTACATATTACAGAGGTCAATGTCTTGACACTGTTTATGCTAATAAATGAATTACAAGAGGTTCCTCTCTGATGACCCATTATGTACATAGTAACAATGTTATGCCACACTTCAGAAATATACAGAGTCACTGAAAAAACCTGTAAGAGTCAAAACTGAGGCTGGAAGTTGATCCACATTATCCTGTGGCTTATGTGCTATTCTAACCTCTTTTGCTGTACCATGGGCTCCTATCACAGAAGCAAAGAAAAAGCAGAATAGCACTTAACTTCATCTGGCTGAAGTTACAGTTTAGTCATGGCAATCAGAAGCATTATTCTAGTGTATTCTAATACGCAGCACAGAATATTCTATTCTATTCTCTACTATATTCTGTGGTAGAGGTGTAGCAAAGCTCAGCTCTGTTCCCTCAAGAGCTGAGCTCAGGAAACCCTCTCTTACTTGCACATTCAGCCATAACCTTGAAAGATATATCAAGGAGGCCAATCAAAATGTTCCCCACCCATGTCAGGAAAAAGAAAACTCCTAACAAACCATTTCCCAACCCCTTCCTCAGAGTATACTTCCAAACCCTGTATTCAAATGTAAGATATGCCAGTTCAGAGAGCAAAGCACCAAATTCCTTTGTCTGCCCTTCCTGCCTAAGGAGCAGGAAGGAAAGGGGAACATGCTTCTTCTGATAACCTCAGCCCCAGAGGCTGCTTGTTTGCCCAGCACCTTTAACTTGCTGTAATGTGACCCAGAGCACACCAACTATTCACTGTAAACACCCTGGCTCACGTCCTGAGCATGAAAATGAACACATGAACACCACCTAGGAGTTTTTGCTTAATCATTTAGCTATGCAGACACAGGATCCTTACAAGCAAACCACTCTGGACAGAGAAGAAAGAGAATACTTAATACTCTCTTCTAAAAACACAGTTAGAGATGTTTCCTCTAGAAAAATCAACCTTCTTGTCTCAAACTGGAATTTAATATAGTAATTTTTATTTTTTGAATGAATTTGTGTGGTTAAGCTATAGTTTTGAAATGAAACCTAATCCATATAGAGCTAGGAAAAATGTGAAATATAATCTAAGAATGTCTTCCAAAGCAAAGGCTAGATCAAAAGAGATCCTCCAAGACAGAAGAAGCAGCTCAATTGAAGCGACTCAATTTGATTCAGGGATTTCTTATTAGTTCAAAGTAAATAAGAAATCCCTGGAAGAGAACTTGGGAGACCTGCTCTGTTGGCTCCAGTTTCAAATGGCTAGCATGCCTCCAGCTTTATTGACATTTCATATACAATAATGCATCTGAGAAGAAAATGAAACTGTGCCTGATGAAAAAAAGGAAGAAGTGAGAGAACTGCTTAGTGAAAAGAAAGGATGAAAGAGTACATTTATTTTTTTATATGTCTGTGAAGAAGTTCCAGTGTCATTACTAGCTTAATTTACAGATAATCTCAATACAGGATCCAAAACAAACCATGAATACGCAAACAAAATGTATTACAAGCAAAAGACCTTGAAAACACAAAAGTACAGAGGTGTCTCTGGAATTTGAGGTTTAATTTATGAGTCTATTGCCATGCTAAGAATTGTTGTGTATGCCTCCTTAAAAGAGAGAGACCTGTTACACTCTAAGTGAGAGGATTTAGGACAGCAGATTAGTAATCATTCAAATAGAGACTTGTCATGAACTATGCACAAACAGAAGCAGTTCATGCAACACTGACACACCTTCAGAAAAATCTGTTCGGTGATTGACAGATGCACTATGATGCAACCTGCACTGCTCTGCTCCCAGTTGATAATGAAAGTCTCATGCACCCTACACAAAATCTTGTATCTTGTTCCACTGTTATTCTTTTGATTCACCATGGTTTATAATGGAAGTCATTGAACAGCCCGAGGGCCCAAGAACAGCCTCTTACAAAAGATGCTCTGTCTGTAACAGGCTTTCTAGGATTTACAAGAATTTTGTCTTGCTTATCTGAGGGAATCAACTGGAATAGACACATGAAAAGAGGAGTACCCTGCACAGGCATTAAAATAATTCAAATATCTTATCCTAGGATCTGAAGGACAGGACAAGTATCAGTCCAAGGAAGACTCAGAGGAGGCTAACCAAGCATGAAAAATTGGCAGCAAGGGGGCTAATAATTTTTTGTTGTGCAGTTTCTCCCAGATTTTCACTTTAGATTCTTTTTCCCAGGAAATCTGAATACACATACCATACTTCCTCTGTAAGTACCAGCAACTCAAGTTGCTTACATGACTTCCAAAAGCCTGCCTGTTTATCAATCTCAAATTCCACAACACAGAAATGATGTGGTATGAAGTAAATTTTTCTGATAGCATTTTAAATTCTCGCTGATGCAGAGAATATCTTGCTGTTTATATCTGAACGACATCTTCTAATTTCTCTGAACCAAATAACTGCATTTTTTATTCATCCATTTGTCTGTTGGATTTTGATCTATGCAAGGAATAATTAGACAAGTGAACAGAGTAAACAAAAGCATATGACTGTCCTGATTTAAAAACACCACTGTGTTCAGCAGATTTGCCTTGTCTTTCTTCACCTGTTTAGCATTTTAATAAATTGTTAGCAATTGGTCTTCTACCTGTAGGCCTAAATTAAAGCTCTGAAAAGAAATGTTTGGGAAATATAATCCATTGCAAGTCCACCTCTGTCCATGTCTTACTTTTGAGATGTCTCACAGACGTTAGGTATGACCTAGGTTCCCTGCTTTCCTTGGTGATAGACCTGAGGTTGGAGATGTGCATGTACAGCAGCCAGGTCCCCACACAGAGAAGGGACACCACCATTGCTCACTTCTCACTGCAGAGCTGTGCCTTTTTAACTTCTTCAATCCCTGATCAGGCAACAATGCTGTTTAGCTTGGTAATTTTTCTGCCTCCAGCTGGTAACCTTATGCCAATACTACCCATTCCTCTTTCTTGTGGTGTTTATCATCTGTCACCGCTTGGAGAAATAAACCACACTCACCACAGGCTGAGTAAAACAGATTCTGAATCACTACTCCCTGCTGGTAAGTTTTGAAGATGTTGTCTACCACGGAACAATAGGTACCAGTGTGCTGTGCACAGCACCAAATGTCAACCACTGACAATGGAGAAAAAAAGGATATCTTGTTATCTGGACAGTGTTGCACTCAGCCCACTCTGGTAACTCAATCCTGAGCAGCTTGGGCCAATACATTGGGAAGGGTATTGTAGGGTTGAACCAACACACAGCCAAAAATCTGCTGTAATCAGGAACACACACTTGAGCGTGTCACCGAGATCCTCACCTCCCAGGACAAGAGAAAAGTACCTTGTCAAATTGCCTCTTACTAAGGAGAGTACTATAAAGTACACAACAGCAGTGAGGATCCAGTTCCCAGATGTGTCAGCTCTGGGGGTTTTTGTTTTGTTTAGGTTTGTTTTTTAATAACTGGCATACTCAGTCCCTCTGAATACAGAGCAAATATCTGTGAGAATGGTAGAGTGGAAGGTGACAACTGGGATGGGACGGCTTTCTCTTCAGGTCACCAGACATTTATGTTTTAATTAACTATTTCTTATAAAAGCTATTTTCTACTATGACTCCACACACCTTCAATCACTAATAAAATCTTTCACTTGCCTTTAACAAACTGCTTCAGCATTACAAGGAATTTAAGCAGCTCACAAAGAATGCAGTAAATCTCTTGCCCTTTCTCTCTTTGAGGCAACATTTCTTTAATTGCTTAGCCGAACAATGCTAGAGATCTTTAAAAAAACAGAGGAATTTCAGGCTTAAGCTACAGCCTCGTGTGTAACTGAGAATGGAAAATTCAGTTCTACTGTCTAGGAATTTTTCCAAAAGTGTAATTTTTACAGCAGGAAATAAAACTTCCTTTGAAATAATAAATGGACATGAGAATTTTAATCAAGAGTCCAGTAAAACGAAACTTGACAGCCTAAGTTTTAGCAGTACGAATATGATCTTGAACATCACTGACAATCTGCTTCTGGGAAAGAGATTGTAGGCTCACAGCAGCAAGATCATGGGGCTGCTCGCTCCAGAGACTTCCCCAGGAAATCTCTGACCCTGGGATAAAGTTCTGCTCACAAATAGTGTCATCAGCAGACTAGATTTTTAGTTTGCTTTTGGTAATGGTGGGGGATGTCCAGAAAGCAAGCAATGGGCAAGAACTGGCTGCAGGCTGGTTGAACCCAGCAGAAGGACTTGGCAGAGGCACAAGTTGTCTGTTGCCAGGAAAGAGGATCCAATTTCACAGGTCTTAGCAATAAGACCCCTGACAGTTCAGCTGTTTGAGCACACCCTGAAAAATACTTAGGGACAGCTAACTTCTACCCAGACATTAAATGAATAGTTTTAACTACAAAAGCTCAAGCAAACAACTTCTTTCTTTTTCTTGTTTTTTCCTCCCCTATATCAGAGAGAGATTATGCAACAAAGTGACGTTTAGGAGCTGGATTAATCAATATCTAAGTAATCCTACACTCACCCAAAACAACTTCTTCCCCCCCTTCACTGATAAAAAGCAAGGTGGGGGGAAAGCACATTTAAACTAAATACTGAGTCTTTTTCAGAAGGGCATCTCAGAGCACAGCTTCTTTGGACTGCACATTCATAAACAAACTAGACATACACCAGATTAAAACTTACATATCAAGATGAAGCTGGAGGTAGAAAACCCTATGCATTTACATTTCAGGGTAAGAGATGCACTGCCTTGTGTGACTTTGTTAAAGGGTATGAGTGTTTGATCTGTATATAAAAAAATTCTAAAAATAAACCTAGGCATAGGAGGAGTCTTAATAAACTTGTGAGAAAAACACGGCTAAAGCCTCCCCGTTGCAGCCCTTTCTCATAGTTACTCTTTCAAACTGAAACTCACCTTTGCACTTTGACAGCTTGCCTATGAGACAGTGCCCTCCTTGCCACTTGCAGTGATTGGTATGTGGCACAATGCATCCTGCTTGGCAGATCTGTGGGAGAAGGGAGGTATCACTCAGGACACTGGACATATTTCATATACCGCATTTTCTGAAGCTCCAAGTTGTTTTGGAGATGGGAGAAAAAACTTTACCTCTTTGCGCTGCTGTGTTCTGGCTTCTATCTTGCAGCAGTCTCCTGAAGTAACTTTTCTGAGCAGTGTTACTTTTTCTTCATGTTCGTTACTCTGTAAACTACATTAAAAAAAATAAAGGATGTCACATACAGGACACCTCCACAAGCTCATCATGTGCCTACAGGTGGGTCTCGGCTTAGGACTCCTAACATGTACTCTCTTCATAAGTCAACTCTGTACCTCAGAACAGTGTTAGCAATACCTGCCACCAAGTACAAAAATCCCTGTACAGCATTTTATAAACCAGAAACCTCTCTGGACCCTGTCAGGCTGATGTATGGGAGCTGCTGGGCCAACCCCAGCCCTGCTCAATGGCAGCCGCGGTAGGTGCACAACCTCCTTGAAGCAGGCCGCTAGGCCTTTCTCCCACTTCTTCACAGGGATACCACAGTTACTCGGGGTGGAGAGGGAGGAGACAGGTGTGCCAGCTCGAGGGACTCCCTCGAGAACAGGAAAGCATCCTCTCCTCCCAGCTCCTGCCGGGCACCCGCCCTCAAGGGCCTCCGCCTGCCTCACGCTGCAGCCACCATTTTCTCCCGTGGCTTTTGCTCCGCCCCTCACAAAATGGAGGGAAACGCCCCGAGCCCCCTCAGGCGGGGCCGCAAAAGGCGGGCGGGAATCGCGGCCCAGAAATGACTGTTTTGCACCTCAAAGAAGGGTGAAAGGTCTGTGAGGAGAAAAGGTGTCAGACTTGTTTTGACTAGGTCTTGAAAAGACGTCATGGGAAGGTAACGCTGCTGCCAAATCCCGCCCTCACTCCAGCAGAAATAGCCGCCCTTTGCCTGAGGTGCCCGGGGGGCTGAGGAGCAGCCAGGCCGCACTGCCAAAGACAGCCCTGGGCACACCCGTGAGGAACCACCAAGGCGTCCACATGCCTGTCTGACAGTGGGGGATGACACTGCATCTGCACAGAAAGACCAACACCCACGGAAAGGGCAGTGAAAGCACCATTTTGCTCGGTGACATGTTGAACTATAAAATGGCTCTCTGACTGCACTCCAGAGATTCAGAGATCCTCACCAGGACAGTTTGAAATAATACCAGCCTCATTCAAGGGCTCTGCCAAAGATACAAACCTGTGCAAGTAAAGGGCTCCAGGACAGCCTTTCCTTTCTGGTGTCTCTGCCATGAGGGCAGCAAACTTCGGCAGATGGTCAGAGTGCACAGCAGGACAGTCATGGTTTATAACACTTTAGTGAGGTGTGTCAATACCCTGATTTAGTGAGTTAAATCAATGATTGCCTGTCCAGGCTTCCAGTCAAGTAAAACATGCCAGGCCTTGCAAAGAGCAGAGCCCAGAATCCCACTCACCTGTTCATCTGAAGTCACCTCTTAGGCACTTACCTAACAGCTGAGGTAAGATGTTGAATATCAGCCATAGAAATTACTTTATTTGTTTTGTATAAACTTGAGACAGTGGCTATCAGCCTGTATTTCTTATATTTCCCTGCTTTGGAGTAACTTACTTGATTTTGTCTGTTTCCTGTGAGGTAGGATAAACCTCACTTTAGGGGTCCTGAATTTTCAGAGACTTTTGATCAGGCATGGCAGCTCTAAACATTATTCTTAAGACACCTGCTTATATCAGAACAATATGATGACCCACAAGTTTATAATTACCTAATTGACTACCTTAGGAAGAACAGCAACAGCTCCTTACAATTGGTAGAATAGTCATTGAAACAATATCAACAATTTTTCTGCTGCTCATTCTGCAAATCTAAGGAATGATTTGTCTAATGTCAGCACCAACAAAAAATAAAGCTTTTCTATAGTGTATTACTAAAAACTGGTATTTGTACAGAAGAGAATCCTTTCATGATATCTGCAGATTTAAGTAATACAAAACCTGCAAATGCAGGGTAGGCTAGAGTTTTGGCACCATCTCATTATTAAGTATGCTTTTACAGTTGTGCCCAAATATGCCTACATAGAAATTACTGACTGAAGTAAGAGTTTGTTGTGATTTACAATGTCTTTAAAAAAAAAAGATTAGAGTATTATGTGAAAATAGCAATACACTCACTGTGAGGCAAGCAGACACCTCTGACTAGATAAGGGCCTATTGGCCTTCCATGTTCTCTTCATGCATCCTCAAAAGCAGCACCACGGAATGAGTTCAACCTTGTTCTGTAAACCTTTCTCAGGTGCTATGGGTATGGCTTTCCCTCACCACAGCATTGCTTCTCAGAGTCTCTGGTCCAAAGGCTGCCTGAGGAGACAGGTGGGCTCCATTTTTTAAAAGCCTTGGACACCTTCTGTGTCAGAGAAGCACAGGGGCAGATTCCGAGCCGCTGACGGGCCTCGGGAGGCCCGCGGGGTGTCCCGCGGTGACAGCGCAGAGGCAGCAGAACGGAGCAGCATCCCGGGCTCTGCGGGCCGGGACGCACCCCCGGGCACCCCCCGCAAGCTCCAACAAGACCTCTGTGTTTCCTAACTGAACTCAAAGTGAAAACTAAGTGCTTTCAGTATTTTACATCGTACCACAGAAGTCCAATTCCTGTCTCCAGTTTCGGAAATTTGTGTTCATGAACAAAGCACCGCATAAAATAGCCTCTTTCTGGGTTTAGATAAGGACTGAGGTTTATTGCTGCATTACTGATAAGCAGAACTGTGTCTTGCCTTAGTTTTTTTTTTTATTTGCCTCTTCCTTGGGTCCTGGCAGTTGTGTTAAGGAAATGGAACTGGAATATTTATGGGCTAATACCTCCTTTTTAATGAAAGCTTTGGTCTCTAGCTCACTGTTCTTTACTAAGATCACCACAGTAGGTTAATCCTGCTGGTTTTAGGAAATAAGTCAGTCATCTTCTATAGCTTGATTTTAATTAACAACACTAGACAGGCTCTGTCCACTAGAATATTAGTATCTAGGAAGTATCTAGTATATTAGGAATCCAGGAAGTGCTTAGAAGGAAAAATCAGTCTCTGCATATTTATGTGGCTGAGATTAACCCTCGTCATCTACCACCTAACCTTCAGTGATGTGGGGGATATTATTATGCCTTAGAACAGAGACTTTAAGTAAGTCTTGTTACTCTGTAATTCATGAAGTCAGCCTCTCAGTTTGCTGACAAGAACTTGTATGATTTATACCTGGACTCCAGTGAATTGAGGGTTTGTTTTTCCCCTTTCCTTTTTACAGCACAACTGGGTTGATTATGTCCAACATCTTTATACTTCAGAGTGCCTGAGTCATACTTTTTGCCAGTGTTTCTCTGGTCTAATATGGGCAGGTAAGAAAAAAGTCTGTCAATGCCAAAAACATTACCCAGAACACTCCCTTTAAGGCTTCAGACTGAATATTAAAGACTGGGCTAAAGTCCAGCACACGGAATCTACAGAAGTTTCATAAGCTAAATTGAAGAATTAAATATTTTTGCAGTTTCAAGTGTATCCATAGCACCGTGGGGCTGAGTGTGGAGTGCATCTGAAGCTCTTTAAAAGGGTCATATGCAATTTCCATTATAAATACCCTAGTATGGTGTAATAACTTGGCATTTAAATTGTGTCTGCTGAAAGATTTGTATACAAGTTAACATAAGAGTGTTTTTCTTGTGGTCTCAAAAAATGGTTGAATTTGGTAAAACCATTTCAAAATATTTTTGAGGTTTATTTTGGGGGAGTGGTTATTTGTTTGATAACCCATGAAAATAGGGCTTAATTAGGAAGCTGACATTTGCATACTGACCCTTCCTTCATAAGAAAGTACAGAAGTCAGCTCTCCACACACATGGAAACACAGCAGCTCTCATGTCCAGCCCACTGTGACGTGAGCCTGCACAAGAAAATTCATTGCCAGTTTCCAGAGGTTTCACATGCCACTTGTGAATGTCTTAATTATTTAGATTTAATTACCACGGTTCTAGTTGGGATATGCTCGTGTCTAGCTTTTCATCCAAACTGTGCAGCTGTCCTGACTGAGGGGACAGTTGTTCAATAAAAGGGACTTAACTAATTAACAGAAAATAAAAATAGGTGTGTCATTCTCAACAGTGGATGATTATACTTGGGCTAATAGGTAAGATAGTGGCCTGGAAACGTGCACTGTGATTCAACTCTTAAATACAACTTTCTGCTTACCTTCTGACTTTTAGCAAGTCCGGGTGTTCTGAATTTTCTTTTCCCCATCTTCAGTTTTGGCTGGTAATTCTGGTTAAATCAAACAGATTTACTAGAGGTATTCAAAAAGCTTTTAAGCTCTTGCATTGGTTTGTGCAGCATATATGTTTGTATTGTGCATTATGGCCCATGATGTATGGCTCCAATGGCCTTACAGTCAGATTAAATGTCTGTCCTGAAGAGTGACCTCTGTGGGAAAGAGCTCATCTCTGTGGAGCCTCTAGGACCACTGGAGTGCTACCACCAGTTCTGATTCAGTGTTGAACAGAGATATTCCAAAGAAAGCCTGAGGCCTCTCTAATGTTCAGTTAGTTTTGTCTCTGATATGTCTGCAGTCCTGACCTAACTTTGCACTTAAAATGAGAGGCTTGGTTGAAGCAAAGGCAGTAGGTTGATCTGTTCTGAACAATCAGAAACTTATCGGGTCAGGGTTGAAGATAAACACTTCAGGTCTGTCATGGAGTCTGCTAAAGGACCAGACAAAAGAGGGGATGGTGTGAGATACAACCAGCACAACTAGAGAGACCAATTAGGCCTATTAAGAGGCATGGAGGAAAAAGCTGCAGCAATAGAAAGCAAGCAGAGGGGACCCGATGCTGCATCTGAGAGGCACTCTGACCATTTCTCAGAATGTGTCACAGCTGTGGTTGTTGCTACTAAAGGAATAGAAGTACCATTCTGAGATCTGAGAAGGGATATAGAAGTTCAGGAAAAGCTTGCTGAAAAAAAGAGCAAAAGGTTTTATAAATCATAATGGATTTTGTAGAAAAGGAATGATAACACAGAAATGGGATGCTAGTTCTGCACTGGCAGGAAAAGAAATCTGCAAAAGAACACGATTCATGGTTTCCCAAAAGCAAATTCCTTGCATGTCAATAATCACTAGCCTATGCATTGATCTTTAGACATTTAGCCAAAATGCCACTTAAGGCAAATGGCAGTTTGACTGGAACTCATTGTAGGAGGTCCAACACTTGAATCAGAAACTGACCCGCCATCATCTACATTTAAATTAAGCTCATTCTTTCCTAAGGTAGAAAAAGAAACCCAAGACTTTCAGGATGTTTGCTCGAGGCAGCATTTTGCCCTTGTTTTTTAATTTTACTCCACTTCCGATGAGAAGTCGCTCCAGTTAAAAGGCCTTAATAACAGTGTGAAAGTCCTGATTTAGATCACACAAGCCATTTTGCGCCAGTATGACTTATGCTTGGGACTTGATAATTAGGATGTCCATGACTTCACACTTCTCCAGGATCCTGAAGAGGCATTCTTTTGTAATTGACACAGGCCTGTGCAGAAGCTGGAGCATTTCTGGAGTTCACTCATGCTTCAAAACCATCTCTGTGGTAAAAAAATGAGTCTACAAACAGCTGCAGTTCATTGCACCTGTGTGTTCTCCCCTCTGTGAATGCTAAAAGGCTGCCTGCTTATATTAAAGCTTCTGCTGGCTGCATACAAAATTCAGTGTTTATTTTAAAACAAGTGAAAGAGCTACCACAAATGGCAGTGCACAGGATCATCGAAGTGAAGGAATGGCAAACACGCGCATACGGGAGCGAATCCTCTGATGGAATTCAGTCTTTAGGAGAGAGCCAAGAGTTGCACAGCCCTTCATCTCCTTTAGGACACCAGTGTGAGTGTGAGGCCTTGGCAGGCAGATTCTGAAGAGAGGCAAAAGCATCAGACGGAGCTCACAGCTGCAGTCAGCCCTGGCAGATAGGATTTCTTAGCCATACTTGGGATTTCTCACTAGGCCGAACTTGTGGCTGCTTTCTGTGCTGAATAAGGCAGTGGGAGTGAATGCTGCCTCACGTTGGCCTTCTTGTATTGGGATTATTTGAAATCTCATTTTAGACAGTGACAGAACAAGTCAAAACTAGCAAAATACTGTGATAGCAGTTTTCATTAAGGCACTTGCTTTTCCTGTCTGAAATTTTTGATACCAAAAAATATCTTCTTTAAAAGCAGTCAGAATGGAAAAACTGTAAATAATAGATAAATTTAGATTATGTCTGAAATTAAACAACTACCCTCAAAACCTGCAGTTATGGAAAACTTCAGGGAAAGCAAGACTGTGATCTTTTGTCATTAACCCCATTTATAAATTGAGTCTCACGCCCTCCCACATTTCCTTATCCAATGTGAACTTGCCTTTTAAAGGACAGTGAAAATTCTCCTGTTCATTGTTACTAATGACAAATATTAACTCATCTATTTCTCACATCACATTTTGTGAGCTTGATTTTTAACATATCCCTTAAAATGGAAATACTTTTACTCCTTCTGAATGTTTTTCTGGTTTACCTGTGACAGGGCTTAATCCTGGCATTCATTTTTGTATGCAATTAATCCACTTTATACAATATATTATGAGAGACTGAAGAAACATTATAGTGAACTACCCCCTTCAGTGCACACGAAGAGGTGGACATCAACACAGTCTGCTGGTCATGTCAAACTGGAGTTCAAAGAAGCAATCAGAACACATATTTCTTTGCCAAGTAGGTTGTTTGAATTTAGGTATCTTCAGCTTTGGGCTTGTGAATCCCACTACTTAGAACAGCTCCAGCTATGCATCCTTGGGCTTGCTGCAACTCATATGGTAGAGAACGTGGAGGAGGAGCTGGCCAACTTAGCTGACTATAAAGACACTGTAATATTTAGGAAATGTTGCTTGCTGATATTTGGCAGGTTTCAGTTAAATGGCAGTGACATGTGCTAGCTAAATATCCAACCCAATAAATCTAAAAGCATGATCAAAGGAAGCTATTTACATACTTAAAGATACATATATGTGTGTGTGTGTAATGATAGTCCAGTGCAATAGTATCTGCATTACTGCATAGAGTGGTGGAAAAGTAACAGTTTTGGAGCAAATCATTTGGTTCTAATAACCTGAGTAGGCCCTACATACAATTCAGGGAGGTTTTTTTTTTTCAGACTCATTTCAGTCTTGTCTGAACTAAATGCTGCTTTGGGGTCTGACCACATTTTCTGGTCTCACCTAAAGGGTACCTAGTATGTGTGCCTCAAGGCCACCCAGCAATGCAAACAAAAGCACAGGAAGCAATTAACAAAGCAAATCACATCAAAACTACAGTCTTGAATCTAAATTAAAATGCTAATATAGATGGATGTTATTTCCCACTGGCAGTGCAAATGGGTGATGTGGTCAGTGCTGTACCATTCTTCTGATAACCATTTGCAGAGAAACCCTCAGTACCTTTAGATGTCAATAAAAGTGTGACTGTACCAGTAATTTTTGTTACATACATGCAGCCTGACCTTTCTCTGTGTTTAAATGTCATTTCAGATTCATTGCTGGCTAGCAGAATTTTAAATCGTGTTTAGCTTTTTTGTGGTACCTGAAGCTTGCATTGCCACACCATAAATGCACTATGCTGCCCATTGTTGGTAGAGCTGAGAAACTGTTTGTTTCCCAGTGTTTTTTATGAACAGTCTCTAAGTCATTAGACAACTTGGTCAATCTCTATTTTCCACTAGCCTATAAACTGGAAGGGAAAGTAAAATATGCTAAGTTGATGCTAAAATACCATGACATACCTCAATGATTTAGCAAGGAATAAACAAAGAGCAGATCTTGCCTTTTATAGATGCAAGCTTCTCTTTGCCAAAGTTGTATAATCTGTCTTTGCCAAAGTTTAATTACACACTGTGTTTGCAGGCCTTTGGAATCACAAACTCAGTTAATTTTCATTAAAAAAAAAAAAATCTGCATTTAAGCATCTCCTCATAAGATTTTTTTATCACAGGCAGGCTCTCATGAAGAAATCAACTGAAAAATGTCAAATTACCTGTGACTAGAGATGCTCTGCATCCTTCGAAGAGACAGCACATGTATGTAGACATTTCTGATCCATCATGGCAAATACTTTACTCCATCAATGCCAAGGACAGGAGGAAAAATTCTGATACCAGGTCTTGCCTGATTATTTAGAAAAGATGAGTGAAATCCCAGATCTCAAAACCACCTGAATGCTGCAACAGTCAGAGAGCACAGCAGTCAGAAGTGGGATAAGAGGGATCACAGAAGTTCCTTACCCTCCCTGTAAGCTCAGGACACTACAAATGCAACAGCTTAATCATGTCAGCATTACTACTGAGCATCCTACTGACAGGCACTTAGGGAAACTTCACAGACCAGGATATTTGGGATAAGCCTGAATGCCACAAAGCCCTGCTTATTATTGTAATAGTTCCTCAGAATACTAAAAAACAAAAGAGAAAAAAAAAAACAAAACCCTGATCAAATTAACTTTGGGCTAAAGAAATGCATTCAAAAATAGATTTGTCCTGCTGTACACAGCCACTCAGAATTAAGGGGGTTTTGTTCCATTTGCCAAACACTTTTCCTTCTATCACCACTCTGCTTCAGATGCAGATAAACAGAGGCTGTGTTTTAAACTGAACTTTCCAAGCTTCCTAAGTACAACACAAGCATTGACAAAACCTTCACTGACAGATTTCCTGGGTCAGACAGAGAATTTCTGTGCCATCCAAGTAGTCCTTTTTTTTCAAATGCCTCCTTCCTAGCTCCCAATTTTTTCATTTGGTGGCTACCACCAGTTACTTAAGACTGGAGTTTGGCTGTTTAAGAGGCAAGTGGCAACAGTAAGCAGGATCTGGCAAGACAGCAAGATGATGTCAATTTTGGAGTGCTTCTTTTTGGCCACTGGAATGAGTTAGAGAATGGAGCTTTAATCACAATCCACTAGACTGGAGCTATTTTAAAGCTGCTTTTGCAGCTCACCAGGCAACAGTAGAGTTTTAGTATATTGGATTGCCATGCAGGATAGATTCCAAACACTATAGGAACTTGTACAGCAAGAGATGGTGGGATATATTGGATAATTAAGTAGCCCCACGCTCTGTCTGGCTTACAGACGTGAGCAAGGAAATGGATGGGTTTGCAGTTTATTTCACAGTTCTTGCAAGATACCATTGTGTTGTTGAGCTCATGGTTTACATTTACATGCCTTTTCCTGACATCAGACATCCCTACTTACCCAGGGCTATCACTGACCTGTGACACTGGAAACTCAGACTTAAGTCCCTACACTACTGGAATTAGTCAGAAATTTGAAATGTCTCCTACATCTGAACCAAATGCAGTGCTGTTGACTTCATCATTAAATTGTAACCTTGCAATGTCAAAGAAGAATCCCAGCCTAACAAATGAGAAGGAGCAGGGAATCTGGAAGAAGATTGTGATAAGCATAACTGTTATTAACACATCAGAGCAAAACAGCTGCTTGGGAGGAAATTGTAGCTTTCAATGCATTTCTGAAGGCATTAGCTGTGCTAAGTGAGGGTGACTTACCTAAGTATTTGGCCAGTGCAGGAGGGCCCAAACCTTGAATGTCATGCTGTACCACAAGTTTGCGTGGACATACTTTCTCTGATTTTGAAATTGCTGCTTCTACCTGTCACAGAGGCAGGAGTTACCAAATTTGGCCAATGGCCCTGCACTTCTCTGAACCACAGTAATGAATGAAATGGGAGCTTGAGCATATTTCATCTTTCTGTTTTCTAAAATCTGGTTTATATTTTCCTTTTGTCTTTCAAGAACAGGTACTAAAGGATTGACTCAGCAGGTCAAATCTCCAGGGTTGCATAAACTATCATGGCCTGTGTTAAGGTAATTCTAATGAAGCCATTTTGGTTGAAAGTCTCATGAAAAATCTTACCCAAGATAGCCATTATTTCATTTCAGAACATTTACACTTCTGTTTTTCATCAAATGACTGGTATTGGTGTGAGAAGACAGGGAAAAGAAAAACCATATGGATATCTGCATTCAAAAGTAGATGTTACTAACTTATTTGTGTTCCCAAACCCAGGGGAACTGCAAGGGCAGGGAATTTTCCTTGCTTTGAATTCTTACCTCTGTGGTCCAGAACATATCGACCAAAAATTAAAAAGCAGGGAATCAGGGATGTCATAGTTTCTTGCATGTTGGTCCTGGGCTCTGTACATTCCCTAGTGCTGGCAGACTGTACCTCAGCAGAGGAGCTGTGGCTGTAACATTTCCAGCAGCAGATTGAAGCTCTTGACACCAGCGAGTGCCAGACCAAGTGTGTTACTGAGCTGTGTATGATAAGCCTATCTCCAACAGCAACAACTACTGTAACTTACCCAACTCATTCCCATACCAATTGACATTTTAACTGCACACACACTGCCTAAATGATCTAGGGAATTTGACAAGGGATTAGTTCAGATAACTTAGCATTATCACCATCCTACCAGCATTGTATCTTCTCTGTACAATGATACACTTAATGGCCTTGTCTGGTAAGCAGCAGGCCTCAGCTTGTTACTCTCCTTCGGGTTAAGTTTTTAGATCTTGGCAAACAGAAGTAGGGACACTTCTGAATAATACTGCACAGCAGTGTGTTCCCTCACACTGACCTGGTAGACATCTGGTGTGCTACAGAAGTGCTTCCAGGAGAGTTGCCTGAGTAGGATGGCACTGGGTTGGGATGTCCTCTATAATTCTGTTTACCTGCAATTATCTATGGTGATAAAAACATGAGTGCAAATTAGAGATTGCTTTGAACTCCTTCAGAAAACACAGACAAATATTAAACAAAAAGGCAGGTCAGCTGTCCACCACAGTCCATGGGAATTCCTCTTCTCCAGGAAAACTGGTTCATGTCATTCCAAGTTAGATGCAAATTCACATGCCTGCAAAGCTCTAGGAATTAGAACAGTGTGAGATCAAAGCACCTCTCAGTCAGTCTCTAGTGTATTTAATCATGCCAAATATCTCTGTGAGGGTTACATGCAATGATCCAGCTTTACAGATGAGGTAGAGGCTAAAAGACACAAGTGAAGTCATCCAGGAAGTCTGTGGGAGGATGAGGTATCAAACTGGCTCTTGTGCTCTCCTGGGTGAGACATCATCTCCAGTGGGGCACTGAAGGTTTGCCTTTATCACTGTAGCAGAGTCTGAAAGAAAACAAGGAGAGTCCCTGCTGACAGTGAATGCATCCATTGAACACACAGAGGGAAGGAATGAAGGGAATTCTATGTGAGGGTTTACAGCTTTGATCCATTTGTTTATGGTACTGTGATGCTCACAGAGAAAAGCAAGTCTCCTTGGGATACCTAGAAAGAATGTAGCTCCTCTCCCTGCCATGGTAGGGTCTGAAACAGCATGGGATGAGAATCTTGGTTCAAGCTGTAGAATATTTATTAATGTAAAATAATAGCTGATACTTTTTGAATGCCTTTGATTGTAACACACTCTGCACACTAGACTTGCTGTGCTGTACATGGTATTTCTGACATACTGACACTTGAAGAGTTCCATGAAGAGCCAAATGTTGTTTTGGTCCCACACCACTGATGCTGAGGGAAACGTGGCAATTAAGAAGGCAATGATTTAGCTTGGAATTTAGCCAGAAACACACAGGTTCTTTGAAAAAAGAATCTAATTAGATGTTCAGTTACAAAATATGGAAAGATTAAAAAATCCTAGGACCATAAGCTTTTCCCATGCTTCAAGGCAAGGACTGGGAATTTTCCTCAGAATGCTGTTATCAAGACTCCTTCAAGTTTATTATTTTACTTCCAGAACTGCTACCCTATGACATCTCTAGGCCAAGATACAGCATCTCCCTCAGAGGCAGGACCCCTTAGTTTCTTGCAAAGGCAAATGAACAGCCAAGGCTTACATGTGACAGATTGTGCTGTTATTTTCTTTCAAGGCCTGTAGGCATGTCAGTCTCTTGGCAGAGCTACATGGAGCTGGAGACCACATCCTGGAGCGCCTGTATCACACTGGATACTGCAGGGCCAGACCAGACAGCTCTCAGCTCTCTCTTCAGCCTGGGAACTAAGTGTTGCAAATTGAAGACTTCTGCACCACGTTACTGGAAATGTCCCAACTCTGTGGCCATGTCTATGTAAGGAAGCATAACCTGCTTGCAGATCTACCCATGTATCAATCTCAATAATAAGGCAATCTTACAAACGTCTGTTTCATGGGTGTGTCAGGTTAAAAGTCACAGATGGCCACAAAACAATGTTGCTTTGAGCTGACAGGATAATGTGTACCATCTTTCCTTCTGTAAAATCACAGTTCCTGTTTCTCCAGCCAGCCTTTCCCTATACCTGAGGAGATCACAGTGCGTAGTTTTTGTTCAGTTTAAAAAAACCCCAAAAGATAAACCTCAGACTTTCAAACACTGCTTTATAGGCCCACTGTGGCCTTTAAGTGTGCAGAATCTAGCACCCTAGCACCAGACTACATCATCTATTCCTAGAAAGAGATGGCTTTCAGCCCTGCTCTGGGGTAGAAAGGCAAAGACAGTCATTAGCCTTTTCAACTTCATGGTTCTAATGAGGACCAAGACTATTCAGGTGTAACGCAGAAGCTGCCAGAGCCACACTGTAGCTTTAACTGAGCTAAGGGAACTAATTTTGCATAAGATCAGCAGTGCAGATGAGAACACTCCTTCCTTGTGAATCAGATGACAGCACAGCACTCACCCCAAAATAAGGAAGGGAGTGAAGTGTGCTAGACCATGTTTGAAGTGTACTAAACATGTTTCAATATGTTTAGCCGATGTTAAAATCACCAAAAGAGTTCTTTGTCCTTCCTCTTAAACACATGGAATTGGCCGCCAGCTGGAGTATGACACTGAGGAGACACCAGGCTGGACTGGGGTGTGCAGTTCCACAGGACAGAGAAGGGTTTGCATCCTAATGGGAAAGTAGTCACAGGCAGGGACTTCTTTCCCACTGCTACACCCTGAAGCAAATGAATTGAGACATTACTTCACAAAGTCTCTCTCATTCTTTCAGGAAAGCAGTTAGAAAAAGCCAGCTGGGACCCCAGAGAACTACAGCAATAATACATAACAAACAGCTACTAGAAATGTGGCTGGTATGAATACTGGCAAATTGACATTTATTTCTGAAGCTGAACATGACTTAAAAAGACACATGTCATGAAATTACTGAGGGAAATTACTTGGTCTACTAAGCACAAAGAGTCTATGGAGTTTATTGGTCTCCACCTTTGTTTTCCCTTAGAGTTTAGGGGCAGATGAAAAGTTTTATGTACCCTTGCTACTTAGTCTTCTCTGTACTGTCTCCATCACTTAGCTTTTTCAGCATGAAAAGCTTCAAGACTTCTGTGTTTGAATTCTAAATTTTCCCCTTGTTTTATCAAGCACCATAATATGATGCTCTCTTTCGTAGCATACACCCTAATTTCTGAGGGATGTGGTGATCCCAGTGAGCTGCTAAAAATGGTTCCTCAAAACAAATTCAACATGATAATACTGCTGCTTCAGGCCTTCCTGTATGACAAGATGCTCTTGCTGAATGACTCCCTCTTTTCACACCAAACTTACTTGTGAAGGAAGTCTAAACATTCAAAAAAATGCTGGGAAAACTTACAGCTCTTAAGAGTTTAGCTGCACAAGCTGCAAACCATCTCAGGGCTCAGGTAATTTAGAGGTTACAAGGCACTTGGAGCAGGCCCTAAAAGAGTTACATTTGCTAGCAAGTATGATGCAAGCAAGTACAGTGCTGAAAGCTGAGAGCACGTGTGTGTTACCTGGGTGGAAGGGAAATGCATGGAAACTGACTTTAGTTGTTTTGGAAGTCTGATTTTCTGTTTCTTTTCCAAAATGGTCAGCATCTCTTTAAAGCTGCTTGACAACTCTGAAAATGGAAAGTAGAGCTTTCTAATGCATGTTTAACAGCAGTCAGGAAATGTTAACAGGATGCAAGAGCTTTTTCTACAACCAGACAGGGACTATGAAGAGAAGTGGCCAAATATGGTCCTGCTTCAGCATTCCAAAATGCCTTTGCAGATGCATGAGTCTGAGCAGCAGCAAGTTTTCATCACCACACACAAGAAGCAGATTACAACAGAGTATATTTGCAATGCTGCATTTTTACTGCAACAAAATCTACTACGAGTCACAGACAACCCCCCCCCCTCTTTTTTTTTCCCCTTCACATAAGGTAGTGCCTTGGACAGTGCCAGGGTGATGGCTAGAGGAGGCTCCTTCCACACCAGTGCAACTGAGCCCTTGCCCAAGGCTATGTCTGTTGGCAAATATGAAGGAGCCAATCTACAGAGCCCTGCTTTGGGAAGGGTTTCAGAGCAACCTGGGGACAATTGCTGGCATCCAAGTTAATATTGAAGGCATTTTGGAATGGTGACTGCTTCACTGTGGGCACAGCAGCTAAGTTAAACAAGGACAGAGGAGGTGTATTGTGTGGATCCTGATCATGCTGACAATTGAGGAAGTGGTTAACAATTGCATTTTTGAATACAAATTGGATCTCTGTCTGCCTTATCACAACAATGACTTGTACCTCAAAGAAGAATTATCCTGACAGGAAGGAATACAGAGACTTAGTGTTTGCTTCTTCCAGTTATAAAATTTGATTTCTCACAGAAATATAGCAAAGAGGTACTCAAACTAGGGCTAAACGAGAGATTGGACACCAGAAGTACTCATATGAAAATACCAATACTTCTGAGGAAGTCCCTCCCTTCTCCTTAATGCTAATACTGAGACATTTCCCTCAATTTGTTTCCTTTTCCTGTCCAGAGAAGTTGATTCTGAGCCAAACATAGCAAGAATGAGAAAAACTTTAACAGTTTAGTTTGAGGAGGAAAAAAGGAAAGAAGCTTTCTATCACTGTATTTCCTAGGTCTCATACCTGTGTGCAATATTGTTCTGATTGAATTTTATTTTTAAAACACTTCAAATAGAGCTGTATGCAACAATTTGAGAACTAAATGAAGAGAAAACATCTTGGTGACCATTCCTGCAATGCAGTTCAGTGATTATACCAAGTGGTTTCCCCCCAAATCCTATATCTGTTAGACTCCTGAAGAAGGATACTTGACTAATCTCTGATTTTTAGACCACTAACCATACAAATCTTTTCCCACATTCTAGGAAGAGTTCTCCACAGGTATGTGAAATAATTTATTTTTCTATGCCCCCCATGCTTCACAAGCACTAGTTCCACTTCTTGTGCTTCTGTGGATTTTATAGATGAGAAGGGGACAGGAATAGGACCTGGCTGTGCTGCTTGTTACTTGGGGTAAGTGTTGTGCTGGATCTGAATTGGCAGCTATTCCAAGGTATGTTTAAAGAAGGTAATGTTCACTGCTTGGTCTACCTCACCCAATGTCTTTGGAGACAGAAATAAAAGGAAGCAAAACAGGTTAAAAGACAATCTAACAACAGGCAAAATTAGCATTGAAGGTTATCCCATTTTCCAAATTATGTTATCCTTTTTATTTAAAATAGTTTAGAGATTATGCCAAATTAACTCTTTCCCCAAGTAAAACTTTAATTATCTCTCTCTAAAGAGAAAAATTAATTTCATTATCTATATTCACTAAGAGAAGGGAGAAGAAAATTGCCAAGAGCCATATAGATCAGTGGTAGAAGAAATTCAGCTCTCAGGCTTGAGAGTTCTAAATCCTCAACGTTAATGGAAGTTTTACACAGTGAAAGAGTGAAAGTACAATTTTTGTGTAACAGTAGTGAAAACAATATGGGGGAAAGCTTGGCATATTAAAGCAGAAACAAATTCCACCCAGCTCCTTGTTCCTTTGTTTCCCAACATTTACTGAATTCTTCCCACTTTCCATGGTTTATTTAGGAGTTCTTGCAGATGTTTTAGATTTCATCTAATCACAGTTAGGCACTGCTTATGTTGGGGTTTTTTTTAAACAATATGAAATACATAATTTCATATTAAGCTCCATTTTCCAAAGCCTCTGCTCCCCTGTGCCTTTTGTTCTCATGTTACCCATTATAAAAATGCACTTACTAACTAGAAATTATTCCACTAATATTTTCAAGCTTTGACCATTCTGTCTGTTGGTAGACATTTCATCTGTCTCTGTAGTAACAAGAATCCTGTGTGGAATTGTGCTCACCAGCATATTTGCAGTTTCACACTTCACCTGAATAAAAATGGTGATGCAGTTCAGCATTGCTTGTTGAAAAGGTTGGACTGTAGTCATGGTTTGGGATGAGGTGGTGGAGCACGGGCAGCAGCTTTTCTAGGCATAGAACCAGCTGACACAAACAGGAGAAATCAGAAACACTTATTAGGAATAAAACTCTTCCTGCTTTCCACTGCACATGCCTGCAGCTGAGCAGTGCAAACAGCAGCAGTGGCTGTGAGTGAGCGATGCAGGAGCACTGCTCGACTCTGCCACCCCTGCTAGGATGTGGCTTGAACTCATGCTCTGCTGTAGCTCAAACCCTGCCTTGAAGGCTCTGCAGGTTCCAGATCATCTTCATGCCAGAGAGGTGCTAACAGATCAAAGCAGCTTTGAGAGGAGACAAGGCTGGAGCAACATGAACAAGCTAATTTTGTTTGGTAGGATGAGGTTCAAGCGTGAGCAGCTGCTGAAAGAAAGATCCTCCAGAGAGTCCATTGTAGGATGATGAAGTTTTCCTACTTTCTTCCTCTGTCTCTCTGCTCCTCTCAAGCAAAGCCAAGTTAAGAGGTCCCAAGCAGCTGTATGCCAGAAACACCAGTTAAATCTGACAGAGCTTTTCTCTTACATTCAGTCCACAGGCAAGGAAGAAATGTAAAATGAAAAAGGAAGCTTCACCCAAAATCACTTCTTGAAACAATCACTTTCTCATCATCTCACCTCTCTTTGGTAGGCAAAAAGAGAGTGAGCAGACAAATGTGAGCAGGAAATGCTTTCCAGTCAAACCCTCCCAAGTGCAAAGACAGCAAAAGTGGGTCATTCATACAGGCATACAGGAACTGTCAGCACCAGCAGGCTGAGTGAAGAAGAGCTAGGAGAAAGCTCTGAGCTCACAGCCAAATCATCACCAGGGCAAGTGGAAAGAGAGACTGAGATAGCAAGGCACAATGTATTTGAGTTTCCACAGTGACATCACTCTTCTGCTATTAATAAATTTAATCTTGCCTCTTGTGGCATTTGTCCAGTAGGCGGGAGGTTTCCTTAAATCCCAGGATTTAATCCCTAGTGAAAAGGTGCAATTTAATTGAAAAATAAAGCCATGGAACTGTCCTTTTTGGTTTGGTACAGAAATCCAGATACTGTTCTATCCCTCAAATGAAAAGAATTCTAAATTCACATACTCAGAGTATACAACACTTTCAAGGGAATACAAGGTACTGTTTTGCCTGAAGTTTCAGTCATACCTGCACTCCAGGGTGGAGTTTGCCTGACACATTCTGGAGGCAAGTAGCATCTTGATAGTGACTTTCCTCCATTTAACTCAGGCCTGGATGTTAAGAAAGATACTAAGCTTCTAACTCATTCTCTCTTTCAGCTCTTTCTCTCCTTGGCTCCTGGAAGCAGCTGGTTTTAAGTGGTATTTATAGAGCAGGGTGTGCTGCTAACTTGTCCAAACGGTAGGCCTCCTGCAAACTTTTAAGAGGCCTCCGCTTGTAGCAGGCATAATTTTCCAGAACTTATTAAATGTTATTCTGGGCACTAGTCTATACCCTTGTGAAATTCCTTACTGAGCAGATTATAAGGACAGGCAGTGACCCAACAACCTTCATTTTCCTGGGATGATGCAATAGCCGCTTCATGCTCAGGAAGCAGAGCGGGCTGAGCACAACGTGAAATGAGCTGCTGAAATTCCCAAGTCAGCGTTTTGTTTCCATGCCATTGAGGATAGAATTTCAAAGTGTAGAATGGTCCTTCAAGTTCTGTCTTTTATGAGGTCAGGCTAAATGCTTCCCTTTTATATATGAAGAGAGGGTGATCTTTGCCAGAGTCTGCACTGGGTTTGCTCTTTATTTTGATTTCTGTTTTGGTTGAGAGCTCTGTGTAGCAGGAAATGCAGTTTTCAGCAGCGGTTCAGACTGCTGCAAAGTGGCCCCTGCAAGAAGCAGTGAGCTGCAGAAGCATCAAAACAATTTAGCAGCAACAGACTATGTCACTCAAATTTCTCCTTTCTACCCAGTCTCAGCTTCAAGACTCTATTTGACTTGGGGCAGTGAAAACCATGGTTGAAGGAATAAAAGAATAAAGCTCTGAAGAGTTGGCCAGGCTGAGAGAGAAGCGTAAGGATTCCACCATAAACCAGACTGGTGAAGGGACGGTTATAAACACCCAGGATTCTTGACAAGAAAAAACCTTTAAGAGCTGTCTACAGGGATCTCCAGCAAAGCATCAAAAAGTATATTAAAACTGGTAGACTGGGTGAAAGCACCAGAACACGTTCTCTATAGTAGTACTTGCAATAGCAGAGAAATGGACTGGATACACTAACACACTTGTGGATGCTCTAACACACTTGTGGATGCATTGGCTCAACTGCAGGGACTGCAGTAATCTGGGAAACTGTTTAGATTCAATCATTCAGGATGACTACCCTGAAACCCCTATCACAAAGTAAACTCTCTGTAAAGGACAGAGACAAAGGCCCTGAGGACAAACCCTTACTTTGACTGTTAAAATTTTTTTAAAAGCCTGTTTCTCATTCTTGATGTCAAAAGCTTCTCTTAAAGACTAGTCCAGAATTTTCCTTCTGCCTAATCTAATTCAAGCCAAATACATATGAATTCCTCTTATGCCAATACTCCTGTGAATTTAAATAGCACCCTATCTCCCAAATCTGCACTTACCTTCTTGCTGTTTTTATGCATAGGAGCCATATCTGCCTCAGTCTCTTATATTTAAACAAAACACTTCTCCCTTTGGCTCTCAGATTTTCATTTTCCCTTAGATTTCAGAATTCCTACCCTTAGAAATGCTGTGCTTAGCAGCTCAGGATTTCTGACCATGGAAGTTTCTGTAGGGGAAAAAAAAGTTGTCAGAGCATTCAAAACTGGTACCTAGAATGAGTCCTGCAGGAAGCAGCTCTTGACAGAGCTCCCCAGGGCTCTGGGGAAGCAGTTAGGCTGAAGAGCTACCAAGTGGTTTTTGAGCAAAGAGATACATTTTTCTTTGAAAATCTAAACAAAGCAACAGGAACTCGCTGCTGATGGAAGGGGCTCAATGTGAGACTGGACAATTACTAACACAACAGAATTTTCCAGGGACCATATAATGTGTAGAAACAAAACTGCAGCGGGATGCAAAACTTCTCCTTAGGGCTGCAACATAAAGAATAGTCTGTTCTTAGTCCAGAGGGAAACAAAATCAGATGAATTTGATCCCAAGCAGTGAACAAAAAAAATACCAGGCATTTTCTGGATGTCTGTGTTATTACAGGGAACAGCCAGGGATGAGTTATTTGTCTTTGAGCTATACAGCTGTTAAAGTTCTAAGAAATGAAGTCATGGCTTTTAACATGCCCCAGTTATTGCATATATTTTTGTTTGAACTCTAAGGTGGCTTGGACTCTCAGAAATGCACAGATGTCTCAAAAGCCACTATTTACTTTTCTGCAAGATCAAAAGGGGCTAAAACAACATTTGAGTTCACCTGATTTTAAACATAATTCTGTAATTCATCATAAGTAGCGTCACTGCAAGTTTGACTTACTCTTTCAACACTGCCATTTTTACTGGCAGGGAGCAACTCGAGATGGTATAATCCTTGTCTGGAAGCAAGTATCTGAAACAGGTTTCAAATGGTCTGCTTGCTCTCTCAATCTATGTATTTTTTGAGTTTTGCTAAACCATTCTATGAACTTGAAAGCAACACAGCATTTACCTGCTAGGAAAAGCCAAGTCAAGTTCCCCCAACCCTTATCCTGTTTCCCTTTTGCAATACAGTAAAGATAAAGCCATGTCTTTCATTATGTCTATTAAAGGATGGAAAGCTGTTACCTCAAGTTTTGAGCCCCTGCCCTTGGTCACAGAGATTATTTTTTGTCTCGAGCACAGGATTTAGACTTGTCTGTGCTGCTGTGTTGGGCCAGCCCCATTTCTAGGGTGTACTCATACATTCATACATACAAAGATGTGTTGGCTTCCCAGTTCCACTGCAGCAATAATATGACCCACCAGAGAGAGACCTCTGCAAATCACAAAGCCACTCCCTAACCTGGGCCTGCCTTACAGTCCCAGAAGAATACAGGCAACTTCCCACTCTATATCCAGCAGCTCTTGCTCAACTCAGAGGCAGCCAGGATACCAGGAACCACACAGTGTGTTTGGCAGGAAGGAGGAAGGGTATGAAACAAGAAAATAAAGGGGAGTCCCTGCTGTCTTCATCAACTGACATCATGAATCTACGTATGATGAATCTACATAGGGACCAAGCAGTTTGAACTCAGTTGCAAGCAAATACTTGTGAAAAATTACTAGAAGTTCTCTTTTAATGGGTGTTATCCTTATGTCAGGGAAGAACTGAATAGGCTCTGACCTCTTCTGAGATGGGTACAATCTGTTTTATTTTACAAAACACTTAGTCTACAAAATGTTTTGTAAAACAAACAAAATACTCAGCATATTCAGTTTTTCCAGTTCCAGGAGAAAAGTAGGGCATCCTCTGAAGATAAATTTTTGCATCTAGCCTTATTGTCAAATAAAAAGACCTTGGACAAACCAAAATAGGAGGGGATCTGATCATGTAGTAAGGAACTGCTCCTGTGTTTTGGAAGAGATCTGAGATGATTCCTGAGCAGTCAAGAAACTAACCAGAAAATTTTCTCTGTGGCTTGAATTGCTGAGCTACAGCATGTGGAAGCATCATAGGCATGTCACAGCAGTGGTTTAGTTTGAGAATTACCCTAAATAGCCTTACTATCACCACTAAATGATAGAGTATGGCAACTGGAATGCAAGTCAAACACAATGGAATGACCGATGCAGCTCTTTTTCTGAGATCATCATTTTGAACTCTTATTATTTCTCCCACAGTTTTCACTTGTGAAATCTCAGTAACAAAAAGTCCCAGATCAGAAAAGATCAGCAATATGTCCTTGAAGTTGTCACTCTCATTTTTCTAAGGCAAGAAGAAACATTCTCAAAGTTACACTCACACACAAACATTTAGCTAAAATCACCACTGACTTCATATAGCAAAAGTTCAGTCTTAAAAACAATTATGTCTTAAACCATAATCATTAGACTGGATCTCAAGAAACTGTGCCAGCCTTTAAGAAATACAGTGTCATTTCAACTCATTTACCATTAAAAAATACAAACAAAAGATGAATATTCAGAAGAGAGAAAACACTCATGCTTATATAGCTGAAGGCAAAAAGTAAGTAATTTACAGGCAGACCAGAATCACTGCAGCTGACTAAAGGCATTTCTGAGTAAACTTCAAAACAGGTTCTGTGGCTAAAAGTGTCACACAAAAGGCTTCAGTGCCTCAGGATTTTCATCGTATGTTCCAGGAAGCTTTGGGAAAGCAGGAGGTTGAATTAAATAAGCTGCAGTGCTTTTGTCCAGATTATTAAAGCTGTCACTTCTCTTATAGAAAAAGTCAGAGAAAAAAGACTGCAGTAAGTCCTAAATGGAAGGGAACTGAGGCTGGTGCCTTAACAGAAGTTAAGGAACTGAGCAAAGATTCTTGCAGATTAAATTCAACTCTGGAAGACAGGATGTTTGTCTAAAACCTTGGCAGTGAAAGATGGTTATTCTTGGCTCCAATCACAATCACTGTTTAAGTCCCTCTGCTATACAGTTACCAATAAAGAATGCATTTGATTTCTCTGGAACTGACAGAGTGCAGAAACATTAATGCAAGAAATAATGTATATATGAACTAGATGGGAATGTAAGTATTAACCCTTTCCTGAACATGGTCTATCTAGTTCTATGTAGATCACATGAACTGGACTGGCTATTGCATTCAGGGCAACCTGCTCTATAGATTTGAACAAATTATCTCCCTTCCTGCAACATAATTTTGCCATCTATAAAAAAGGAGTGTGTCATTTGTAGTGCTCTATAAATGACAAATAGGAAACTGTTTCTAATAGTATAGGCAACTATTCTGTAACAAAAGGGTTATAGGAACAGCCTAGGCAGTGCTGAATATTGATCTGTGTGGCACTGAAGACTCCAATTAGTTTTATTAAATTCAGCACTTTAAGAGCAAGATTTGTATTTAGAAAATACCCAGTGACATTTTCTCACTATCCAAATGCAGCCTCCTTTCCACAACTTGAAAATGCCTTTGACTGTTATATTAACATTTGATTCAGTACCATGAGTGAACTTGCATTGTCAAAAATTCTGGCCTTCTAAACTTAGTGCTCCATGTAATTTTTTAATAAAGAGATGTTTAACTTTATAGCAAAACCTGTTACATGTAACCATGCCAAAAGAAACCTACTTTACTTGGATAAACCCTCACAGTGGACATTTTAGAATGGTACAAAGTCATCGGCCCTTATTATCCATTTTAAAAATTAATAAATATACTTCAAGAAAATAACCAGGACAGAAATAAAATAATATTTCTAAGATAAGCTTTACATCAGCCAAATTAGGCAGTATGTAGGTAAACCCCACATAGTAATATTTTTCCTGCCACACTAAACACAACTGACTTATACAGGTGGAAAACTGATAAAAGATGTTCCAGGAGGAAGGAATCCAACTTTCATAAGAGAAAGGCAAAGGCAAACAAACTTGTAAAGAAAGGTAAGGTCAAAAGGGATCCAAGCATGTCAAACACTGTGGTTTAGTTTTCAAGTCTTTAGGCAATACTGTGCAAGCAAAAAGGATCAAATTCCTAGAGCCTCAAAAGTAGTGCCTGGAATGTTCTGAACACAAAATCATGTTACACAGAAAATACAAACAGGCACCAAACTTGCTAAATTTCTTTTTTCTAGTAGTTTAAAGTATCTATTTTCACAGATTTAGAAAATATTTTAGCCTAAAACATGCCTAGGGCCTCTACAGCCCCCTGATCTATTATTCAGCTAACCATCACTAAAAAAGGAGCTTCTTCAGTCTTGTTTTTGTCATGAAGAACGAGTGGGAAAAGCTATCACATCAGAGACATAATACACACATCATTGATGAGCACACAGAATGCCCAAAATACCCCACTTGGACAGGAGTGAAATGATGCCAGAAACAGCCCCTTCTGGTAACAGCATTAAAGTACTTGTAATGCAGCTGAGCAGTGGCAGGACTTTTGGCACTGTTTTTGTATGGAAAACTGGAGTACCTACACACACAGATTTATATTTGACTTGGAAAAAAATTTCAAATGAAATGTAAATCATAAAAATATAAAAGCAAAACTTGCCTTCCCCCCCAAAAACCTGAACAGCACCAAGTATGCAATACCCTTGAATAACTGGTGTTTGATTTCTCTATATATTTGTGTGGCTAACATGTACTTTACTTTTAGGATATCAAATGGTCACAAAGTATACCTGACACAAAGATACTGACATATCATAAAGTAAGCACTCCTGTGTGCAGCAGAACTTGAAATGTTCTCCTCTGTCATATGGGAATTTTAACCTCTTACAGGCATCTTGAGCCTTATTTTGCTTAAGGAGCAAAATAATCCTTTGTATGACCACCAGTGCAGCACAAGTCACAATTACCTGCAGGCAAAATAATAAAATAAAAAAAAAATCTTTCAAGGGGTTTACCGTTGGTGAAGACCAAACTAAAATATATTACTTATTTATTTTTATGGCCAGATAAATCCTATACATAATGGTGTGTCAGCATGACTACAAACTTCATTGTGCCTCTTTTAGGGTTAAAACTTTAAAAAGGAGAGAAGACAAAGTGAGAGCTCAAACCCCTAGAAACTCCAGCATAAAATTTCAAAAGTATCTTCTTGAACAGAAGGTTATTCCACTGCAACAAAGTGCACTAATTTGAGAAAAAACAGGGGTTTGTACTGCTTTTTTATTTTTCAAAATGTTCTTTAAAAAGTGACAAATTGGCACTTTATTTATAGCTCAGTAAATGAGGGCAATTTATAACAGGGTTGTGACTCACGTGACGACAGTTTTTGCATTTGGCATCATAAACTGTGCCACAGAAACGTGTTGTTCCATTAACCTGACCAACCACAATGTGTTTAATGAAAAGAACATGAATATGGAAAAGCAGGTTTCAGAAATCAGGACAACCATGGGCAGATAACTCTTTGTTAACCATGATGCAATTACACAAGGAAAACTTTTACAGTGTAAGCTACCCACCCCTAAATAAAGCCCACTCCCCAAAGGGAAAAACCCCAAATGTGTAGGGATGATAAAAGGCATATTCCTGGGCTGAATATCTTATCAGTTTGATAAGGACTGATGAAAACCAAAAATGCATTAATGATCTGAACATATTTAGGCTGAGGAGTTTCTAGATGTACATGTTCCTCCCTTCATTAGGAATTAAGTAATGAACATGCAGAAAACCAAAGGGAAAGGGAAATATGAAAACAAGTCTGGAATTCAAATTTTGTTCTAAATATTTTCTAACTTTTGAGGCTTTTCATGTATAAAAGTTTAGACAAACGATAAAATATTCAATTTTGTGAATAGTTGGGGAAATGACATTAGACTATTTGTACACAAAGAACTTTGAGGCATTTTGTTTTTAATTTGCATACAATTCTCAGAGTGAATTCCACATGAAGAAGGGTGAGATACAACAGAGCTCATTCATCATTTCACAAGTTAACAGAACAAAGTAAACATCTGTCCTTCTTATTAATTAGCATCTACCCCTTACTCCAACTTGTCACTTCCTGCTGTAAGTTCCCATGCCAAAGAAATGGATGGACTAGTTCCAAACTCCACAGATGTTCACATGTGAACTTCAGTGATACTGCAAATCATACCAGCAAGAAACAAATTAAAAGACTTTGGATGACCTTATATTCTCTTAATGGTTCACAAATGAAGACCCCAAATTCTGAGTAAAAAAATACTTCAATTGTCCAGCTCAGCTATTCACCTGACTGTGGTTCCTCTATGGAGCACACAGCTAAGGAAAAAATACTTTCTGTCATGTAAGAGGGGGCACTAAATCAGAAACAGAGAAGTCTCAAAATAGCTGTGCTAAAATGGACTTCCCAAACATTTTTCTCTGGAGCACAATTTGAACATGCTCTTACCTTCTACATACTGATAAAGTTTTCTAGCTATATAATTTCCATACATAGTTGCATTTGACAAGGTTTTTTTGGCTTATATCAAACTGGTAAATACCATCCTGACCAAAGTACATTACATCAGTATTATACCTCCAATAAAATAGTGGCATGGTGTTAAAGACATCATCATCTTTCTTCATGCTTTAATGAGATCAAACAACAGTTAAAGGTAGGTTGAAAGGGAAACAGTAACAAATCTGTCTCACAGATCTTTCTGAAAAAAGGATTGGAAAGTGAGGCTATCCAGGTAAGAGAAGATAAAGTCAGGCTGCAAAGGACTTGAACCTACCAACAGCAGCAGAAAATCCCCATCACTAGAGCAGTTTTTAATTAGGTCTTACAGCAAAAAATACCAGTTTAGCCTTCTGCCCAAAGATTTACAGGAAGCCTTCTTCTTGGTGTAGGATTCCAGTCTGTGACACTGTTCACAGTGAGTTGAAAAAAAAACCAAATTCGACTGTGTTGAAGTGGCAAATGAAGAACTTGGAATTGCACATCTCTGACAGTACAGGGTTTGCATTTGCACACAAGCCTACACATCACAGCACATCTGTTAATGCCAGTGATTCCATTTGGGATATACCAGTTTTTTCCCTCCCATGATTGTGGATTATCCAGCAACTCTATTGAGTTTGAAATACATCAGTTTCAGAGAAGAGACAATAAAAACCTTTTTACACTTCAATATTTATTTATTCTCTAGAAAGTTTTTTGCTATATATTTAGTACTAGTGTGACAAAATTCCTGGTAATTCTGTCTCATGCAGGTAACTTAACTGAGGAGTTAGCACTATCTAAACTGATGAACCTACCACTAGGGGGTTACTGGGGAGTCTACAAGACAGGTATTTTCTGCAGCAACGACAACTAGGTGGGTATGCACAGAACACAACAGGCTCAGCTGAACATACCTGATGGGATCTAAGGACAGCACAGCCTTCAGAAGGACTGGAGGAGCAACATCCTTTGACCTAAACATTATTGTTCAGGAGGGCTTGAGCAGAGGTGGAGACATGTTGGAAATGATTGTTAGGAGAGATGGTGTTTCTGTAGTTAGTCAAATAAGCTGGCTTTTGCTGCCTAAAGTTGCTGTAATTTATGTTCTCTCTTTGACAGTAAAATATGTTACTCTACCCAAATTGCTATTGTTTAGGCTACAACAGAGATACTGAGAGCATACTGTACCTTTCTGCAGCTGAAGACAGATTGCTGATAGACTGCTGCTATTCCTTCCCTGCAATTCCTTGGTGAATACTTTTTCATCAATAGCAACTATGAAAACAAACTCTCTAGAGTCCAAATTTTTAAAAAATATATTACAGGAAAAATTGTAAATCTACTTGTAAATCACTTACTCTTTTCTCCTACAATTCCCACAGGTTTCAAAACATAATAATTATAAATGCAATTATTAAAATAATAACAAGAGTTGTGATAATCTTTTGTTGTACTGGGCATTTCCCTTTTTTTAACTGAGATACATTCTAACAGAAATACCACAGTACGAACCAGATAATTTCAATTAAAAAACAAAATGCAAACTATTCAGTCCAATGTTAGAGCATGTGTATGTGTGTATAATACTGTAAAAGTAGTCACACATTAGAGGTATATAATTGAAACAGCATTTTCTTTCATGAACCTGCTATTATTGAGGCAGTGACAAGGTTTCCATTTCTTTGTTTTTTGAGCTCTTTAAAGAATGGCTATTGCCACATTTTGTAAACCTAAATACTGTACAAGCAGAAGCTTGTTGGTATCAGGTAAGGAATAATACTAGTAGTGCAAACAGCTGCAGAGACAATTCCTCCAGTTTTGGGGTGAACCAGCTGTATAACACTGAAAGAGGATAGGCTTCTTCTTCAAACCCACACTCGTGCATGTTTCTCCACTCAGCCATACATCTTGGTCTTCTTTTTACAAGGGTACTTGGGGGAGAACCACCAGCTCATGTGATATTTATCACAGCAAAGATTTCTTGACTCTTTCCCTATTATTATCAATGTTTTAGAACAAGTCAAGGAAGGATAAATACCTCAAGCATCAGAAAAGTGACAATAATACTGACTTAGTATCTTTAGTAAATAGTGAAACATTCTCTCCTGAGATATAAATCAAGGGAGGAACAGGAATGATGAACCTAACACTGTACCATTTTTTGATCATCATGCACCTCAGCTGAGCAGATGGGGAAGAACAAGTGTTTATTGCCCTCTGCTCATCCAAATAAACACGTGGTTTATTTAGCTAAGTGCTTGGCATACCAGTATGCTGTCAGAGCAGTTCTCAATGTACTGTCCCCCTTTAGCTTATTTCTTTAAAAGAAAAAGAAAAGAGAAAAAAAAAAAGAAAACAAAAGAATAGAAAGGAAGAAAAATCTCAGCAGGTTAACAGTTAACCCTCATCTTCTCTCAGTTCTGTGGGCAGAAATTTGTATTGCTGTTGACGGATCTGAGCCAGTTTTTTCCTTGCCTCTTCCAGCTCTCTCTCCTTCTTCAGCATTTCTTCTTGGGCTGCAATAATCTAGGAAACAGAAGCAGCAAGGAATACTGTCTGTAAAATAATATTTCTTTCTCTATGACACCACAGTCACAGCTGGCCCTTGTGAGCATTCTCCAGAGAAGCACCAAATTTCAATGACTTCATCAGGAATTGCTCACATTTTTCCAGATGGCAGGACCAGGCCATCAAGAAAAGTATTGTATTCCTACTTGTTTCTTAAAAGAGGACTAAAAAAAGAGAAAAAAAATCTACCACCATAGTTTTACCATGCATCCATGGTGAATTTTACACTCTGCCTTCTCCCAACATTCAGCAGGTTGGGGGTTTAGAACATGTAGAATAAACACCATGTTTTAACATAATGTCTGAGTGACAGTAAAATTGAACATTGCTTACTGCAGGTATCCACAGTATCTTCCTGCATCTCAGAATGCCAAAGAAAAAATTACATTATTACAGACATGAAGAAGTAATCAAGCCCAGTATCTTTTAAGTGGTGAGTGCATATGATGTACCTCATTCATTATAAGGAATCTAGAGGTTGGTACCTCAGAGCTTGAAATCGACTTTTAAAAATTGTTATTATTTTCCAATAATTATTATGGTCACAGTAACAAAACATCATTGGTTTTTATCTCTCACTCCCTATTTCTTTGTTTAAATATATGCAAAATCATTGTTTCATTAAGATTTGGGAACATTTAAAGTACGTAAGAGAATTCTGAAAAGATCTGTTCATTTAATCACAACAAACAAAAGGCTATTGGACAATGGTAACTGCTATTACAGCAAATGTTGAGTGGAGAAGTGCAGATAGCACATAGCAGAGCAATGTGCTCTTGTGTCAGGGGTTCCATGATAATGAGACATCCAGTAGTTTCTCAGAGATCTCTAAAGAGGTTTAGAAATCTAGCCTGCAATGCAGCAGGTGCACATGGGAACACCACTCATTTCTGGAATGGTTTTCCCCTGCTTTCTTTCTGGAGTGATTGTACCAACCTGAGCAATGCCACCCACAAACTTGGTTTTGACCACAACGTCGTCATCCTCTGCTTTTCCAAACGCTGCTTTTTGGGCTGCCCTGACAAGATTGTCTGATGCACGCTTGACAGCATTTCCTGCAGCCTTGGAGAAAGAGAAGGAAATTAGTAATAAGGAAAATACATAACTAACATGAATTTCTCTGAACATCAAAACAAACATCTTTGCTTGACTGCACAGGAAAAGCACGGGGTTTTTTTCCCCCAGTGAAAAGTGAATTAATCTTTGAAAATCAGTGGTACAGAGAGAACAAAATTCCTTTGTTTAAGAAGCTGAAAGTTGGAGAATCACAAATGAGATTATTTTTTCCTACAGTTTGAAATACAGCAGTGGATGAAATTACAAGTTATATTATGCTGATCAGACTTTTTTTCCTAGAAAGAAGAAAAGAAACTAAAAGCTAGTATATAAAGATACTTTAAAATAATTAAGTTTTTAAATCAATGGACTTGAATCAAGGCAAGTTAGCAACTTACACAGCCATGGTTACCTCACATGTAAACTTTTATTTCCTAAAAATTCTCAGATTTCTAATGAGAAACAGTCAAACATTTGTAATATATCTTTTGTTGTCTGAACTGGATACTACCAGCAGACCAAACCAGCCTTCTAGAGACACACTGGCACTAGGAAAGGAAGCCACAGTTTCCAACCTCCCATCTTTCCTGGGAAGAACCAACTCTGAACCTGTCCCCCCTCCTTTCCCCAGTCCTATCCCATATTTCCAGCTGCATCTCACTTTCAAGTCCTCCTCACTGAAATGACCCCAAAATAAATGATTTAAAATTTGCTTGGCTCAGTCGGGAGCTCATCCAGAAAGAAGGGAACCATTTCCAATTGTTTCATTAAGTTTTGGAAGATTCTCTAGCAGTGCATTCCAAATTTACATTCAGCGGAAATGCAGTTCCAATTGGGGTATGAAGGAAAAACCCAAGACATTTAAAGTCCTGAATCCAGCCTATGTGAAAACATTTCTGCTGGGGGCAAAGCCAGCTGAAAAGTCTCAGTAGTTTTGGCAAGTCCACCAGTAAAAATATTTAGTAGACATCAGCTCACTGTTTTTGCTATGAAAGAGGACATGATTTCCAAGTGCAAACTGTTCTCCCTTTCATTATTCATTCTGGGACTAAAATGAAGCTTGGTAAAATGGCAAAGTTCAATTTCAGTTCATGCTTGGGCTTGTTTCCTTTTCATGTTCCCTTCCAATTTCTCACATTTGATGTCTATTTAATAATGTTTGCCCACAATGACTGAGAACCCTGAATTTCCTGTCAGAGCTGAGAAAATTCTCTAGTGGTTGATTTTCTCCTAGTGGTTGATTTGTTCTGTATTTAAAATTGCTTTGGACCCATCTTTGCACCTAGATATTACAGAGCAGATTGCACTAAGGACAGAACCACCTTCCAGTTACTGACACCTTCCTCACACCCCTTTGGAAGTGTCAATCCACATGGATCCACTATAAAGCACTCAAACCATCTCAGTCCTATATCTTCTCTATGACACACCACTGTTTTCTATAGAAACAAACAGTTTTTTTTAACACATTCATATATTTATTTTCTCCTCCTAAATATTTAAACCATTTTTCTACTTCAAAAAAAATCATGACATCAGTTCCTTATGCTCAGACAGATACTTAGTCATATGTATTTCTGCTGAATTTGATTCTGCCTAGCCATATGTGAACTGTTGTCCTGAGTGTCTGTTAGTAGCAGCTGTGCAAGTACAAGAAAAAGGGGAATTTCCACTGTTCACCAAAGGTGGTATAAAAAACCAGCTGAAATAGTTCTTATGTTCCAGGCTGAGCCTGCAAGGCATGATGCCAGAGAAGGCTGTAGTCACTTTAAAAATTACCATCCTCAAACAAAACTTCTAGAAACATAAGATTTTACCCACCAAAACAGTTATTTTTGTCTAACAGTGATTGTCCCTTTTAGAAAAGCTCTGTCTACAACTGCTGTCTCCTGACTCCTAGAAACAAAGGAAGGCTGACTACAATCCAGGCTAGCACTTAGAGAAATACTTTGTTGAACTCGTGCATAATCTTGGAGTGCTGAAACAGTGTTTTTACAGAGCACTCCCCTGGGTTTTCAGTAATTAACAACACAAGTACCTGTAGCCTCCTCATGGCTTCAGAGTCATGATCAGCCTTCACTTTGCAAGCCACAAGTAACTGTGCTGTAGAAGCTGCAACTTGTTTGGCAGATGAGATGAGTTTCTCTTCACTAGCGTGGCCCTGAACTGAGGCATTTGCTGCTTCACAAAGATTGCTGGTTGCAGCTGCCACCATTCGGGCCTAGAAGGCAGTTAAAAAAAAAAAGTCACTGTATTCTCACAGAACATTATTTCTTCAGAGAAGGTGCCAGTTTTCTCAAGAGAAGTGGTTACTCACAGCAGAAATAAGTCCCTGAGACCACTGTCCATCATCAGCTGCATTTGCAGGGATTGCTCCAACCTGAAAAAACAGTTCATAGATGGCTTACAAGAACACAGAAAATTCAATTGCTTTGTCTTAGAATTAGACAAACAGTAATCCATGACAAAAGGAAACACCTGTACCTGTGACTGTGCCCAGCACATTCAAAAGCAGAAAATCCAACTGGAAGTCAGCTGTCAGAGTAACTGTGCTTCCAGCACACATCTGCCTGCTCAGGACGTGTCCAGCTTACTATACTGCTTCAGCTGACCCATTCTTGGAACACACAGAAGTAATTACCAGAATAACCAGTAATTAGCAGACTACTGGTGGTTGAAGCCACAGCCGAAGCAACAGCTGAGGCAGCAGTTCCTTACGTCCCAGGCTTTAAAATAACTTACTTCTCTCTCCATAATATATTTAAATTCACATTATTCTTCCATCTCTTCTGATTCGAGCACTCTGAGAAGGTACAGATCAGAAAGCTTCACAGGGAAGCCCCCTAAGGGCCTTCATGCCCCCTAATGGCACTTCACGAGAACAGCCCACTTTTCTGCAAGGTTTTTCACTGAAGTGTTCATGGCATCAGCAGTATCAGCAACAATTTGGAGACTGTTTTCTTCCCATATTAGATGAAAACAATGAAACTAAACTCTATAGTTGGTTGCCAGACCCACACCCCTGGCTGCCTGGGTCTAGGTGTTTTTAGGAGAGAAGCTGGAAGATGTGAAATGTAAATATGGTCCAGAAACTTGTTTTAAAAGAAATGGAAACAGGCATTCGTGCATAATGAGAATTCCAGGGAATGAAATCAAATCATTAAGTGCAGCATCATCATAAACAGAAGATCTGTTCTCTCATAGCTATGATGACACTTATTTGTAACTAAAAAAAAATCAGTTATACAAAAAAACCCCACCAGGTCCCTAAAGTATTTAGGTTTCAACATTTTTTTGCCTCATCATCCCCTCAACAGGTACTTTTAAGTAGACCACAGAGGAAATGCTCCTTGGTCCTGTTAGAACCAAAAGCAGAAGCTTCCCAGAATCTGGGGTGAAGCAGACAATATAGCCTGATTGTAGGATCCAGGATACAGCCTGCTCAGGCAACATACCTGGTTGATGTTGAGATTTTATGTTTCAGAGTATACTTACTGTGAAAAAAGTGATGGATGTGAAATGATTTACCAAATCCCAATTCTAATCACAGCAAAAGGATGCCATGTGTTGTAAACACTCCTTCCATTGGTTCCAACAATAACTACAAACACAGCCACTTAAATGTACTGAATTTACATGCAGGCCTGTGTCCCCATTGAATCACAAGACATTGAGGACACAATTACTGAGGCCTTTTGCTTTTCTGGTCCAGAGCAGTATTGTACATGGTGATATTTGGGTTTGGATCCCCAAACTGTTGTGTGGGACCAATACATTACTAGCTTGAATCACACATCTTCATGAAGTGAAACCCCCCAGAGTAAAATTCCCCACAACTGAATCATTTGAAGAGCCAAGCACTTGATTACACTTGTGAGGTCTAAATAAACATAACTGAGGGATTTCTGAAACAGGACCAAGTCTGGGCCATGTATTATGATGAGCAGTGAACAATTAACATTTTCATTAGTCATTCCCAAGCTTCTTTCTTACTGCTTTTAACTGAACAGTTAGGAGAAAAGATTTAATTTTGATGCTTTCCCCCACTACTGATGCTACATGTCCTGTTTACCCACCTTTCCCTGAGCCACCAGTTCCCTCTGGGCTGCTGAAGCTGACTTCACAAGGGCACTGGTAGCAGCTGCAATGGATTTAGCTGCTTCCAGGATCTGTTCTTCAAAATCCAGAGTTTCATCTGCTTGCTATAACCAAGAAAAAACAATGTTACACATTCACCTGAACACAATTATACTTTCAAGACTGAGGACATATACAAAGACAAGAAGATTCTGGAACACATCATGAAATCAGTTAAGACCTATAACATCATTTTCTGCAAAGGAGTTTTGTGTGGACTCAAGCTGGGAGTCAACATATAGTAAATATTAGCTTGCCCTTGTGCCTGTTCACACTGAAACAGAGTACCACAAAGATATAAACCAAAGCCATCAACTTTCTAATGTGTTACCTCCCCTAGAGCTACTCTAACTACATTCAGAAAAGTGCAGGTCTGAAAAGAAATTCTTGTTTTTCCTATCAAGATTATCTCTGTTATGCCATAACAGCAGCTTCCAAGATTGCTGAACTAGGGAAAGCAATTTCTAAATCCTTAAAGATTTAAGGCATTGAAAAACAACAATGATAAATGTGTGTTGTCTCATTCACCTGCATTAAGGAACATAAAGTAGATCCCAAGCAAGAGCAGAGATTTAACAGCTTTCAATAAGAGCTGTCACTGCACAGAAAGCAGCTTTGTGCAGCAGTCCAGTTTATTGATCTTGGACATAGGCAGTTCCAGAGGTCTGACTGCAACACTTCAGTCATCCAAGTATATCTTTCAACAAGCATGTGCAAAACCTCCAAATGAGCTGTCTTACTATGTAAAATGCAAATTTATTGTTGTATGAAAGCTTTCCTGACTTTCAAATAATTTGAAGAAATATTGAAAACATTTGTCCATCTAAGCATGCTCACTCGTTTTTCAAGAGTTAAAATAAATAGAGATGAACAATTATTGGTATTTTCAACAGAACCAGGCTTGGGCCATGTATTCCAATAATTTTTTATATAAAATAATCCAACAGAATCTATTTTGTTTGTGATCCAATTACAAGCTCACTGGAATCCAAGGCCATATGACAAGTAGGGCCAGTGGCCACAGTGTCAGGACACCCTATTTTGTGAGAGATCAGGCTTTTGAAACACAGGTTTATTCTAACTATGGCAGCTGCAACATTCTTGTGTCACATAATTAACTTCAGAAACACCAGCCAGGTGTGCCATGAGTTAAAACATTGGGCATTTCATTTGCAAGTCTAAGCACACAGATCTAAATTTAAGTCAGGTTTAGTTCTGTTACTGCAGTTTGATAAAATAGTCAATTATAAAATAATAAAGGATAATGATAAATATTGCAGAATGACCCATCAAGCAACACTCAGTCCTACAGCACTTCACATAACTTCACATAACATAACTAAAAGTCCAGGAGATGAAACAATAGAATGCATAGATACAAGAAAACCTGAATCATCTGAAAATCAAAACCAATGTGTAGATAAAGATGTTGGCACTTGAAAGTTTTTCTTTTTTTCTTCATTTTTTTTTTGAAAAGCCATCTAATCCACAGAAAAATATTTGTCTTGCCTTGCTACTGGGCTATTCCCATCAACTAAAGTATATGTCTTTGTAATAGAAGAAATGGCTTTGGAGAGTGAGCAAGACATGTTCCACATAAAATTTTGGCAGTGCTTGCATCATGGGCATTATTATAGCAAAGCACAATCACATCAGCCCTCTACAGGCCTCAATTCTTATTTATGAAACTCTTATTTCAATCATGACACTGCCAGAGTAACTAAATGGAATCCAGTAGAGTCTCTATCAGAATTACTGTCCTTATTAAAACAGATGCATTCTTGACTTTGATTTGACTAAAGATTGAAACTGAAATATCAACAAAAGTACCACTGACTGACAGCAAATTTAGTGGACTGTTACTGTACTTTTTAAAAAGACTGTTATTGCAATTTTACTTTTGTCCAAGACTTGTTGCTCTCAAGTTTTTAAATTCTCATTTCCAACACAAAATATGTTATGTGCATTACTCTATATGTCAGCTCTATCAGGAATTGAAACTTAAATGAGTGAGAACTTCAATATCAGCTTACTTATTACAAAGCAGGTGTCAATCCTTGTTGACATTTAATAAAATGCTCATGGCCATAGTCTGATTTATTGGACAGCTGTGTTATGTGCCCAGATGGAATTCAATTTATGAAAAAGCTGCCACCAAAAAAATGCTGAACAAAAGCAGTTGTTTAAACTCAGTTCAGGGTAGTGAGTAGATTAAATATTGCACACAAGTCCTAAGCAAAAAATACTGCTTTTCAAAGAGAATGCCAAGAAATGAAAGCTTGCATTATCAAGAGTGCCATTGTACAGTGGCTGGAATAACTTCCACCGTGGAGCAGCAGGTGAAGCTCCATGGGAAAACAGACAGCTCAACCTTAGCATCTCATCTGGTAAAAGATTTTTCTCCCCTGTTGACCAAATCAGTTTATTCCCAATTATTGAAAACCAGGGCTTGGGAGAACAAGCCATACCTCATGTTTCTCAAACTGCCAAATCCTGCATTCTGTAACACCTCAACTTTTTACTTTTGAAAAAAAAAAAATTGTCTTGACATTTGATCCCTTCTGTGAAGAATTTATCCCATCTAAGGGCTGGATACTCAATGGGGAGGCACAAGGCTCAGCCAGCACTGTGGGTGTTTGCTGCCAGTACCCTCCCAAGAGCATTCCTTAGCAATAAGGACAGGAAGCAGCACAAGACTGAGCACAGCAAAATGCTCTACAAGAAAAGTAATGATTCCATCATTCCCATTGTTAAAAGAGTGTCTCCTGGACTGTCTTATATTCACACTCATAAATGGTACCCTCACATCGTGTCAGTTCACAGCCTTCATAATAAAGTTGAGAGCAATGATGTGATACATGGCAGAAAACATCACTGTGAGATTTTAGAACAGGTTTCTTTAGAAAACCAGATCTATGACACAAGTGATTAGCTTCTCCTTCCTCAAGCAGCCTTCATGAAGATCAGCATCTCATTTTCCTCAAGTCTAAACTAATACACTGTTATTAACCATGTACAGCTATAAACAGACTGGAAAATGAAGTCAAGAGAACAGACCAACATTAGGCTCACTACAAAGTCTTCAGCATGGAATACCCTAAAAAGGTTGATAATGCCATTGAAAACAAAATTAAAAAGATATGTTTTTGTAGTGTATTTTCACCATTTTTCTACGCCATCTCCATTATTAGGGGTAAGTGTAAATAAAGTCAGGGTTAATAGGAAAACAAATGAGCCCCCAATCTCATTGCAAAACAGCAGCAAAAATTACAGAAGACAGTTTTATTTTCAGCACCTCTCATCTTCTATTTTATAATGAGTAAACCAATATGAGTACACTACACTGAGCCATGGAAAGCACAATAACCGTTTCAGTGAAAGTCAGTTCTTGGCACAGCTGCTGCTCCCTGTCACAAAGAGCCCTACACAACTTAGAAATCTTTCCAAGAGCAGCTCTACTGATAAAGGAGCCCTCCATGGATGTATTTTATACCAGATTAGATTAGAAGTCTACAGGAAGTCTTCTAAACCTGCTTGTGAGTGACTTTACTCCTTCATATTGCCTTCTAGTTTGTTAAAACCCCCGGAGACAGGGCAGGACACTGTAGGAATATGTTTGATATATAGTTGGATTAAATAACAACCTAATATATCAAACATATCACACAGAGTCCTGCAGAAAAAGGCATCCAGGTTTGATTCATCTTGGGTTAAAAAAACCAAAGGACCAACTGCTGCAAGCTACCAGCAGGGAACTCTTACTGCCTACGAGACCCCCGTGTCTGGAGGCAGAGGCCTGTGCAGAAGCATGAAGAGCAGACAGGACAGGGTAGGGCCAGCAATGCTCTCTCCTGTTGTACCTCATCTACCATACTTTTCAACTTAAGTGTGTTTTGCCCAGTATTAGCATGAAGATTTTATTAGACAAAATAGTTTTCTTCTTCAGAAAAAGACTAGTTTTAGGGGTTGATCTTTTACAGGAAGTAGCATATCTGCATTACAGGTGGTGTGGGTGTCTGCACTGCAATACCTGACTCTCCAAACAGAAAACTGAAAAAATTAAGAGTCTGCATTCAGGGAAAATTATTGTACTTAAAGGAAACATGACAGCCAAATCCTGCTTAATACACCATAAGGATCTCATTGCTTCTCAGATCATTTCCCACCTTGAACACTGCAAGGAGAACACTGAACAGGTTTTGTGTTACAGACAGTGGTAACAACACCTGCTCAGGAGAGTCCTTGAAGTTCTCCCAAGATATGAGCTTAGAAGACATACAGATATTTACAGGGTGTCAGTGGGGCTGTGGACCAGTGGACTAAGCATTTTGGGAACATATTCACCTGCAGCCAAACAATCAGGATGTAAAGCAAACAAAATAAGCATTGTACAATAAAGCATGGGCAGCAGTTAGCAGGACTGTGTCTCATTAGAAATTTTTCTCTGGGATAAGATGATTCCCAGAAGCAGAAAATTAAGATGTCTCATGCTATTTCTGTCAGTTTATGACATCAAGGGGGGGTATGACAGGTGCAAAAACAGAGGAAACAAGGACAAGAAGAAATAAAAGAAATCCAAAAGTAAAAAAAAAAAAATTTAAGATGGTGGAACAAATGAGAAGAAACCCTGCCTTAACTACTGGGGGTTTTTTTAGAGGTAAAAGACAAACTGGAACACGAAGATCAAAATTTCAAGCTTATATGAAATTAAGCTCCCACTTCCTGCACCCACAAAAAACTTCACCAACAAATAGAGAATCAGCCACCAACTAGTTATGATGAAGATGATGGATTTCCTGCAGGTAGACATGCTAAAATTACCACCTGAGTACTTCTCTGGGGGTTCTCTTGATGATGACTGCTGTTAACCAATGCAGGATATTGTCTAGATAGTCTGTTCCATTGTAGAAAATAATTCCTATTCCTGCATTTCAGAGACTGAGCACAAGACATAGCAACCCTTACCTAGTCTAAGTATTCCTACTAGAACACTTGGTACGTTGTCAAAGATGGGCATTAGAAAGACACAGGCTGTCCACCACAGGAAATCCTACTCTGGGAGAAGACAAGCTCCAAGTCTGCAGCAAAAAAAAAAAGTGCTATTTGAGCCACTCTGTGATCTCCCTAGTACCTTGGTGGATTATAATCCCTATTGTGAAAGAGATAAAACATCTGAAAAGGATGCAAAGGCCACTGAAATCCCAAATCAAATAAACAGCTGGATATGAATTTTAGTTTCAGAAAATGACAAACAAACCAATGAACTCACAAGCAGACTGGATACTCAACATGTTAAATGATGAGCAGGTGTGAGAACTGTATTCTGTACGAAATTACAATACCCTGGAGGGGCTTAGATGGTGGAAGGAAACTGCTCCATGGTTACCAGGCAACACACATGTGCTATTATGCATTGATTGTAAAGAAAAGGTGATGGAGGACTTTTCCACTCCTCAGACTCAGCCTTTGGAATCTCATTATAAAGGACCATTTTTCTTTATAAACAATATGGATGTTCTTGTTAAAAAATGCAGACAAAGAGCATTTCTTTTTCATGAGCTAATTTATTCCTATCATTAAGCAGGGAGTGGGGGGTGGGAGGTCCTCAAAAGCTGAAGCTTCCAAGAACTATTTCATCTGATGCTCCTAAATAACAAAATACTACCCTGCACCAATAGTTATCCCACACTGCATGAATGGTATTGAGGTTCTGCTTTTTAGAAAGACTTCTCATTAGCTCTACTTTGAAAACAGTTTTGCACCTACAAAGGAGCAGAAGTGGAATATAGATACATAGTCCTTTCCTGAAGTCAATTACACAACCAAAACATGTTTTTCATTTTAAAGAGGTGCAACACAGTAATTTCTACTAAAACCTGCCTGTTAACAATAGGTAAAAGGTAGCAATTCTCTGATATCCACCAGTTGCATATATCCCCTCTGTACTGCACATGAAAATAGTTGGCTTAATTTTATAGTATCTTCAGAGACACATTTGAAATGACCTGGCAGCATGCAACACTACTTGATATCATAATGAACAGTAATTTAATTTACTTCAGGAAAATGATAGAAATGATCATACAATGTATCTGATTCTATACTGAAACAGCTACTTTCTAAGCATGGCATAAAATGCTGGGTTTAGTCTTCGAAAATCCTGCAGGTCATTTACATTCTCTCGAATCCCAACTGTGTTACTGCTGCTTTCTCCTGCTATACTACACAGATTCAGATGTGAACAAAGGGTCTTCAAAAGAAAGCAAGTAAGAATGACTACACACCAGTAAAATATGTTTGGAAAATGAAAAGTAAATAATCAACAGTAATGATGCCATAACCCTTACGTGCATTTCTAACATTCGACTCCTCTTCCTTTGCTTGCTCATGGCTGGTGCTTGACTCACTCCCTGAAAAGCACCTTTTTATCCTCTACCCTCAGGGCTAAGTGCCATCCAGAGCAGTGTTTTGTGGCACTGAGACTCATGCAAGGTTTGATTGTTTACACCATTACTGTGGCCAGTAGCAAAGCACCAAACTATGGGCAACATGCATCCTCTGCCTTGCTAACCTCAAACAAACAATGGGGATGGGCACTCACCTTGGGCTTGGCTCTTGGTTTCAGCTGCTCTAACTTCTTTGCTGCAGCCTCAATAGATGCTGCAGCCCCTAATAGCTCTGTCTCTGCAATGACTGTTGGGTCTTCTGGATCCACCCACTCTGTCCCTGAAATTAATGGAGACAATAACTTCAGTGTCACTGTGAGCTGCCACTCAAACAGGGGGAAATGCAATCACACCTCAAGTGTCCAATACAGAGCACTGATTTTAGTGCCACAATGGCATGAAACCAGTGGTTTATGTCACAGAGAGAACTACAAAGCCGAGGGGGAAGAAGTATTAAGCAGGATTATTCTCTCATGAAAGAAACTTATTTAATAATTGTGTAAGCAAAGAAGCTTCAAAAAGATACTGTCCATACTGGGAACAAAACCAGCTGTCACTCAACTTGTGTTCATCAGAGATCTTACTCAGATGGTCCGTAACTTGGCCAAGCCATAGGGTACACTGAGAAGTCTGACAGAATGGTAGAGAGAACAGGCTACAGCCACCAGAGTCCCCCCCAGCACAGCTGGCAGTCTGTTTGCTGGCAGTGGCTGGGGCTGAAGTTACTGAAGGAAGCACATTTTCGGCAGTGTGTGTCTAACAGAGATGTAGAAAAGGCCAAAGCAGTTTCTGTACCACATCTGAAAGGCAACTCCTTTTTGCTGCTGGCTTTTTGGCATTTCTCATTTTCTCAAAGAAATTTTGTAGATCCAAAAAATGAATACTTGGCAGGAAGTGGTATCAGATTTCTGGAAGTCAGTGAATTACTATTTTTGATTTCCTAACACCATTCTGTGAATTACAAGATTCAGAAAGCACCCATACTCTGAATTGAGGGAAACAATGAAACAGCCAGAAGTTCATAACCTCTAAGGGCATGGTCTAGAAACCATTTCTCAGCTCAAACGCTGTACAGGATGAAGATGTTCTATATTAAACCCTAATACTAGCAGATAAACAGGTAAAACAAAAAAGAAGGCAGCAAGTATAAATCCAGTCAACCCCAAACTTGTAAAATGTAGCAGTTCCTTCTTAAAAAAAGGCATCTTAGAAAGGTTAAAACATTTACATGTTAAATTTGTTAGGAGACAATTTTATTGTGTACCTGTAAATGAAAATGAAGAAAGAAAATTGTGAATGATTAAAAAAAAATTTTACTTCCCACAAGAAAAGCTTCTAAAGCGAATAAAGACATCCTCTACAGGCAGCAAGTGAAAAAAGAAAAAGTGTTTATTTTAATGAATGTTCATTAAAATGCAAAAATTGCCAGAAATTAATAAATGTGTCCAAAGATGAGAATAATATAAAGATTTTTAAAAAGCATTTAGGGAATAGAAGAAGTCTCGTATTGGCTTGCCTTGTTAGCAAATGGAAACCAAAAGTTTTAAATATAAAAGAAAATACAGGAAAAGCTGAAGAATTCAATAAAGCTACCTGAACAGGGAAATAGGATAATGTAGATCACTGCTCTATGAAAAGGAGAACTATATTAAGAGATAAGGAGCAAGTTAAAAATGGATTCCCATATAGGAAAATTGCATATAGTTCAGATTCATTTCCAAGGATCATGTACTGATAACAGCAGGAAACACCTGAGGAGACCCTGCAGTGTGCACCACACAGAATATCAGATCATCATCTCTGGAGTCATGAGCACGCCACACTGGCAGCCCAGCTTCCCACTCACCCTTCATAGCTTCTGCTGACTGGATAAGCTCTGTGACAGCACCTGCAACCCGCTTGGAGAAAGAGGCCAGCTGATGCTTTAGCTCTGGAGTTGCTTTTTGAAGAATCTAGAGAAAGAGAACAGCCATTAGTAAGAATTCCAGAATGCTGGAAGACTCTCAAGGGACTCTAATGAAAGATTTATTTTGTACAGCAATTGTCTGAGAGTGCAGTGAGAGAACAGTAACTGTCAGTGAAGCACTAGGAGCAGAGGCTTACACTACAATGTTGGATGCACACCAGGAAAGTGGCACTGCCTTGCACAGCTACAGGAACTGACAATGCTGGTGGAAGTTCTCAATCCTAAATCTAGGACAGAATTATCCAAAACAGAGGCACTGGCTGGAGAAACTTGAGATATTGCATCTGACAACTTGTTGGGGGTTGAGTTCTCTTGTAGAATTTTCTTTTTCCCCTAAGTTGCCAAGTAACTAATGACTGGATATTTGAAGGTAGTTAAGAGAGACAAAAGAAGTGGCTGAGGTGGGGGGGGGGGGGGGGAAGGGCAAGTAGGACTTCGTTTTTGCTAGAGGGGGTGCTGGTGGAGAGATCTCGCGGTTTTTCTTCACTGGCACCACGGGAACGGAGTTCGAAAGTTTTTCCAGGCACGCTCTCTTAGTGTGTGTCCCGGGAATCCTGACGGAGGCCCCTGTCTGCCTCGCCGGGAGCCGCGCACAGCAGTTCCTGCTCGTCCCCTCGCTACTGCTTCGCTCCTGCTCCGAGGGTTTTCTCTACTCCTCAGCCCGCACCCCCTGCCCTGCCAGGAAACGGCTACAGTTCCAGTCACTGCCGGAGAGCTTCTGCTTCATCTCCAGCACCCCGAGACTCTGCACCACAGCGACTGTGACGGTAACAGCACCAACAGAGGAAAGGGGTGCAAGCGGCAGAAAAACACTGTGACTGTTTCCCGGGTTCTGTCTGTTGTTCATATCATAATTATTGTTGTTCTGTTTTGCCTTGTTAAACATAAGTAAAGAACTGTTATCCATATCCTCACAACTTTGTCTGAGAGCCCCTTAATTCTAAAATTAGAACTATTCAGATAAAGGCTTCATTTCAAAAGAGAGTCCTGTTTGTCCCTAGCGATACCTGTCTTCTAAACTAAGACAGAACTCTTGCACCCAACAAGGAAAATTTTCAAAGAAATGTGGCTGTTGATTACCCCTAGGCACCCATGCAAGCATCCCTAGCCTGACCACTGAGGGAATAACTGAACTCACTGACAACTGTATCACAGGGTGCCTGATGGACCAATTAGAGATTCCTAATCCCACATGATCTGCATTTCTGGAGGTTATAAATGAACTGTGATTGCATATCTAAACCACCAGAGTTTGCTAAGGCAGCCAACACTGGGGAAAGGGCAAGGCAATGAGGGGGTAGAACCTTATGGCTTTAGGGCACTGAACATAAAGAGGGTTAAGGTTAGAAAGGCCTGTTAATTCAATAAAATGGAATATGCCTTTCTTACCTTAAGCCTCTTGACTTATGCAGAGAGAGAGAAATAAAATGAGCAAAAATTGATTCAAGGTTTTGGTCTGTTCTGGCACTTAGTTTGAAACATACTACCAGTGTTCTAAGGGTCAAATCTGAAAAATTCCCCACAGTCCTCTAAACTAAAAATGGATCAGACATCTAAAGCTAAATCACTTACTGCAATATAGCTCTAAGAATTCCATTAGCAAGTTCCAACTTTGTTGAACTATTTTACCTGCTAGTGGCAAGCACAACTGTGACTGTACTTTTGCTTTACATATAAATTTCATATATAATTATTCATGCTCTGTCCTCAGCAGAAAAACTGATTTGGGTTTGCTAATCTGCACTTAGTGGCTGCAAATTTCAGTTTCAGAGACTTCAATATATCAGCTGAGAGCCACCTAAAAGAAATTGCTGGCCATCCATGAAGCTGATTGCTGATTTCAGTCTTCTCCAGAAACTTCAATATCTCATAAAGGACATTTTATTGCTTCCTACAAAAGTAATAGCAACAGAAGAACAAATACTATGGGATAATTAACAGATTATGTGATAATTATGTATGGTCAAGCAAAACCCACTGACAGAAGGATTTGTGAGTTTGAATTTGAGTGCAGAAGTTTTATGCAGAGCTTTGGGGGTGCCATGTCTGATGTGCTGGGTAGCTCTTTGTGAGGCAGTGCAGGCTAGGGATTTTGGGATGGCTTGGAGTAGGTGTGGCTGTGACAGTAACTGTTTTTATAAAGATTAGGTACCTCTTCAGTCTGGGGACAGGCCTGTGCCTCATATGGCTAGCGTTTATTGTGTGCTTAAAAGAAGATTGAAATGTCTTATTTTAAATCCTTTGTCAGGAACCTTTTTTGGGTTCAGATCCATATTGCCTCCAGATCTGATCCAGAATGTAACTCCATTTAAGTACCCCAGTATTACTTCTGTCTCAAAGTTTTGAGCCAAAGCATTGAGTTTCCTTTAGCTTACCCTAACAACAAAATGTCATAACCTTGTGACAAACTGATAAAAATGTTTTTTTCACTAGCAGTCACCACAGAAAGAGGGCAGGGGGATGACTCTCCTTGGCAGCAGCCCAGTATATCATGCAGATGACTCCTTACCAGGAGAACATGCTCCAGGAGTTCCAGGTATCCCAGGGTACATTCTGTTCCAAAGCGCAGGGCTCTCTCCCGAACTTCTTCACTCACATCTGGGTGATACGATGCTTGCTGAGGAGGCAAAACAATACTGGTGTCCAAAATGGCTCCCACAAGAGGAGAACAGCACAGAGAGATGGGAGAAAGAGAAGGGAGGAGATTTTTATAGTGTGCAAATGACATTTGAGCTTAAGGGCTGGCCATTTCTGTTAGAAGCAAAAGGTGCAGAAGAGCAGCAGAGCTCCAGTTCTGTAAAGGCTCATTAACGGTGTTAGCTTGACAGAGATTTAACACAGCAACAGCAGTGCTGGAACCATCTGTTTAAATACAGAGAGAAGCTGCAGCAGAGTCAGGTCTCTGTAAGGATTTCCACTAGGTGTAATGTCTGGCATGTGACATCAGCCCGACTAATTCTACCATCTTATTTTTCATAAAAAGTGGAACCTGCAGCTTCTTTGAGCCTTGTACTTTCTACAATAAACTTCTAGGGAACTTTTTTATTGAGCAGAAGTATCACTTGTTGCCAAGTGAAAGTTCCCAAAACGCATAGCATCTCCCCCACAGAACAGCTCCTTCCACTCCTGCAGCCTCTGATCTCCCATTCTCACTGCTCATTTCTTTTCAGCCTGCCTTCGACCCACAAAGCCCGAGCCAGGCCCGGCGCTGGTCTCTAGCTCCCTCTGCAGGGAAGCTCGGGATGAGCAGAGCACCCCGTCCAAGGGGAAGGGAGATGGGAGAAACAGGACTGAGCTTCCTCATCTTCAGCAGACTCCAAACGAGCTGCCAGAGCCCAAAAAGTTCAGAACAGGTTTGGGTTTTTTAAATTTTCAAATAGGGTAAAGGGCCCCTACGTGTTTCTTATGCACACATTGAAAAGCATCCCAAAATGTCTCTTCTGCACTTAAATAGTACTGTAACACCAGGAATTAGAGCAAGCATCTGTAGAAGAGAAATATAAAGTTCCTTCTATGCATAGATAGCCAAGACTGGTATCAGAGTACTTTGGGAGAATTTTTAAGGTTCATTATTAATTCCATACACTTCACAGCAGCCTAAAAAGGTGACAGAAGCATTTTAGGAAATCATTTTCATAACCTGGAAACATCCAAACACACATCTCACTACACCAGAGGGACTCACAACAGAAATGTCTTCTCCTCCAGCCTTGGGCAGAAGGTCCACCCAAACATCTCAAACTGAAACATGCCTGAAGGACCAGAACACACATTTGGTTCCTCCTGCTGAGGCTTCCTTCACTATCAGCCCTCATTTTCTCTCCACATGCCTTCCCAGCAGTAAGGCAGCCAGCACTGCCCACCCTGGTACATGTCCTGCCCCGGCAGCCCCGCTGGGTGCCCTGTGCAGGAAGGTGTGGGAGCTGTCCCTCCCTGGCTGAACCCCAGCTCAGCCTGTCTGCTCCCAGGGCCTGTGCTCCATCTCTGCTGAGCTGCTTCCAGTGCCACCAGTGGCAGCCCAGCCAGTGCTGAGAAAAGGGGAGAAGTTGTTTCCCTCAATCTACTGCCTGTGGAATGATTGAAGTGACTGATGGCTTCCTATGGGTTTGATACGCCTTTCACATCTGTTTCCTTTCCAAGAGCAATCACTACAAATAGTGATACTAGGCACAGGTTAATTATGGCATTATTTTATACAAATACATAATAAAAAAAGAATTTATCTTAGGGCCTGCTCTAACACTCAATAAATATAATTACAGCATTTCCACTGACTTTAATGAGAGTTGTCTCAGTACATTCCACAGTCAGCACCCTTACTGTCTTTTAAATAGCATCTGCTTTTAAGAAGTGAATTAGTAATGAGTGCTGTAAATTTGTCTATAGCAGACCAAGCAGACCAGAGGATTCTTTTCCTGAGAACTTGCTACCTGTTTGGAAGACAAATCAAAACATGAAGCATGCAAAGTGGTCAAGAATTGTTAGACACTAAAAAACCTGCTACAAAACTAAGTCAATATAAAAAGTGCCATTCAATGATTTTGTATAAAGGCAGTTCTAATTTAGAACTTGCAACTTTTGAAAGAGGACAAAAATTTCTAAAACGAACATAACCCTTCTATTTGGGCAGTATAAGGCTAAAAATCAATCTGGGACTGATGTAGGCAGTTAGGATTTGACCAAATACTGAAAATCAGACACCACACAGAGAGCACCATTACTTCATTGTCACCTTCCATACACGGAAAGGAAGAAGTAAATAACTATAATTTACAGGGAAAGGCAGTTTACTACTACAGTCACTACTGAAAAACAAAAGGAATAAGATCTTCAGAATCCCATTTTTTCATCATTTATGCCTAGATTTTTTTATCATCAGAACAAAGCCAAATGGCTTAACAGTCATTTTTGTAGCATACAGTGTAGAAAAATCAAGCTACATTATTTTTATAGGGCTACAGCTATTTTTATGAACATTTTACAATAAAAACAGCACACGTATTTGAAAAGCACAAAAAAACCTGAGCAAACCAACAGATTTAATCAGGGGGAAGAACTACTAAAGATAGATCAAAGTGATTTCTTTCACCAGTCCTTTCACTGTTGTAGGAATATTGAAATTATATTGGTGACCACAGAAATATTTGTATATTCTACTACTTGCACAGATTGTTTGTCTTCTGACTGGAAACCAGGAAATTTCAGCTCAAATAAAACTCCTCATTTCCACAAGAAGAAAACAGTGAATATTAGTGCTGGGGTTTTTTTGTGTGCATGGCACAAAACAATCCTTTCTCAGAGAGGTCCCCTTAAAATTGTCTGACCCATTTACTTTCTCCTAAGAAAAGCAGAAAACTGAACAAAATACATAATGTTCTATGGATTTAGAGGCACACAAGCACAAAAAGATCAATCTTAGGCAAGGAAGGGAATCTTTACCTTACAAGCTGTGAGCATGTCAGCTACTGCTTTGCGGCTCAGATTTGCTGTGGCAATCACATCCTCCTGCCTGCACGAGTTCCCAGCTGCAACAGCTTTGGCAGTTGCCATGGTGATTCCTTTCGTCATCCGGATTGACTCTTCAGGTGATGATGTCTTTTCTGGAACCTCGCTCGACTGAAACACCTAAAAGTGAAAGCAGAAGGGAAGCCTGATACCAGCCAAGTCAGAGCAGAACAACCATGAGAAGGAGACAGCAAACGGAAGCAGCCTTGGAACAGCAGGAAATTAGAAACATGTTTGGAGTACTTGGATGTCATTCCTGCTTCTCATGGGCCTGGATCTGATAAGCCTGCTCACCTACAGACACCAGAGAGAAACAATAAACTGAGGGAAGGAGACAATAAAAAAGGTTAACCCATTCAGCTCATCTGCATTTAACTACCCACATGACAGTTACAGGCAGCTGTTCAGAGCCTTACCAGATGAACAGAATTACTGTTCCTTTCATAATGTTCTTTTTCATCCTGACTGCTGTTTAGGCTGGTGTACTTGCATGAGGAGATGCTTCCCCTGAAAAGGCTGAACCCTACCAAGTGCTTGTTGATAGCACAGAGCAGTAGAGACTGAGAACATCACCACTAAAATATTCGAACGTGTCTTAAAAAAAGCAGAGGTGGAGCGTTGTCTCTTAGGCTATATTTAGTCTCCCTAAGAAACCTAAAGATATAATTTTGCAGGGTGAATCATGTGAAAATAATTCAAATAAGCTGACAATACATGAATTCTGGAAAACAGGAACTGTGGGAAGATGTAGGTAACAAAAGCTGTGCAACCTTCCTTTGATCACATATTTTCTTTTCCCAAGCTTTAGGACAGACTTGCAAACCCCACTATGACTATTTTGTTCTGTACCGTGAGCTCCTGTTTGATGTACTCAATTGTGGCCTCGAGGGCTCTTGTCCCTCGAGTAGCTTCATCTTCTACTGCTTTAACAGTCTTCAAGAGGGATGTGACATTTGTTACCATCACCTGAGGAAGAGAGAAGTGAAGACAATAACATGTGAATCCTTACTTCTGTTTTCAGAGAAGGCAGGGTACAAAGCAAGGCAAATTAAGCTGGGAAGCATTGTTACTCCTAATAGGACCTAAGTGTAGTCTGGTGTCAGGCCTGATGTTTTGGGTTTCTGATGTTCTTTCCCAGGAAAGTGTGACAAACACAATGGAATGTTTTTGTAATAATATAGATATTATTCATTCCTTTTGGGAGGAGGGATTTCCTCTTGATGTCCATCTGGTTTGACCAATGTGAGTGAAGAGGTTTGCCTTTTACCAATCACACTGGTTTTTGTAAAATGGTGTATAAGGGAGAGCCATCCCTGATAAAGGAGTCATTCTTAACCTCCTGAAAAATCACAGAGTCCATGTCATGTGTTCTATGAAACAGCAACACCTAAGAGACTCGATGAATTCTACTTGTTACAGGACTAAATACCAACTCTTGTGTTGGCCATGATAGCATGAAAATTAAACAAATAAAGGAGTTTGCATGCAATCAGAAATTGCTGAAGTCAAAATTCCACAAGTTTATCAAATGTAATTGCACAGAGACTTTCCAATAAAATTTAAGAATAAGGTTTTACCTTGGCAGCACCTTTCAACTGGTACATGGATGGATCATCTGCTGGTTTGCTGGCAGCTCCTTTGGTAGCACCAATGAGATCAGAAAGGGCCTTTGCAACATCCTTGATAGCATTGATCAGAACAACCTATGGAATGAGAAATCACTATAAGGCTTGGGCAATAAAGGGTGTCTGCGTGAGGGTGTGATTTTTAGAACACAGCTAAAAATTCTATGTTTTTTCAAATATCTGCAATATGCTTGCCTGACTATTTCACTGAGATACAAACAAATGACTGACAAAATATTAAGGATAATTCACACAGAAAAGTTGTAGTTAATTGAAAAACAAGACAGATATAGCTGGAGAAGGGCAAGAGTTTGTCAGCCTACACAAATAATACAGGGCACAGTCCAGACATAAGCTGGATAAGCAGCTTTAAAGACCTGCAAGCTCTTCAGAACAAAAATGGGATGAGCCAGAGTTCCAATCACAAATTAGTAAAAATGAACCAAATACTTTGCCAGAAGCATCCCAGCTGGAACACAGTGGTGAAATAAAAGCAGGAGGGTTACACAAAGGCCTGACTAGTTCCACTCAATGCTTGAGCCTCTTGACTGTATTCTAAACAAGTGATATCTGAGTAAACCTGGAAAAGTCCCAGAGGAGATGAACCATATTGTGTTCCTTAAAAGCATGAGTCACACAAAGTTCTACCAAATAAAAACTCTTCTCTGTAAGAGTGGCAGAAAATCTTAAAACATCTCACCTGTGTTTCAGGATCATCAGATCCCAGGCTAGCTGCTCCCAATTTTACTACCTCAGCAAGTTGAGTGATGGTATTAGCTGATGACTGAGCTGCTTGGGCCAGTTTGTCCTGACTTGAGGCAGCACCAGAAACCAACAATTTTGTGTCTTCAACTAAAGCTTTTGCTGTTTTCAGGATATTTTCCCTGCAGCAAAAGAAGAGGAAACAGGGAACGAGTGGAAAAGGAGAAGAGGGGAAAAATGTGTTTTCCAGTGTTATGGTGACAAACAGCTACATGGAAGAGCTGATCTAAATGATACCAGTGTCCATTCATGACATAACACAGCTCAAGGGTGTAAGTTAAACCCCCACCCCCCCAACCCCAACTATTAATAAACAGCATCAGAGCATTTGGGGCAAATGCAGGGCAGTGTATTAATATGAGCCCATCTTGAAAAGAAAGGGATTGGGCAGTAGCATTGGAGAGCACTGTATTTGAATAGTAAAAGAAAATCTGACCATGCTGTGAGAAAAGTACCAGCTATTCAATGTCCATGTTCATCTGCATATTGTAAGAAAAACTAAAGTAATCACGGGTGAGGAAGACAGAAGGAAGATGGCAACAGGAACAGACAGTGTGACCTGGTCAGGGCTCCCCACCCTGCTCCCACCCTTATCTGTGTTTTGACATGTAAGGACAACAAATCCAAAGCAACATTTGGGTAAAAGAAGAAATAACTTTGAGTATGCAGTTCATAAACAAGTCAAATCCCTGGTTTCCTATTCCTCCTCTCATTCCCCTGCCTCATTCAATTTCATTCACAGGAATCCAAAAAGCTAAAAATTTGTCTCCATGTCCCAGTCTTTTCTACCAGTTCCAATGTTCCCCTGGGCATGCACTCTTCCATCTTTGTCAGCAACACTGACCTGTGATCTGCAAATGATTCATTGTTCTCAGCATTAAGGGTTCCAGCAGTAGCAAACATGATAGTGGTGTCCAGATCTGCAATTATCCCAGACACAGCACTGGCTGCAGTAATACAGGCTTGAGTGCCTTTGTTCCCTGCCTGGAGGGCAGATAAAACCAAGGAGACCTAGAAACAACAAAAAGCAACAAGGCAGTCATTCAAACAAAGTTGGTGCTCTGAATCACTACTACTCTCATTATCAGCTTTAGCTTTACTTACAAGGTACTGTCTACCCCTACCTAAATTTGGATTTGTCACTCTTCCTGGGATACATCATGAAACTGGTACAGCTGAGAGCACATGAACACAGGCTGAACCAATGGCCTTTGGTGAAATCTGAAATCTCAACATTCATGTCCAACAAAAGGAGAGGGATGCCATCCAAAAGGTTCAACAAAACCACCCAGGACTTATTTGAAGGGGATGTTTCCAAGGAACAAGAAACCCCACAGACTTTGAAGATGCAGTTCTAGGCAGTTACTTTGTCCCTAAAGTCCTAAAAGGAGGTTGAAGTTTTATTGCAAGGCCTGAGGAAGGAGTAATCATAGGCTAATCCAGCACATGAACACTGAATGCTTGAGAGAAAAGTAAGACCTTTGGGTAATTCAGATTCTATTGTACTACAATGCAAAGTTCAAATAAACAGTTCCCTGAATCCAGTTTGACTGGTTTACCCCCAGTGGAAGCTTGGTAGACAAACACCACGGGGTAACAAGGAAAGCTGTCTTACCTTTTCTGTGACAGCACGAGCACATTCTATCAACTCTCTTTTGGTGTAGCTGTCTGTAGGGCAAATCTGGAGAGCTCCAGCTTTTTGCACAAGAAAGATACACCCATGGCCAAGTTCCTGCACCCGAGTCCTGATCTGGAACCCAATCTAGATGGTAAAGAAGGCACAGGAAAAAAGGAAGAAAGAAGAAAACAAATAAATGAATGTCATGCTAGTACACTGTGTCAAGAGAAATGGAAACAGGTCCCTCTGGTGAACACCAATATTCTGCCCACCACTACAGCCTCTGCAAAGATCAGAAAAAAAGCACAAATGTAATTTCATCTACACATGAAGCACAATCCTATAAAAGGCTCCCCACTACTTCATTGTCCAGAACTGCCCTGTCAGCATGAGCTGTCCTCAAGGTACATGCAATAGGTAAAAAGCATATGATATTGTACATGACAAACTGGGTCAAAAAGTATGTGAGTATGTGATGCTCTTTGCTTGGTTTTGAAGCTTGCACAGTCCTCACTCTCCAGAATCAATCACATCCACGTGGAGCGCTGAAATGGGCAAAATCCTGCTCTTACTGCTTCTGTGTTATTAATAATCCTACATGCTAAGATGTGTGGTCCCTGTTTTAAAGCATGATAGTTGTGGTCCCTGCATGTATGCTGTCATTCTGGTGTGATTTGGGATTAAGACATGATCAGGAATCACAGCCATTAGTATCACAAACGGATTTTTTTTAACCTCAGGCACTGAGTAACATGCAGAACTGGTAATTCAATTTAACAATATCAAGCCAAGTGCAAGCCGTTGCTTTTCACATAGCTACTGAGCACAAAACATTTAAAGAAGTGTATCAGCAAGATGTGTAGACACAAAGTCAAAAGCTCTTTAAAGGATGTGTATGTAGATAATCCAATACAGCTGGAGAAGGTGAGATACCCTCTTCCCCCATCTTGACCAAGTTGGTCTGTGCTCCAGTAAGAAGAGAGGGGTGAAAGGGCAGTGCAGTTGTGCTCAGAAGAGGCAGCAACTCCCACAACAGGTTAATGCAACTGAGGTGAACAGCCTGTCCTCCTCACATAGCACGAGGCAAGTAAGATGCTTCTCCCACACCACATTCCAGCTCTGAGCTATGGAGGATGTCCTTCAGCAAAAGATACTTGTGCTGACTGCTTGCATGAATCTCACTTTCAGGATAGGAGATTATACTTAAAATCACTTACAGACAAGATAAAAAAAGCATATATATATTTGTAACTTGTCAAAACATGCAAGATTGAAGGAAAGCCACATAGTAACAAGTTAAGAGTTTTAAGGGTTTCCTTTGTATTTGCAAGTTGCCTATAAGTGAAAGCCCCAGGTAATTTAGGAGGTTCTGTTGTGGTCTATGGAATTATCCACTTTTTTATCTGAGCTGTTTCTTTCTAAAGCCCGACAGAGGTTTTGACAAATGATTTCTGTTCTTTGATTGGGCAATTCTTATAACAAGGCTTGTCACCTTTACTGTGTTCTTCACAGTAAAAGCACACCCTTGTTTCCACCACCATGTACAGAGAATAAAAGAGGTCTAAAAGCTGCAGACCTCCTCTGGTTCTGCCGTAGCTGCAGCCATTCGGCCCTGGAGAGCCAAATGCCCATAGTCATTGGTCATTTGCGATGCAAGTCCTCCCAGCTCCTCCGGGTTAGTAACCGACTTAGTCATCTGAAAAAAGAACACAGGCAAGAGAAAAAGAAAATTGACAGGCATGAGAATAACTTGTTAATACACCCCAGATTAGAAGCACACTCATCTGTTTGGCCGCGCTAATAAAATGGGGTAGTCTGCTTGCCATGGAAGGGACATGTCCTCCAGCAAGAATTCCAGAGGAAACTCAAGCAAACATGCTTTATTAGAGTCATGGCAACTGGGTAGTTGCTGCACATATAGAGGAATCAAAGAGCAGCAGTTAGAGCCAATACTTCACCCTTTGACACAGAGGGGCCATTGGCCAGGTACAGTTATTGAGACTGGGAAGGAAAGCGGGGTTTGTGTGTCATGGCCACCTTATTTTGTCAAAGTGAGCTAATCCCCATCAGCCTCAGCTGAGATGTGGCAGCATGGAAATGGAAACACATCTCAGATGAGGGAACAGGATGGAGAAGAAATAGGCAGGATGACACAGAATGTCTCAGTAGAATGTCAGTATAAATACCTGAATCTCTCTTTAGAAAACTCCTACCTTTCAACAGAGAGAGTTCTTCTGTCGCAAATTAATGTAAATAAAAGCAACGGAAGTCCATCCCTGGGACAAAACTAGTTTTAGACAAATTTCTACCACAATACTGTTCCAAGGGAAAACACATTATGCATTACTGTGAAACACAAGTCAAGAAAAATTTCAATTCAACAGGTGTTACTTTTTTCTTTTTTTAAACCCAGGTGAGTCACAGAAATAAAAGAAAAGGAAAGTGTGGGATGTTGATCTGCATTCATTCATTAGGCATTACAGGGCTCTGAAAACACTGATGTTATTTCACTGGCTACATGAAACAAGAAGTGTTAAAGAATATCCTGAAGTCACTGAAACAAAAGGCAGCATTTGAGCCCAGTTAAATGGGCTGATGAAGATGAATGTGGTTTTCCTTTTGTTTCTCCTTGAAAATGAGCCAAATAAAGAGCCTTTGTGCAGAAGAGTCACAATATAATCCAGCACTCCTCCTGTAGAGGTCCCCTCTGTGATCACACCACTAAGAAACAAGAGTTAAACTGACAAAATCATCACTCCTTGTGCTCCATTACCCCAGAAGTGATAAGGTTATTGAAAATTTGATGATCAAGAGTATCTCAACTGTGCAAATAATTCCATGTTCCTTATGTACCCAGAGTTTGGACCCTGTTAAGGTAATTTCATACCATTTCCTGTGCTGTAACAGCAATGGCTTTAGAATATTTCACCACAGTGGTCTGATAATCAACAAAAGTTCCTTTTGGATCTGGAGGTGTACCTTCATCCAGCTGCAAGACAGAGGGAAAAACACAGCATTAAAAAGTCACAATAACCAGCATACTTTATAGGCAATAGTAAAATTGTATTATATACTCAATTCTGTGATCTCCTCTCTCTCAAGACACACATGAAAACAGTGCACCAGGACGTACAGAGAAGCTCAGCAAATACCTGAGCCCAGGTTATGACATGGAAGATGTAGAGAATGTACAGTGCAAAGTCTTTGAGTATGAGGTTGGCTTCTCATGCAAGGTCAAACAATCTGCTCTTCTCAGCTAATAAAGGAAGGTGCAACAGTTACAACCCAAAATGTTTGTGCCAGAAGAAAATGTAAGATTTCTTTATGTGCTAAAGTCTTCAATCTTTAAGTCAGGATAGGAAGAGCCAAATATTTGGAATTAACTCATGTACATTTTGCAACTATACATCTTCAGTAGAATGCATTACAGAGCATAAAGCATTTCAGGCTTTCATATCTTCTCTGAAATAATTTGTTTCAAGGCTGGCCTGCTGTTCATGTAAGAGACTAACATGAAAGATAAGGGCAAAAAAGGAAGCAAAAATAAGAGGTCACTTGATCCAAGATGCTAGTTAAATGCCAGAATATTACTGAACAAACTATTTTGTAGGAATTCTTCTGACAGGTACCATGTAGGTTGTAAATGTGAGCACCATGGCCCACATCAGTTTTATTTTACAATATGCAAAATCAAATAATCTTCAGGTTTCCTGTAACAACATTTCATGACTGAACACTGAACCAGCACCAGTTTGTCTAAAGCTCTGCAATGTGGATCAGCTTTCAAGCACAAAGTGAGAAGGGGTGAATTTCTATGCTCACCTTGGTCATTGCCTCTGCAATCGAGTCTACCATACCTCCAACCATGCCAACTTCACTTGCAGCTTCATTTAAAGTGACCATGATGTCATCCACAGCCTCCTTCATCAGCTGTGCAGCCTCAGTGATGGCATCGTGAGTATGAGATGCCTGGAGGGGACAGAATGAGAAAAGAGATATAGTCAGAGGATGTTCTCTCTGCAAAACAACGTGTGAATCAGAAGTGTAAGAAATGAAAACAATAAAGGCACTGAAAATAAACTTTCTGGGCAAAGATGACATGGAAAACATTGCAGCAAAGGGGACAGAACAACACTTGTTAACTCCCACAAGGAGCCATGGCACACAGCACTTCCAGCCCCAGGTGCCCCAGTCTTTTGCAATGTCCTCTAAGGACGGTGGCTGTCTGTACAGCACAACTCACACCTGAGTCAGGAACTCAGGTTGTGTGCTGCTGCTCTTTCCTGGCAAGGTGCCCATCCCATTGGGCACTACACCAGGCAAACCCTGCTTTTTAACCATTTGCCTTCTCTAGGAGAGCCTAGACAGCTGCTGTCACACCCTGACTTTGTGTCCCCTGAGAAGATGCTGTGAGAAGACTGGAATCCTGTCTTGGAGAAATGTTTCCACTCAAGAGACATCAGAGGAGAGCTGGCACTGGCACTTTCACTGCAAACATACCCCTTGACTGTACAGCAGGTATGTGCTGATTTTCTGCCATACTTGCCTTCCTCTCTCACCCTTAATGCCACACAACCACCTTACCTTGGGGTTTCCTCCCCCTTCTTTGGCAGCATACAGTATCTGTAAGGCAGATTCTGCCAGAGTCTTGCTCTGGTCCAACACAGTCATCTGTTGCTGATGATTCAGTGTCTTGGATGCCACACCAACTGCAGCTAAAACAAGGGGCTCGAAGTAACTTGCCAGCTGTGTTACCTGGGAAAGCCAGAACAACCCCAGAAAGCCATTAACCACACTCCTCAGGTGAAACTGAGAAAAAACACATTCCCTGTTTACCACTGGGATGTGGGTTAGCTCCAGGAGCACAATGCTTCTGCCCTGTACAGCGCTGGGTTTGGATCATGTGCCCAGGGATTGTGTCCCCTCACTGTCCCACTCCTTTGCAAAGCCACAGGGCTCCCTCCAGAAGCACATGGTCCCTTGAGGTTACATGTAACTGTTCAAAACTGTCACAGGAGCCAAATGCTATTCAAGAGCATCCCTGAAAAGCATCTCCTCTAGGCAAGGGAGAAACCTCTCAATGTTTGGTGCCTCTACAGTTTTTACTCTCAAGAATGTACAGGATGAGAAACTTCTAAATCTTGCAAAAACCATAGTAAATATGCTTTTGGTACATGCATTCTAACACGTATTTTTTTGGATAGATACCTGATAAGCGTGAGTTTGGCTCTACTTTCAGTCCATATAACAGAGGAAGACATTTACACAAAGCCCCTAACCAAAAACCTCAATAAGAAGAGCTTTCCTCTGGCCCAAAATGTAAAAAGGTTTATTTGGTCTTGGCTCTGAATATTAAAAATTTCCATATTTTTTCTCCTTACAAATGTACTATTCTGCTCTCCCATAGGAAGAGAAACTGCTGTGAAATTGGGGTCTTGCCTAACATTCAGCTGTCCAAGATTTCAGATGCCTCTGTCATGGCAGGACAGTACCTTGTGCCCCAGCTGAGCTGCCTCTCCCCGAGCTGCAGTGGCTATGGGATCAATGAGGTGGCCAATTTCCTGAACAACTGATGTCAGCTGTTCCTGTAGAGCCTAAAAGAAAGAAATTAGCAGTTGCTGTCAAAGCTGTTCTCTTACCCAGTTATAGCACATCTGACAATCACCCTCAGACCAGCCAACATCCTCAAAGCTGTTCAAGTGACCCTCTAGGGCAGAATGCAGAAATCCACAGTGCCACTTTTCCTCATATACTGGCTCATGAATTCCCTTACCCTCTTTCAACAACAGCAACCCTGAGATGGGCCTGCTCCTCTTTGGTTTATATGAGGAATCTGGGGACAGAGTGCTGACAGGAGCAAACCCAGGGCTAGGTGTCCTCTCTCTTCTGCAATGTGATCAAGGCTCCCTAACACCTCCCAAGCTATTTTCACCTGACAAAGATTTAGTATCACTGCACCAACCAGAAAACTGTCAGGAGCACTGATTTAAGTGTGAAGAAACATTTTTCAAAGCAGAAAATACAGTGCAAGAACAAAAAACTCTGCTGCAGGAAGCTAGTGGGAGAAATCCACTGGCAAAGGCAAAATGTCTCATCTCTGAAGGACAGAGATGAGGAGTGACATCTTGAATACTATCTGCAGGACAGGAGTAAACATATCAAAAGCATATCAAGGGGCTGATCAAGACATAAGTACTGGATTTTAATTCAGAGGCACTTGATATCTTGGCAGCCATCATGATTAAGGTCACTCTCATGATAGGCAAGAGGAAAAAAAAATATTATTTTTGCCCATTGTTACATTCCTTTACTACTTTAAAAATAACAGCCATTTTTGGTAACACTTACTTCAGTTCAACATGGGGAACATGATAACTTCATCATTTCAATTAAAATGAATCATGACATATTTCCTGCAATGATTTCTTTTGCACAGCTTCATTTGTTCTGACATGTTTCTAGTATGCAGAGTTACAGCCCGAGGAAACCACCCCAATAAACATGTAATTTCAAGAAGGAACAGTATGAAAAGAGAAAGATCAAGATGAGAATCAAAACTTGAGTTGAGACATAGAAGATGGCAAGAAGGAAGCTTTCTTAAAGTGAACATACCAACATCAATTTCAAATTTCACTTATTAAAGGACAAACTAGTCATTAAGAAAAAAGAACATTGACATTTATGTCATTGCACTTCTAGTAATAGACTAGCTTAGAAACAAATATATTATGAATCTTCAGAAACTAATCCTTGCTTCCACATGGCAAGGCACCACAAAAACTCTTATCAGTCTGCCATATCAGCATAGGAAGCCAGAGTAATATGTGGGTGGCAGTAAAAAATAACTACTTTCACCCCTACTGGTCCCTGGTGATTCTGGGATCTCTGAAGCAGTGATACTCCTTTGTGTATGACTTGGCCTAGAAAGACCCCAGAGTAAGGACACTTCTCCCCTCCCTGGCAGTGACTGTGCTGTGGCTGAGCAGCAGGGTGTGCCTCTCCTGTCTGCGCCTGTGCTCTCTGCCTCACCTCCACGGAGATGTCATCCCTGGTGGCCAGGCTCTGGCTGACAGCAGCCAGCGAGGCCTGCTCGATGTCCCTGATGCATCTGTTGATCCCATCGATGGAGAAATCACATTCTCGCTGCCCTGGGGCCTTGTCCCTGCAAGACAGGCACTGAACTGAGCATGGTGGCAAGGAGCAGGGTCTTGCCTGAATGCACACAGGCCCACTTGAAAAAAAAAAAAAGCAAGCTTTTCCCCACATATTGCACACTGGTACACAATCTGTATTGAAGTAATATTAGCTAGTGTTCATTTTCTACAGCATTCTTTATTACATTTACCTTAGAGTGAGCTGGGGGTGGAACCACAGAAGGAGAACAGAATACAAACATAGAACAGCCCTGTGCTGCAGTCATCAATCATGATTAAACGTGCAGTGTGACTGGGGAGATATTGTGCATCACAAAGTAATTTCCAGAAGTGAAAAATAACACAGTGCTAATGGCCATATGGCATTTTCTTAATGAAAAAGATTTTTTTTTTGCTCAATTAACTACAAAAGACATACCTGATAGAGGTAATAAGACTCTTGATAGAATCTGAGACTGTATGGGAATGCCCTGCTAGTACAGACCATGTAGGAGGGTCTTTGGGATTGATAGCCAGAGAACGGGCAGTTTTGATCAATAAAGATGAGCTCTCCAACATTGTCTTAGCAGAAACCAGAATTGGCTCCTGTGCTCGTGATCCCTGAGGTCAGGAAGGTATAAGAACAGAAAGAAAATTTAAATTATTATTCAAGTTCATCCACACTTTCTGCTCCTAAAAGTCTATTTAACAGCATTAAAATGAGATGATAATTTCTTCCATTGTACTATTATATTCACAGACAGTCAACACAGAGATAGAATAAAAATAATCAGTCCAACAGCTTTCTCTGAAACATAGTTAAGAAACATGTCTCAAGTTAAGAAATGCATTTCCAGCTGAGAAACAAGAGAAACAATGACATTTGTCTAGTTGCAGACTACAGAAATTTAACTGAAAATACACTTTGTCAAAAAAAATGCTGTCATCAACAGATGTGCCCTTTCTACAGTCAGACTATTAACTCCAAGTGATGACTGGGTTATCATCTGCATATCTATTTAATTGCCAATGATCTGATAAACCCAGGTACCACAAACCTGGAGGACACACTTAGATTTCAGTTACAGCCCCACAGCTGTAAGACTGCAACAGCTGCTGCATCATCTGATATTGCCATCTGGATCAGAGCCTGACAAAAGCAGGAAACAGCTCTTAGAGGGCCAGTGACAACACATGACCTCTACTCCAAAGCTTTTACAAAGCTTGAGGGGTTTGCTTTTTTTATCTCTTTTCCCTGTGAAAAAAAAATCCTAAACCAAACAAATCCTTTATTTGTCTCTTCACATTCTACTCTGCTGTAGTTAACACAGTTTGAGGACCTGTGGGCAAAAAGGAAAAAATCCAGTAACATCCCTTGGATTCTTTTCAGAACTAACCAGGTTCCACTTGAAGGAAAACAAAGAGGATATTCACTACAGTATTGCATGAAGGAACCCAGCTACTAAAACACTCAAATGACCTGTGCTGTATGGCTTTGCTAACAGCAGACTTGCAGCACTGACTGTAGCTAAACTGTGCATCCTACTGGTAGAAAAGTCAAGGTGGGAGGTTAAACAAAAGACAGCAGAATGCCTTGTGAACACTCAGAAACCTAAGGAAATACTTCAGGATCTTTACACTCATTCTCTCCCAACAAGTGATGAATTCAACCTTTTCAACTTTTGGAGGATGGAAATGAAGTATCCTGCCTTACCTCAGTGCTGATCTGTGCAGGGATGCTGACAAATTCGGGGTTTGAAGCAAATGCTGTCAAATTTTCCACAGCCTCTATTAAAGGTGCAGTGGCAATTCTGCATTTGTTGCGGTTCTCCTCCGAGAAATCTCCATCCAGCGCCTGGAAATGAAATCAGGGTTGTGCTCTGTCTGAATGGGTTTCTTTGGCAGAACTGAAGGAAGATGGCTTAAGCCTTCCTTGATGATATTTGAAAGCTCCTCCACAAACAAGGTTGATGCAAAGAAGGTGATCTTTTAGGTGTGTGTTTCTTTCCTCAGCTGGTTACTGACCCTAAACTTTCAACTGCTGCAGGTTTTCTGTCATTGCTCTCCAATGAGACTCAAGTGTCTCAAGTGTCCCAGGACCTCACACTCCAAAGGGTGGAAGGGGCTAACTCCAACCTTTTTGTGGTTTGTGAAGGTGGATGTTTCCTATGGACTGATTTTGAAATTTTTGTCATTTCTGTTTTAAGCAAACCAGTAATACATTGCTCTCATTTTCATCCAAGTCAACTGATCTCTCACAATCTCAGAAGAAACATTTCAGCTAATAAAATCAGATTGGCTCAGTTAACAGCTTCCAGAAGGGTTCAGAATTGTGAATTATCCACAGCTCAAAAGTATTACTTCTGCTTCCATGAAAAAAACCTACCCCCTGCCAAATTGCTGGCAGGAATATGGAAAAAATAAGGTTACTATTAACAGGACACTACTAGAAACATAAACAGCTTCTGTTTGTTTCCCACTATTACTTATTTCCTTTTTTTTCCCCCTCCTATAAGTGAGGTAAAGCTGTCAGAAATAGCTTCAAAAATCTCCATATACAGGGGAACTTAACACCATTAAAACCCTTCACATTCAGTTGCCTGCAGATAACTCTTCTGGTGCAGGCTCATTAAATACACCAGTTGTGAGGGGTATCATACTGGTTGGGCTAGCTGCCTCTCCGAATATTAAAACTGCACAATTTTTTTCAACTTGAATTCAGCAGTTACACCACTGAACATGTTTTCCAATTCAGATCTTCAAAAATTTAATAGTGATTTTTTAACCCATGCATATCCAAGAAGGTAAAAAGATATTCCTAATTGTTCTGATTTGGTCTCAACAGGGAGAAAAAGCCCAAACAAGAAAACACCCTAAAATCACAAAGGAGGAAGAAAGCACAATTGAGCAGCATTAGTACCTTGATAGTTTTAACCAGGTTAGCAGTGCTGTTGGCAACTTCCTTGGCAGACTGCACGAAGTGTCTCTTGGCAACGGGGTTTGCAGTTTTTGACGAAGCGATGCGACATGCATTGCACAGAGCAGACGTGTGCTTGGCCACGATGGTGGCTGCTGATAAAACCTGTAAAAACCAGCACAGCACAGGCACAGTGTCAGGGCAAGCCAGGAACCATCAGTGTCCAAAGCCAGGCCAAGAGTCAAACCAAAAGGCCTTTGGGGGGGCACAAAGACAGCCAAGCCCGTGTCCTAACAGGCATGGTGTCCCTGCACTCCTCTGCACTCACCTGTGAGGGGCTGCTCGCTGGGTCCACCAGGTTCTGACAAGCCATCTGGATGGCTTGGTTGGCACGGGCAAACTGAATTGGGTCAACCAGGCCCTGCTGACCAGCCTGGCTGTTTGGGTCTGAGATACCGACCAGGTAAGCAGCCTGGAAATGGGGAAAAGAAGAAAACAACGCTAATAAATCATGCTAAATCTGTCTAGGATGTCTGGTAACCTGGTCATATGTCAAAGCACATGGTGGGCAGAGATGATTCTGAAATCATACTGTGAAATACAATTACCATTTGTTTTTAGCAATACATTTCCAGAATCTACTGAAACCAAGAAAACACACCCTTACATGTGAGAAATCAAATTGGTTGGAACAAAATGAATAGTCCACTGTTTAGACAGCTGCTATCCCATTACTTGTCACTTGCACAGTCAATGGAGAAAGCTTCAATGGTTACAGGTACTGGCAAATTATTTCCTCTATTAGTCATAGTTTGAGGCAGTGAGGGTTTTTGTCAAGACTACAGAAGCAACCCAGTAAAGGCACTTCTGCTGAGTGCAGTTCCCATCAGGCCTGCAGCTGCTGGTCTCACTGCAGCTCAAGGTGTCTGATGGCCAACCTTACCTCCTCTCTCAGTTGTCCGTTTCATGTCTCTCAACAATCACAACTTATCTGACCTGTCACAATCACATATGAAGAGTTCTCATAGCTATTACAGATAAAATCATCAGTCACCTTAATATGCCGGTAAGGCCACCCAGTTAGATGGAAGGAGATTTAATCCATACCAAGGCATCACAAATTTGGGGAAATCAAGAGGTTTTCAGATGCAAAGCACGAACCCTCGCTGCCAAATCCTTCACTAAGGTGACTGTATCAGCTCTTCACAGTTCACTCAGTTACCAGATCAGTGAAACCAGAGAGATCAGACCCTAATTTCATGTAGCAGCTTAAGAATTTTGGTTTTTCCCAAAGTATCTGAACTACTGAAATGGGTTTCTTCTTAGTTCCAATGTCTGAAATTTGTAGTGCTCCTTAAGAATTTTTACAAACTAGAACTTAATTCATTACTTTTAACTAGAACTTCTTTTGTGCATTTCTCTATGATATAATAATGATGAGCTTGAGCTGCAAACATGAATTCCACTTGCTGCAGCTCAGCTTTATCTTAAGCTAAGCTTCCTTCTAGATGTCAGTTCCCTTCCCTAGGAAACACACCTGATTGCACTCTGCTCCTCCCACAGTTCATGCACTGTCTCTGGATCTACACAGAACACACCTTGGTGCTCTGTGTAATACAAAGTCATCACTTGCTTGACCACAGGGAAGCAAATTTCAGATTGACAGACACAGAACATGAGCTTGCTGAAAAATAAAAACTTAATTGCTTTACAGCCTTCAGTCTCTTACCTGAGCTGCTGCCTCTGTGAGGCCACAAAGAGCCTTGGATGCAACTCCAACACATTCTCCAAAGACTAAAAGATCCCCAGTTTTTGCATTCTGGGAAATGCCCGCCATTGATTCTCCAAGAACCTCAGAAATGAAAAAACAAAGTTAACTTCCAAATATGCATCCCTAACACTTAGAGGCAAGCAATGCTGCCCTGAAGACAATTTTGGCCCACAAACCCCCTGGACTTGGCTTCCAGAAGTTTTAAACTTCACTAAGCTGGCACATTGCTCTGTGTGGTGTAAGGGATCAGGCATGCACACTGACAGTGGATAACACTGCAGCTCAGTGGAAATGAAACTGCACTTAGACTTCTGGAACCATCTCAGTGTCAGAATGCACATGAATTCCCACAATATGTCTCACTGGGTTCAGTTCACTTGGCTTTAAAATTCAAAATGAGTTCTCACTGCAGTAGAGCATTAGATGCAAGATGACACACACTTCCATTAAGTATTTTTCTTTTAGAGAAGAAGGAATATGAGACAATTCCAACACACTAAACAGTAATGACACAAAAGTAGGCTTCAAAGGAAGATGTACAGCATGGTTCAATTAAAAGTAACTGAAGAAGTTTCCCACAGGTTTTCTGATGTGCTGGGGTGTCTGAACTGCTCAGACATTTGGCAAAGCTGTTCTGCACAGAACAAGACAATGGGATTTCATTATCAAGCCCTTCCATTCATGCTTTGGGCTGTTCTAACATAGCTGCAATCAAAATGCAGCACCCCAAAGTATGACATGCTGCCTACTGCACAGGAGAGGGAGAGAGGAGAAGCTTTCAGAGCATTGTGTACCAGTCACTTAATTAAAAATTTCTTACTGAGGCAATATGCCTTCTAAGTGACCAAAACCTGAAATCACCTGAAATAGGTAAAAGACCTATCTCAGGCAGAGTTTATCAAGGAGTGTAGCACACATTTTAGCTATAAACACTGACTACACCTCTAACATTCAATATCCATGTGGAAACTTTTGAAAATCCAAACACGCTTTATAACTGACACAGAGATGGGAAAAAGAAATTACCTTGGAGTTTTCTATTACGCCCTCAATACAATCAAAATATGAGAGATCGCTCACAGGTTCATTTGGGTTATCCAGCATTCCCTTAACTGTCTGAAATAATGAAAAAATCTCATTATTGACAGAGTCTGAAATACTGAGCTGAGAAGAACACAGCCTATGCTGCTTATGCCAGTGTCATCTCACACACTGTTTGTCTCCAGCAAGCAGCCAGAGCTCCACACCCCCTGGGGGTGTGCCATGCAGGAAACTGCACCCAGCAGGAACTGCGCCATGGGAACTCCAGGTTTGTGCACCACCATCCCTTGGAAGTTCAGGTTTACCTCATGTTTGTGGTGAGGGATATATGGTCAGAAATGCTCAGCTTGACATGAGGCAGTCTGGTTTTCTGTCAGGTGTCAACAGTGTAACATGTTTTCAGTACTATTTTAAATTTCATAAACAAATTTAAAGGAGTGATGAGAAAAACAGCAAAGAAATTGCTGAGCACTGTCTGGAAACACAAAGGGTTGCCAAGCTGAGTACACAAACAGCACCTGCCTGCCTCTTACTGTGTCAAAAGATTCCCCCCAGTACAGGAAAAGTTTCTGTCACAAAATTACATATATTTGGGTTTAATTTCTTTTTCTGAGGTGATTCCGAGTCCTGAAAACACATGTGACAATGAGTCCCATATTTACTGATAAGAATGAATGCAAACAAGTTAATACTTCTAAAATTTATTGGTTCCTCCATTTACTTTGATGTGAGTCTCCAGTTTGATTTCAGGACTATTTGCTTTTGCCTTGTTTTCCCTTTTTTTGGAAACTAATCTAATTCCATATATCCAGGCTTTTCTCACTAACTCTCTCTGGGAAGTTCAGGATGCTACAGCTGTTCCTTCTGCCCTTTGCTGGCCCTGCTCACAATCCATGTCAGCATGTGCAATACCGTGTCAGTGGCACAGAACCCTCTGCAAGGGCTTTTTAAGGCTATTCTGTCCTAGAATTCTCCTCTAAGCTCCCAGTTTTCTGTGGCTCATTAGCTGGAAATCCTCACCTTGCACATCCCTGCCTTTTCACAGATCTCTCCCCATTAGTTTTCCAGGAAGTCCTGAGAAACAGCACTTCATTCCCCCTGCTTGCTCCTTTACATGACAGCCTGATTTCCTGGTTTTTGTTTCTATTCTTTGGATTTGCTACTGGTCCCTGTGACCAAGGAGAAAACCTTAAGAAGCTAAGAATTCAGAAGGGCAAAATGGCTCCTAGGGGAGCTCCTGTAACATTTCAGGATGATAACCACAGACTCGCATATTAAGAAAACTCCCAATATCCTGGAATGCACTGCAATGACTTTTGTTTCCTTGTGATACTAAGGGCTAGAAATAAAAAGTGGAATGGTATTTTATGCCTCGACACAGGCCAGTCACCCCTTGATGTTTTGACCTTGATAGTAAACAACAAACATCTGGTTTAAATTAAAAGATATTTCCTACTACTGGTAGTGGCCCTGTGATCAGTGGAGATCTTTCAACTGATCCATTATTTAGTCAGCCAAACCTTTCACTTTCAGGATCAAGAAGATACCTTGCAAGAGCCTGATGGACACACACATCAGTTTGATAGGGAAGGCAGAAACAAAGCATTAAAAATCAACACTAAGAAAGGTCAAGGCAGAAGAGAGTAAAAATTATCCTCAAGTGGGATGTCAGCAACAACATCTTGTGCGTGGAAAAACCAAGATATTGCACCTCCCTCCAGGGCACTGGTGTTAGTAGAAACATCCATCTTGTCATGATTCTTCCTTAAGTAACAGTAAAGACAAATAACAGGGACTAAACTGTATCTTTGGAAGGCAGGAAAGAAGAGATGGGGACAGGGCAGCAAATTTCATTCTGGCCAAACCTACAAGATGCTTACATGGGTTCCGTGCTCACTCTGTACACAGTTAAAACCCCTGCCACAGATATCAAGTGAGAAGACAGTAACAGGAGCTATTCAGACAAAGAATACAAAGGAAACAAACACGTGGGGCCCGCTCGTATTTATAAGAACTTTTGAAATATAGTTATACCTCCAGTTCTCTGAGTGCATTATCACATTCCTTCTGCCCAGGAGCTTGTTGGGTGCACAGTGTGATGAGCTGGTTTATACTCTCAGTAACAGCTCTGGGGAGAATAGGAGGGAAAAAAAGGTAGATTTTAAAGTTGAACTATTCCTCTTAGTACAATTTTTATCATTAACTGTATACTGCATAAAGATATAAAACTTGGATCTTCTACTACATGGCTGAGCCCAGCAGCCAAACTGGTGAAACCTCTGGGAAAACACTGGTGAGAAAGGCCAGCACACCATCTGGCAGCAGGCCCAGACAAACATTATATTGGCACAGTGACAGGGGGCAGCTGCTGAAAGGTATTCCAGCACTTCTCCAGGTCAGACATGAACTGAATCATTTCTCAACTACCACCAGAAGCCTTAAAGGATAAAGAAACAAGTGTTTGGTATGGAAAATAAGGGTTAAATGTAAATGTTATTTACCTTTCTCTAGCAAAGTCTTGTGTCTTGTCTGCCATACTCTAATACACACAATCCTGCTATATGTCTCTATAGTCTCCTAGCAAATGGGTTTTTTTCTCTTTTACTAATAACTGATATTCTCCTATGGGTTTATAGCCACAAAGAACAAGTTATACAAAGGCATGTTCCTATGGGAGCTCACAGCTCTTGGACATAGGCTCAACCTGGCATACAAAAGTCACTCTCTTTCTGAGGAATGTTCTGATAACAGGCAAAATTCATTATAACTATATTCATGTTAGACTCATGACTAACAACCCAGGAACGTGGCATCTAGAAGAAGAGAAAAATCAGTGAAATTGGAGAGCATGGAGAATAGACTTTCCTCTGGCCTTGGAAACTGAATGGCATTTGCATTACTTTCTCTTTCAGAAAACAGGCACTTCATGATTATCAATAACACAATTACCTGGATGGATGGTATCCTACTGTTACAAATGGAATCAGGATGTGCTTGTTACATTTAACATGTTTATGTTAAAGTCCAGGGCAAAAATAATGGAAACTAATAGACATACTTGTTTAACTGAGACCCCTACCCTATTCAGCAGCTTTGGTGTCCTTGTGGAAGACCTGGTGTTCACTGGCTGGACATCAGTTCTTTCTATGCAGCAGAAAATTATCATTGCATACAGACATAGGAATATATGAAAAATTTTCAGCTTTGTTCACTCCCAGAGAAACTTCATACAAAAGTATCTTGTCTGCTGTTGGTTTTAATCTGAGACACAAATCATACTGACTCAGAGAATATCAGCAATTGAAGAGAGAATTATCAGCTTTGTAGAGGAGGCCACATGGTCTACAAATATTATTATTACACACCAGGTACCTCTCCCAGGAACCCTTCCAGTGTACAAATATTACTCTGAAAACCATTTGGACACAGTAGAACCAGGAAGGTGGCCCCTCAAACACCAATCCCAGAGAGGAAGAGGACTACTAGGACTCTAAAGGCCACATCTGTTTTTATAGAATACAACACACAAATACTCAGACCCTGCAGGGAGCTCAGCCAGTGCTGCAGTCCTGTCAGAGGTGGTCAAGAAAAACACCTCCACAAGGAAGACAAAGCTACTGAAAAAGCTGAAGTGTCTCTTACACCTGGTGCAAATGAGGAAGAAACAAACCCAAAAAACCCCCCAGACTAATCATGGTACCATAGATGATAGAAAAACGAGAAGAAAAGCAATCTTATGATAAGGAAGCTGTGCCTGTTTTCATCTTCATGAGAAGAGAGAAAGTAAAAATAGTTGACCCTGATCATGTCACAGCTGGGAAAGAAAAGAGAACCCTGGGAAGCTTGTCACAAGCCTGAACAGAGGATCTGAGAAGGGAAGCACAGTGTCACTTCAGCACCTTCAACACAAACTGAGAATGGAGCAGTATTTCCTTCTCACAGGTATGTGGTGCCTGTCTAAGGTGTCATGCACACACAGAGAACATTTAAAGGCTCACCTCCCTTTTTCTATTGCACGCTCCCACAGAGGGAGTAACCTGGCAGGAACTTACAACTATCTAAATTTCACTGGGGTGAAATTCCTCTACACTCCAATCCAGAATGCTCCAAGCCTAAAGCAGAATGGGGATGCTGCAGCAGTAACAAAATCTCATGTGACTCCTTCACTTTTAAGAAGCCTGTCTCTGGTTCTCTAATTTTCATAGATACATCTTATTTCCAGGGAGACAAGACAGCTGTAATTCTTTTTTAAAACAAAATATGATGAAGTAAAGTAGCACAAGTTGATTTATAATCCTTAAAGTAAGGGTATGCTCCACTGAAGAAATGCAGCATCTAACCCTTTCAAGCATTCCTGATCACACACACATGGACACTATTAGTGATACGTAGGTACAATTTTTAAGCATGTTTTATCTAAGAATGTAACTCAATTTCTTTTTTTACAGGGATTAAGAGGCTTAATGTTAGCTATTGCCTTGTCAGAACACAGATGGTGAGAAAACAGCATGTAAAATACACTGGTTCCTTTCAAAAACCAGGCCAAGTCTTCAAATGCTGGTTCCTATTTCCACCAAGGGTAATACCAGTTTAGGTATAAAACCAGTTGAGGAACTGCTCCAACATAAGCAACTCTCCTCTGGCCTACTTACATTCAAACAACTACAGGTTCCAACCACTCACTCAACTGTCAATAGCAGAAAAATATATATGCACAAAATAAATACCACAGAGAAAAAGCAAATACCACAGGAAAACAAAGCAAGCAATACATCCTTACCTTGCTGCTGCTGCTAAGAGGTTCTTGGCATTAGGAGCTCCAGGATCAACAGAGAGAGACTTGGCAGCCAGTAACAGCTTGCTGGAAGCCATAGAGATGCTCTTGAGGTTACCTATGACCTGAATCTGGTCCTCTTTAGTCTGGAAAGCCACAGCAGCATAACATTAAGTTCAAAATTAGCAATCAGGAGTGTGTGCTAAAACCACACATGTAAACCCGGTTTGTTTATCCACCTGAAACCACTGACATAGGTGAGTTCAGAGAAGGATGGCTCAAGCCCCTGTTCACCCAGACAGGTGCCTGTAGCTTGACTTACATAACAGAAAAAGACCCTTACAACACATAGCTTGGCTCCTAACAATGGCAGTACTCACAAATGAGCAATGCAGAAACTTCACTACTTGTTGAACAATGCTTTTGTTGTCAAGACTCTTATGTGTCTCTGCCTGGCACAACTGCTTCACATTATTCAATCAGTGTACACTCTCTGTATTCTGGCATCCTCTGTGCAGCCTGCAGGCTCTCCAGCATCTAACTGGGATTGCTCAATCAACACTATCTTCCAGGAGGTCATCTTTCAATAAAATAAGTTCCTATAAGCCTACTTTGGTCAACACTCTGACTTGGATGTTCTATTCCTTATTTTAAGCCATTGCTTGAAAAAGGGAAATCTGTACTTAAATACAGTCACAGAAAAGTATTGCACCTTCACAGCAAACAGCTGTGACTAGATTCTTCTGCCAATGATCAGTAGAAGTGAACCCATTTTTTCTAACAGTCTGTTCATAGTTTTATGTAAAGAGGTTGTAAAATACATATGTAAAATTGTAATATATAAGTAAAATTGTAAATATAGCTTTTACTCTATATTTACTATATTCTACTTCCTCCCTATCGCTACATTTTGCTTGTCACCCTAAATACCTGGTATTGCTTCTGCTCAGGCCAAATAACTACACCCAGAAGGCCTTGTCTTTTGAAAGATCACCCATTAATAACTAAATGGTTACCAGCCCCTGTGGCAGCAGGATAAGCAAATTCACAAGGGCCACAAGGTCACCAGCAGCTGGAGTCTCATTTCAAGCAGTCATTTGCAATATCATTTCTACCTTTGCCTTCACTGAATTGCCTCAAACAAAACATTCTAAAAGCCAATGTGGTTCACAGTAACGACACAGTCAGGTACCTCACTGCTACTCACTTCCAAAGAGTCAGCTGTACATGGAGCCTAACTCACTTCACACATCTGGAACCTGAACGATGAAAGTCTTTTGGATAATAAATAATAAAGCTCAGAGGTTCAGCACACCTTTGTACCTTTGCAGCTCAAACTAAACAGAGGAGTTCGAAGTCTCATTTCTGATTGGACACAAACAAAAAGCAACATCCTGTGGAAGAAAAGTGCTGAGTTCTCTTCTTTCCAGACAACCAGCTCCAGATGACTCCCTCAGAATCTCCTCACACACCAGCACTCTGCTGTTCTGTAGTGCTACACAAACAACGCACTGCCAGAGGTTATGGCCAACATTAGCCCTCTATTAGCAGCATCAAGAACTTACTTGTGCTTGGCCAGCCATTTCAATACCAGCATCAAGAAATTCATCAAAGTCATCACTGAATTTCCCAGAGGCTGCAGCCAGCTCCCCACTTTGTCCCCGTGTAGCATGGACAACTTCTCCAGCTGACTGATTCAGGTCTGCTGCTGCCTGGTTCAGTTCACTCTGAGCTTCCTGAAATGACTTAGAACTTGGAGGTAGCTGTAAGAGACAAAGTCCAGTATTTTATTGTCTGGCACATCATACCAGCCTTTCCTGACTGGAGAGTTCAACACATGCTGAGCAAACCAAATGAAACAGAGCAGTGAGCTGGAACTATGGGACAGGTGTCCTCAAGAAATCTGTCCAGCAACTTGTGTGCTGCTGTGTCTTTGAAGGGACAGGCAAGTCTGTAAGCTTCTCTAGGGACGCAAGTATTGGCAGCTCTTCAGAATTACTCTAAACTCCCTCTAGTAAACCATGTTGGTTAATAAACCCCTGGTTTTATCAAAAGGCATTGCACAAATACATCAAAACACAATTCCCCCTTCATTCACAGGATAGCAGGGTCAGTGATGGATGCAGAAAAAAAGCCATTTAAATAGTACAACGTTCTGGCAAACGACCAGTGCAAAAAGGGGGTTTTGACATGAATGCAGTCAAACTAACAATTGTACTCTTCACACAAAATGACCAAGCATTTTTTGACAATCACAATGCTCCTTCAAGTAAACTGATGGCTTCTAGGTGGGAGAAGAACTATTTTCATATCCTTCAGAATGATAAGTCATAGTTCCTGTTTTCAAAACCAAAAAGTTAATACCAATCTAGGACAATTTTAATATTGCCTTCACAAGTCAGACACATTTCACCTTGCCTATAAAACTACAAAAACAGTATTTCAGTCTAAGTAGCAGCTGCCTAAAGGTACATAAACTTGAACACAGCTTATATGAAGTACACTTAGGGCAATTTACAAAGTAATGATTTGACACATGGGGAACCCACATCTGCTGTTCAGTTTTCTAAAATACATTTCCACATTAAAAGCCACCTTACCGAATCAACAAGGAGCTTCTTGCTGGATTCCCCAATGCTCTTTAAGGCCACATCCACATCCTTTTGTCCAGGCAGACAATTGACACAGTTATTCAAGGAATGAGACACTGCTTTTGCCACCTGCAACACACGAGTGACACATTCACACTGAGAGAGGCTTCAGTGCTCATTAACAGGAGGCAGAACCTCTACTCCATAGCCAGCAATTCCTACTTTCTGACCCTTACAGGAACATTCTGGAGGCTTGAAACTTGCTCAGTTTGCTGACCTGCAATCTTTAGTTAGGCTCACCCATGTGACAGGATACTGTTGGCAGAGCAGCCTGACACCTGCTTCCAGGAACCTGGGATAAAGGCTGCAGCACTGCAGGTAAGGGAATGCCCCTGATGTTATCTACATACTAATCACAGAACTTCATTGCATGCTACTTTTCACAAAGTTATGATTAAAACAAAGGTATCTTCATAAAAAATTATTTACAATGCAGGCCAATTCTAGAGCTTTACAAATCAGTAAAAAAGGAACCTGTCACTCCTAAAGTATTCAAACATAGTGGTGTCACAGATGAAGAAAACATGCACTCACTTTTTGAGCGTAACATGGATATAACAGATCTTTTATTTGAAAATTATCAGTTTAATGGCTGTCTCACTTCTGCAGTCAAGCAGTCTCCTCACATATGTTGTGGGTAAAAGCAGAGCTGCATCTTAGTGTATTTTTCTAAGAAATGACAAAAATACCATGCTTTATACCATTGGCATTGCTTAACATAGGCATGATGTTATTGTCTGAGAGCTGTTGACAGGAACAGAAGGTTAAAGTACCTAGCAGCCTCATTTTCTGTCATTCTCCCTCCTTATTTAATGCTATTTGGAGGAAATTCCCTGGCTGTTTGACAACTCATGCAGCTGCTCAAGCCCCAGCTTACCTGGGCTAACCTCTGCTGACTGTCTGCATCCCCTGGGGCAGCCAGGGCCTGCTTGGCCTCCTGAATGAGCATGGCAGAGCCTTCCATGACATCCCTGGCAGAGTCCAGCATGGCGTGCGCTGCCACGGGGTCACTGGTAGATGCTGCAACCCCTCGTGCTGCCTGAGCCAAGGTCTTCAAGGCCTGAGCAGTTTCTCTGGCAGCAACACCTATGGTCACATTTCACCAAAGGTTCCATTAGTACCTTTAAAGACAATCTTGGTATGTCATGACATGATCTTGCAACAAATGATCCTATTGCAAATGCAATTTAAAAGAAAATCTTCAAATGAGAACACATTTGAAATACACAGTATCATTTGCTTAGAGATATGCCTGTAGTGAAGCCATAAAGTAAATGTTACAGCCCAAATACTACATTCTGGGCACAGCTCTCTAAACCAGTGACCATATTTTAGGGAAGCACTGAAAAAGAAGAAAAGCTAAAACCTGTAGATGAGGAAAAACTCATACTACAAACTACAGGGGAAGTGACTGTCTGCAAGAATGATATACAGGAGTTCAGAGCCACTGCACAACAACAGTTTAACTTCAAGCAATCAAAAAAGAGATTAGGAATGAAACAACTGGATATAATCTAACATCACTGTGAGTAAAACCATATAAAAATAACTAAATGAAGCCATGTAATAAAAGGATGTAATAAAATTACTTTCTGTGATCTGTCAAATGTTAAAGGCCAACTCCAGTGCTAAGGCCTAGGACTACATGAATAATGGTCTCCTTCTATTCATGAAATCATTGAAAAGGAACTCATTGCTATAGTGTTTTCTATAATCTGACAATAACAGAACTACTAGATTTAGCTATTCATTATTAGCTGCAAGTACCTGTACTCCCTTGCCTGATAACACACGCCTACTTCTGCACAACTATGTGATGGAAACATGAGCCACCTCAATGAAATTCCACCTGCTTCAAAATTCTAGAGCCCAGGTGCAATTATAACCAAAAAAGTAGGAATTGCCATAGCTCATTTTATCAGTAATATTTGACAAAAAACCTTATGGGAGCATTTGCAGCAACAGCTTTCATTTCTAACAGAAATAATGACACAGATAATTTTAACATCTACAAGTAAACTTTTGTCTCTCCTGCAGAGCATTTCTCTTAATAAGGTGTTTTTTGTTTCCAAACTAAAAACACAGGTACAAAAATAAACTGCAAAATCTGTGCGCCCAGGTTTCCTGTTGGCTTTACCTCAAACTATGCAAATGTGCTCAATGAATCAGCCAGAGCAGCTGCATTGTACATATGAACTGGTAACACCTAGGAAGAGATGCAGTTCTGAATGTCACCAAGCTGTCCCCACTATGTTTGTATCCTTTTGCTTGAAAACATATCCGAGGCACCCTTTAAACCTTCTGTAAGGATGTAGCAACATTTCCAGTGGCACTGACCTTTAAAATGCAATACATTTTATTTCAGCCCTTCAATGGCACATACTGACAAAAACAACAGATGTCCCAATCTATCCTGATTAAAGACAGAGCAGATTGCACCACTGTTCTTTTATGAAGCACGAGTCACAATTCTTTGTAACTTAACACAATTCACTATCAGCACCAAAAAATATGGAGTAATTCCTTAATTTAAGCAGTCTGTGATAAGAAAACCTTTCATCAAGTATTGGATGGCAAGCAGAGCTTTCACAAAGCCATTATGAATAAAACAGTACCTGTGTAGTGCTCATTGCCCTGAGCAGCACAAGTTAACAACTGGGCCATTGAAGAACCGACTGCTTTGGATGTGCTTCCCAGGTCCTGAGTGCATTTCTCAAGCTGCAAAGAATTGCAAAGAACAAAATAATTAGTTTAAGCTCAACGAAAAAACACTCCATTTTAAATAGTATTGAAAAAATTTCTCATTCCACAAAAACCTAAACTTTCATCTCAGCTACTGAATACGCACACAATTTCTCTGAGATCTGACTAGCATGTTTTGCCTGTTCTGGATGAAATAAATTAACACATTAGGCAGTATAAACAATAAAATTATTTTATAACTAGCAATGGAAGTAAATATCTTCACCTAGGAACGGCTTTTTTTTTTCCCCCAAGTAAACCATTTCACTTTCTAAGCCTACTAAAACTGGCTGAGTTCTCATCATTGTCACTATTGAAAAGCAATTCCTTTTGACAAGACCAAAACATGACTGTTACCAAACTGCAATTTGTACAATAGAGAAGGAGGCCCTACAATCCTATGAGGAACTCTACTACAGAACGAACTGTTGGTATAGTAGTACCATATACTCTTTTTAGGAGAATCAGTGCAAATTCCTATCAGCATCATCCAAAGCCTCATGACTTGTTTTGCCTCTAATATTTAAGTTTTTTTAACAGCTAACTTTGTTTGTTTTTAAATGAAGAACATCCTTCCTCAATTACAGTTTCTCCTGGGAGAGGTTTTAACTGTCCATCCACAGCTGCCATCTTCGCATCTTGCAGTTCATTTTTGAGTGTCTGCACTGTATTCAAAGCAGAATCGATTTCCATTGGGCCACAAGCTTCATGAGCCTATTCAGAAATCAGAGCAGGACCACTGTTAGCAGCTGTACATCTTTCAGAAACAGTAAAGGCTTCAGGATCTCATCTCCCCTCCCATATTATTTCTCTTCCTACTTTAGAGGCCATTGTGAGCCTCTAAGTGTTACACATCATGGACTCCAAACTCCTGTTCAGTATTTTCAGTCTGAAGAGAATAACAGTCTGCTAAGAAGCACCAGGAGAATGAGGGGCACTTGGCTTGTGTACAAGTCCCTTCATGTCCCTTTGTCATCTCCCTTCAGCAGGCAGCCCAGGGACTGCCAGAGTAACTGCTGCACTCTGGATTTCTCCTTTCACCAATGGCCTCACTGTGCATCATGACCAAAATCACACTGACCCCTGATGTGGCAGCTCACACCCATCAGTAAGAGATGCAAATTTCAGCATTAGCTCAGGTGTAGCCATCTCAATGCTACAGTCCTGGTTTGTGGCCTCAGTGTACACACACAGGCACACAAAAAAGATCAGACTGCACTTGCATTTTTTTAAGCCCCACATAGTTCAGAAATCGGTGTGTGAAACACAGAGAGCCTCTGCTTCCCTGAATTTTAGAGATGATGATTCCAGTTCACAATTAGAGCAGTAAGCACAGCAGAGCTGTAGCTGGGCTCCCACTGGTTTGTGGGGCACAAGATGTGCTCCCTTTTCCCTGCTCTCCCTCAAATATAACAGCAGCTCAGAGTCCTGATGTGCTGCTCTGTATACTCTGCTCACATTTGTCTGGTGTGGAAAGGGTAGCACAAGCTTTTTCAGTCTTCTTTTAACTTCTCCCTCCCCTTCCCTCATGATACTGAGGCCACCTGGGATTCTGAGCAAGGTGTGCACAAAACAGAGCAGTCAGAGGTGAGCACTGCCTGAGCCATTCCCTCAGGGGAGACAAAAAGTCCTCTTGTTTGAGCTGATGAAAACCAGTAGTTACCTACCTTCTGGGAGGCAGTTCGTAGCTCAGCTAAGCTGGTAGCAAGATTCTTTGCACACTGACTGAGCTGCATTGCTGCTGCTTGATCAGTCACTGTGGGGACAGCAGCTTTAGCAGATGCCACCATTTTACTTCCAGGCTGTTCAAAGAACAACAGTGAATACAATTGATTTTACCAGCTCATTTTCTTTAAAGAAAACTTAGGATTCAATAAACAAACTGTTTCCTCCATTCACACACTCATGAGGTTTCTAGATTTTTCTTCAATGACCAGCACATTCCTGGTCCTTAAGCTGGAGCACATTGTCATAATTCTGTCACAATTCAACTCCTCTGCAGGAGGACTCATCTGGGCTTTACTGGGACAATGAATACTCCACTGGTTTCAATGTCTGCCCCAGGCCTTTGAATACTCATGTAAACTACTTAAAAATACTGAAATGTGAAATTTTGCCATTCAGCATTCATGTGGAACAATCAGGTCAAGGTGGAAGAGATGGCAAATTTCTCTCTGTTTCTAAACATTAACCTCTCCCAAAATTCTATAAAATTCAAATCATAATTCCAGCAATGCCTGTACACAGGGATTACTGCTAATACAACAAAAAACCTTTGCTGATTCTCATCATCACTACTGTACACACATACAGCCACAGGGAGATGGATCAATCATGTGAATGACTCCAGAGGGAATCATAGACCAAATAGTTAAACAGAGGGAAAACATGGTTTGTGATGCCTCTTCCTCCACAGGACCATAAAAACCTGCTAACAGCAATCACATTTCAGGCAAGACTAACTGATGCCAAGTAATGGCCATGCCATTACCCAGAACTGGTTTCTTGGTGTTGTTTCTTGTAATGTTAACAATAAGCAATAGTTTTGTTATCAATACTCAATATTCTATCTATATTTTAAGATGTTTTAGGAAAATCACACAGTCAAATTTTGAGTTTTTCCCAAACCATCAATCTAGATCTATTATGGAGCCTAATATGTAAAAAATAAACGTTAGTATTCCCTTTAATTTTGGAGGAATTCTGAAACTTGTTGCTGCAACACTAAGTTTACCTTGCCTAAAAAGGTTACAACAGCCTGCCACGTACTCAGACTTGGACCTCTACTTAGAAAGATGCTAAATTCTCTCCATCTTGTTCTTTAAACTCTTCTCCAGAAGGCAAGTATAGCAATGAATGCTTCTTCTCCATAAACACATAAACATGAAAAGATTTTTTTCTTGTTACTTTTAACCTCAATGTCAGCAGTTTTACTGTCCACAGATACAATGTGTTTTAGCCACCTATCCTGAGGAACTAAATTCTCCCTTATCTATGGCTCAGAGTTAGCAGTGAACTTCTTTACATGTTTCTTAACAGTTTACTGGTTATTTATTACCAATGAAAACACACAGCACTAAAAAAAATGCTTTTTCATCTACTGCAATGATTGGTTCACTTCACCTGAAGGAAATTCTGGCTGGAATTTATTAAAGCAAGCTGGGCACTGAGGTCTTCTGCCTGAGCTTGACTTCCTCTTACACCCTGCACCAGCTGAGGAATGTGGTCTGCAACATTCTAAAATGGACAAAGGGAAAAGATTTTTAGTAAAGAAATAAAAACTCAAAATACTCTGAAAATAAAACAAGCAGGCTTCCCACCCCCCTTTAAAGACAACTGCAGTATTCCCAAGTAAAATACCATGCTGTCACAGAATTAATTTAGGATGCATGGAACCAAATTAACATACAATAGGACTTTTTTAGAGATGCTCTACTTAAGAAAACATTATTCAATCTACTTATTAGTTAAAGGCTCCTAGAAGACAATCTGAGATTTTTATGCAGAATTGTGAACATCAAATATGAATTATTTCCTTTGCATGTTCAAATGCCAGTAATGAAGGTGACAGATTTTTTCAAGAGAAGGTCCTGCTTTCAGAAAAACATGATCCTTTTACACCCTAGCACCTCAGCCTACTTTTCCTTGGCTTCCAGCAACATGAACTGCACAGCATGGCTGGAGCATTTGCAAGCATATATTGCTAAAACTTGATTCCTGGACTGTCCACATTCATGGTCCTTGTCCATCCATTTCATAATAACATTTGAGCAGTGCAATAGCCAATTACCACCACCACCACCAAAATGTAAACAAGTAGATACTGAATCTTCTCTACTATCTAATAAATGAGCATCAGAACAAAATTAGAATGAACAGTGAACAATAGTTAACAGGCTGCACTTTTTAAAAATTGATACTGAAATAGCAGCTCTCTACAACACAATTCTGAAGTATACTTGAGCTATCATACCTAATTCCAACATTTCTTGGGATTGCACCATGACAAGAAGTAATTGCAGAATGTTGATGTCGTTTTAGACAATACCATCTTTAATGGCTTTGTTCTTGTTCCCCACATAACTGCCCTTTGATGCAGAAGAAAATCCTTCTGCATTCTACTGCCTTTTGCAAATTTGGCTTAAACACAAAAGGAAACAGCTTCTCAACAAACTCTGAATTCTACCTTAGAACTATAAAAATGTGCTTGACTTCAGGCATACCTTGAAATCTGTGATCTTACAGCTTTAACTTCAAGCTAGGAATCATGGTAACCCCACTGTAAGGTCTGTCACTTAGGTTTTTAGGTGACATTTAAAGTGCTTGGAGGCAGAACAGCAGGAGCAGTTGCTAGTTATATGACCAGTGATATAACTCATATGTTAAATGAGAATTTCACTCCGTTGTAGTATAAATCACTATTGCTACTACATCCTTCATTAAAAGAAATCCAAAGGTTATCTTTATCCCACAACAGACCTGAGTCCCATTTCACTGCATGCATGATGCACAGCCTGTTTTGATGATCATGAAGCTATTTCTCTGGTACAGATCACACTCATACACTGAATGCATGGCCAAGGCTTAGAATCACAGTCAGGGAATCACAAACTCCTGAACAACTGGACCCCTCTGTAAAGCACTTCCAGCACAGCTTGCAGATGTTCTATCACTGGCTGATCTGGACCAAAACTTTTACTACAAGTACTTATTTCAGGTCAATTGGTTGATACTGAACACTTTCACACCTGTGCATCCTTTTCTAAGGTGTGTAACAGCCAAGTGCTACGTGGCACTAACAGCAGCTCAGTTTTGCAAAGCTCTACAAACAGCAGTGCATGGATAATAGAGTAAATGAGGGTTCTCCAGAATCCACACACACAGACATACAAAGTGCTGTTTTGTTTTTAAAGCTTTATAGAAGGTGATCCTCATCAGCTCCCCATAAAGCAGAGCTCAACAGTTATTTGTCATGGGCTGTGCTGTGCTTACCTTGCAGCTCTGCACAAGTTGCTGGTGGGCTGCTGTGTTCTTATTGGAAACAGCTGCATTCTGAGAAGCTGCAATAGTTTGAGTAGCAGCAGCTGCAGCTTGTTTAGCTGCAATCTTTGGAGAAAAAGAAAGTTAAATGAGAGTTAAAACTGAGTAATTCAGGGGATGAAAAAACATATTACTACAGGTAACTTGGACAGTAATCAACAAATTAATACATTTCATTCCTTAATTTGATATGCCTCAGGGAAGACTCAACTGACCATCATTGCTCTTCTCTCGAGGTGAAAATGATTGGAATACTGTTATCCATCTCTAATTTGCCAAGAAAGACAAAGGCAGACTTAGAAGCATTCTATGCCCTTACTCTTTGATAGCTTAGGTTTCAACAGCAAGAAGATAAGTGAACTACAAACAGCAGAAATGGTCTAAACAACAAGCTCCTTATGAAGGCCAGAGAAAACAGGCAAAGCACATGCAGTGCTTCACATTGATACCTCTGACCCACGACACAAGGGAGCCAACTGCTGCAGAGATTGCCCCATGGCAAAAGCACAGATCCTAAAATGACACAGAACACTGGTATTTCTGAGTCTAAAGGCATTGTAAAGACCTTCCTCAAAAGTTATCAGCATCTCCCAACTACAAAATCAAAAATTCAACAACTTATCCCAAGTACTTCAACATGTTGTACAACACTAACTGGCCTGCTAAACAGAAACAAGCATGAAGTTGATTACACATTTTACTCCTTTGCAAGGCAGTATATGTTATAACAGGAAAACATATAAAATGCTCTTTGTAAAAAACTTTCTTGAATGCAGTTAGAAAATTACATACATCAGCCTTTATTTCCTAAAGTACTCCTGATTTTTAATCCTAGACAGATATAGGAACTTAACCTATTTCTGGAACACAGTCACCTTACTGCATTTGAATCAGACTAATGCAAAAAATCACAGCTGCAAACTAAGAATTAGGAAAAGTTTCTTTTTTTAATATGTCTTTTCTTCATATTAGTTGAGAATGTGAAGATCAAACTTTGCCTACAAAACAAACTTCCATGGTCTTTTATCCTTACTAAATTGCCTTTCTCCCTCTTGGCTGAACCACTAGATATGATCTATCTTTTTACTTCCATTTGCTTCTTGAATCAGTAATTTCCCAATTTAATTGGATACGCTGCAATTCAACTAATTTTGTACAGAAATTCATATGGAACTCTATATCCTAGTAAAGCCACCAAGAGATACTGTGTGTAAATGGCTCATCATAGAGATAAATGAACACAGCAGTGAAGCCATTTCAGCTCAGCTGTTTAATTCTAGGACTAAGCCACCATCCAATGCCTTCTGAGTCAAATCCTTACACCACTTGACCATATCTGTAACACAAATTACTCAATTTGCTGAGGACTATGTTATGATATACTGGTATGTCTAATTCTAAGCTTTGTACTCTGGAACTGTTATTCTCTGCTTAGCATTTGCACTATATGGTTTCCAACCTCTAATCTGTTGACAATTTTCTTCTTGATGGCATTCTGTGCAGCAGCATTTGTAGCAACCCGCAGTCCCTCTGCTGCTTCTCTCAGACGCTGCTGTTGATCCTCATTTTCAGGATTGGCTGCAGCTCCCTGCACAAAATTTCCAAGCAAAAACCGTAAGTCTGAGTAAAAATTACTGGAGAAAACGTGGATGAACATTAAGACTTAAGTTCAGACAGCATCTGCTACATCAGCATTCATTTTCATTAAGTTATCATAAGGAAAGTTAGAAGAACACTGAACTATTATAAAACTTCAAAGCAGAAAGTCTGTTTCTAGTGGAAAGCTGCTAGTGCCTATGTCTGGTACTTAGAGGAAGAGAGCTGAACATTTGCTTCATACACCACTTCAGGTGCTTGGGAAAAAAGCCTTTTTTAACTGCTTCCCCTATGATCTGAAACAATGTTCTTGTAATGAATAAAGGTTTTTTTAAAAAAATCCCAATTTTTTCAAATTAAAATTCCCAATTCAGTACATCTTTCAGTAACTGCAGTCCAAAACTTGAAGTTAAACACAGTAGATTTTCTCCATTTGAAGTCAGAAAATACTGGAAAGTCAAGGATAGGCAGGCAGGCCTTCTGGAGTCCCAGCAGAATGGCTGGCCCTGCTGCCATAAAAACCAATTCAGTGCAGGATCTGGGAAACAATTCAAATGACATATTCCTCCCCAGCAGACTGAAACAAGTTTCCAGCACAGAGAGGGAAGAAAAGCTGTGATATTTGCTTCTCTTGTGAGAATGAGGAGGGAAGGATGTAGAGGTGAACAACACAGGCAAGATTCCCCAGGTGGAGGAAACAGTTTCTTGGACTGAGGGAGTTGCTTTGTAATGACTCCAGTAAAAGACTGTTGTGGTTCTGTTGTTTCATTTGCACTGATACAAGACCCTGCACCACAGCAGGGCTCAGGGCTGGTGGTAACTACACTGCATGGCTTGAGTCATGACCACTATGCACACAGCAAAGCAAAAGTAGTGCAAGAAGATCTCTTAAAACCAAAAAAATCCAGGTAGCTAATAAACTGGTTTTTGGAACGTACCTAGGGTAAGTCATTAAATGCCAAACTTCTACAGGGTAAGAGAAGCCATCTTCACTATCAGCCAGATCCCATTTATAAAACCCACATACCCTCTCTTCACTGTGTATAGCCTTACAGTTTTAAGCTGCCAGTTCATATCCCTGGTACCTTTGCAGCTTCAACCATGCGGGCTGTGGAATCTGCCAGGAGCTTTGCAGCAGCCAGGAGCTTCTTGGAGTTCTCCATGTCGATCTCAGCCTCTGCGTCCGACCTCATGGCGTTGACGAGGTCGGAGGTGGCCTGAGCCAGCACCCTGGCCTGCCGCACCATCTCACCTGGGGAGCACAGCTGCAGGGTTACCTCCTCTCTGCACTTCAGGCTGGTTTTCAAAACTCAGCAGCATTTTCACAAGGCAAAAATGAAGTTATATTTGCTGATTTCTTTTTCACTTGAAAAATGATACACTTGTAACTTGAAAGTTTCATAAACAAATTGTGGATCCCCATATAAGTGACAGAAACTGCTACAGTGGAGATTAAGAAAAAAGTGTAGTATTTGCAATCTAGATAGTATGGTTGGTACACACAATCAGTATTTTTGGGTCATTTTGAACATAAAGTTTCAGAAAACTCCTGTCCAAGACAAAGATTTTCCTTACAAATCACAGCCAAAATTTCACTTTTTCAATAAAAATTACCCATTTTCCCCTGTGTTTCTGTGGAATTATCTTTCGTCTAATATAAACTGAGAACTTTATCAGAAAACACTTAACACCATTAAGATGGTTTTAGCCAAAAACATCTTGTTTCTTGTTTTAGAAGCTGCACTTTGTAGAAACAGAAGATAAAGCAGATATAAGTTTAAAAACGTACAAGAAAACCTATGCAAAGTAACACCAATCACTGTGAAGTATTTGCCCAGGTGCCTGTCTTCCTATTTGGAGATGAGAACTTGCTACACAATTCTATGAAGTGAAGCAATGGCAGAAAACATAAAAAATATTACAGTGTTCCTTTAAGCATGGTATTGATTGTCTTCACTGAATATTTACTCCACATAGCACACAGCTATGTGCATGCTGCTGATTTATAATATGGGCTGGATCACTGCCCATGATGACAGCACTAGCTGAGAAGCAGAGAACAGAGAAGAAGCATTTTGATTTTCTTGACTTGAAAGAGGCATGTGTGACTCGTAGCAAGCTACTGCTCCTGGCAGGAACTTACCAGCGTCTCCCATGGAGCTGAAGATGCTCTCGGTGACACACATGATGGTGTCTGTGGCCTGGTCATAGCGCCCGATGGGCTCCCCCCTGCTGGCGAACTGGCGCACGTGCTGCAGCAGGTCACCGAGGGCCTGGCTGACGATGCTGGCAGCCGCACTGACCTGCTTCAGCAACTCGCTGTCATCCGTGGCAGCCTGGCAGGCCCGCACACAGTTCTCCACGGAGCGGTCCACCAGCTTCCCTGCCTCAATCAGCTGCTCCTGACACACCGGGGAGCTGATGGTGGGACTCACCACCTGCACAGAGAGAGCACCCAGAGCATTCAGCAAAGGCTCAGTTAGCAGTCCATTCTCAAGGCCATTGAGAACAGACAGCAGCACTCACTGGACACGATGCTCTGCCCCTTCACAACCAGCACTGGCTCACCTTAGCACAAGCCACTAGCTGGGAAGTAGAGAGTGCACACTGGGTAGCAGCAGCAATGACCCTGTTCTGCAGGACCGTGTCCTCAGCCACCTGGGCCACGTTCTTGGCCTTCAGCACCAACATGGCAGCAGCGTTGGCAACAGCTTTGGCCAAACTCATCAGAACATCCTGGTAAAGTAAAGGGAAAACTCTGTGACATTAAAGCACACTCAGGTGTTAATTCCTGCAATCACTGAGTCCAAATAATTTCTTTGCATTTCCCCACTTAAAATCCCATCCATATACTTCAGTATTTTAGGATGGAGTCTTCCTAATGCCTCCACTGTTAAAATAACCTGGTTTTCCAGTAAAGAAAATACTTCCAATACACTTATTTATAATTTCAACTTTACCACAGGCAGAAAATCATGCATTTCAAAAAATCAAACCCACTTTGTTTTGCTTTTAGATGTGATAAACCACCCCTTTCCTTACCCACTTTCTCCAACACTCCATAACACAGATAACAATGCTTAAATTCTCTTAACCCAGAGTTGTAATACATATATTCAACTAGCAATACGAATGAGAACTCTGATGAAGCTCACAGACTCACTCTGGATGAAGTGATAAAAATGGCCTGTAAGTTCTATGAGCAGATACCTTGCACACAGTGCACTCCAGAGGTCTACCTGCTGCTGAAAACTACCTTCCCTTGGTTCTGGTGCAAACATGTCCTTGGCATTCAGTGAAAAAATCCACATTTTTTACAGAGGATTTAAGAGCACTGGTATTAAACTGCTAACAGCCAACATTATTAAATCTTAAGGCATTATGATTCTGTAACTGATGCTACTATTCATCTTGAAGAAATTTTGTTTGTAATACAACGGGTTTTTTTCTTCTCAGTTTACCAAAAGATTTTCTTAACTTCTACATGTTTACATATATACACATAGATACAGCAAACAGTTACATAAACCTCACTATATTTAATGAGAAAAAATAGAGTGCAAAAAGCTCTCCATAAAGCATGACAGCATCTGTATGATGCACAGAATGAAGTAGGGGTTCCTATGAACTCAGCACTATGATTGTGTAATTAAAACCAACTCCAAAATGGATTCAATTAGCATAGAGAAACTCCAGCATTTTCTAACCACACTTTGAGCAGCCTGGTTTTATGCAGGGACCTCTTCATGACAAAAATGCACAGTTCTGACAGTGACAAGCAGCCCCCTCATTACCTGGAACCTTTCATCTGTTTCATTCTCTCCAATTTGTCTCAGTAGCTCCCCGCTTGCTTGGCCAATGCTTCCAGCTGCAGTCAAAACTGTCTGGCGAGGCTGGGAAGAGGTAACAGTAAAATGCATTAATTCAAAGAAAATAGGCTGGACTTGCATTTTATATTTCCTTGAGGAACTGCATTAGTGTGCAAGCAATATGGCCAAAAAAGGAGAACCTGAGAAGTTTTTCTTTACTCACCTCTCCTGAAGTAGGTTGCACAGCCTTCAGCAAGTCTGAGACAGCACTGGCCAAGGTGCGAGCAGCTTTCAGGAGGTCTTCTCCACTTCCAACTTCATCATCCATGAGGGCAGCAAGCAGTTTCACACCTTTGGACATCTCGGTGAGGTTGGAGGAGATGGTTGTAATTGCACATCCCACAGCAGTGTAATCAGTGTCAACTGGGTCCCCTGCAGAGCAAATGTTTTTCAATAATCAGAGTGCTTTAGTGGCTAAAAGGGAAACGGGGCAGCTACAAGAAGCTACACTGGTGAGAGGTAAGAGACATTTCAAGACAGCCAAGCAATGCCAACTAATTAATGTGTCACTTAAAAAAAACATTAGATTGTGATAAATTTTCTGATTTCTACATTTCTTCTGCAATAATCTATCCTTTAATAGAATCTGTCTTCATTTAATGCATTTTGCTGAGAAGTCCACAGTTTCAGCCTCTTTCAATACTAAAAGAACCTGAGGTAATACAGTCTCATCTCCTTTAAGCTACTCACAGCTCCCTCAACTTGTAATTTGCTGAAGAAAAACCCACTGTCAATAAAAACAATCTCTCCTTAACAACTGCCAGATCAAAGGCGTTTTCTATTAGTAACCTTGCAAACACTCTCTACTCTGTTGGATAAGCAAGCTACATTTTATCTTCACTGACCGTGACACCTTAAGAGAAACTGAAGATGGAAAAAATTGTGTTGTGAGAGACACTAAGTCTGCTCCACACATCAATGCATTTAGCTACTGATGAGTTTTAAAGAAAATTTTCTGCAGCTGCCCCATACTCAGTTCATCTGTTACTTGAATTAGATTGATAAATAGTTAGAAGACTGCAGGGAAATCCTTCCCACTGAAATTTACCTGCTGTAAGGTTAACAACAGATGCAGTTCCTGCAGTGATGGCATCAACCTGAGAGTGTATTTCATGTTTTGATTCATCAACCTTGTTCTGAACCCATACTCTTGATGCCTGAAGAGCAATAACAAAAAGAAGAAATAAGGACTGCAGTGAGGTTCTGTAAGGCAAGATACTATGTACATATCCCATTGTTTTGTGAACTTTTAAAAGTGAAACAGAAGACAAGCAGCAGGCCCTTAAAGTGAAATATGAAAGCAAGCATTTTCTTCTGCTGATGCATTCATTACAGATTTACTCTCACATTTCAACAGCTGCCCTTTTAAGGTAAATGCCATAAGAAAGGCTAAACATCATTGACTGATGGTCCCCCATAAGCAATAACCCCCTGGTTTCATCCTCCTGCCCTAACCTGGATCACAAAATTCAAAACAGAATGGTATTTTGTTCTTATTTTCCAAGTCTCTGCAAGGCACTAAGTCCCACCATTGACATTGCCCATAGTTTGTGTTTAACTGTACATATGCCCACATAACAACAGCATTCCTGCCAGGTTTATGAAAGGAAGTCTGCTGCATCTGGTCTCAGGACTAGAGTGAGGTGGATCACCATACATTAATTCCTTCAAGAGAGCACAAAATTTTTACCCCATCTTATAAGCTTGAGCAATACCACTCTAGATCTGGGTACAAGGACTAAACTGGTCTGTAAACAGCCCAAAGGCCCAAGGTTCATTTCTGTGGGGATTAGAAGAACTCACCATGTCCTGCCCCAGAGGTGGCAGGTTATCCACTTCACTGAGGTCAGCCTGTGCCTGCTGAACTGCGTGCATGCTGGTGTTGATGGTCCCCATCAGGGCCTGCTGAGCTGAGGTCTGCAAGGCAGAGCAAGGCAGTGGCTGTGCTGTGTCCTAGAGGGCACTCCAAGCACATGTCACGTGTGCATGAAGAGACCCTGAGTGACAGCAGTCATTTCAGAGAGCTGCCTTTTCCTTGGCACAACAGAGAAAACAAGGCCCTCAAACTCTTCTCACAGCTTTGATTCTGCTCATGCCATTTTACTCCCTGTAGTACTTTCACACTCATACGAAGTGCTCAACTTTCTCAGCTTGAACTATGGCCAACAGACACACACTGAGCTGTCTTACTGACATGCATTACAGAAACATGACAACTCAATTTGCACCTAGGTGATCATGACTGATTTCCTGGGACAGCCTCCCAATGCCATCATGAATGGCTCTACAACTAAACTGTCATCAATATGCATAAGCTAACAGAAAACTGAAGGGGTTTAGGCAGAGCAGGATGTTGTCTGTACTGCGTGTCTGTGGCACAGCTTTGGTTGCAGGGGTGGCCTCTGGGAGAATTAGCCAGGGGTTGCCCCATGATGGGCACAGCTTGTTCTAGACAGCTCCAAGAGATCCAGTACTACATAGAAGTAAACAAAAGGCTGGAAGAGCCTGCTTTAAAGAAAATGAAGAAATAAGTCAAAATGTGCCACCTTAAATATTTAAGGGATACTCAAAACTTAGGTTTGGTAGAACAGTCAGGACATGACAGCCAGGACTGCTGGCCTTAGAAATGTGCATAACACTGCATTTGTGCCTCCTTGCTGCACAGACAGGTTTCACACACAGAACAAGGAGGGTGCTCACGAGTGGGGGCATGTGTCCTCTGTGCATCTGGCCAGTTGTCACTTGCTGCTGAGCAGAGGGCATGATGCCAATGTTGAAGGTCTCGGGGCCGCTGGAGCCGGAGCGCATCACAGCTGGCAGCGCCACGGAGCCGTGCTCCACCTTGCCGGTGCGGTTGAACTGCTGCTGCAGAATGGTGGGCCTGGGGAAACACCCAAACACAGCCACTGAGTTCCTGCACACCCACTCCTGGCAGCTGGGCTTCCTCTAGGATTGAAACAGTGTTTCACAACGTTTGGAGAAGCTGGAAAACTTGATGTTTTTTCTTTCTAACCATTTTCTAACATATTTGAAAAAAGATAATCTGAGGCTTCTGGCAGATCAGTTATTAACCGCACTAACGAGCACCAAAGAAAGATGGCAAGGTGCAGTTTTGTTAAACATGATACCAGAGCTTTACCCCTTTGAGATGTGTGGCAGACTGGACCAGAACAAGGTTTATGGCATAACTGCTTTGCTTCAGTTGTATCACAGGCCAGTCAATAGAAAATAGAAGCATGAATCTTTTGCAAGTACTCCCTAGAACTGGGATTTAAAAACTCTTTCTTCCCCCTTTACACAAACAAGCATGCACAGTACTTGCAAATAATCTGGCAAATAACCATATACTGGCCTGGAGAAGAATAAATAAAGTTATTGCCACCCACGGTCATGAATTGCCTTGCCAGATATACTGCTCATATTTAAACATGATTCAACCTTTAACAGCTAGAAGCGTCGACAGAAATTCAGGCTTTAACAACAACCCTCTGCTGAGGGGAAAAAAACGTGATTTCAACTAGGAAAAAATCTTGTATTTATCTACTACAAGTTTTGGGCTTCTCTGCACAGCACTTCACTAACAGTATATTCTGGAAGTGATTTGGAAAGGGCCATGTCAAAATAAAACACATCTGAACATGTGTGATCCATCAAAAGACAAAATTTCCCATAAGGCCCCATGAAATACCTAACAAATCTAGCTCATATAAACCGTATGCTTAGCAATAAATCAAATGGACTTTTCACATATACACTGCTGACACTGCCACCCTCAAGAGTTCCAAGAAAAGACTTGAATGGCTCATTACAGCTTAAAATGTCACAAATCTCTTTCTATTGTCTCACTGCACAGAAAGATTTGACATTCCTTTTCAAGAGTATGGCCAGCACTACAGATCTGTTTCGCTGTATTCAGCTCCTCTCTCATCATAACCATAACCTGACGTCCTTGTACCAAACCCTTTCCTCTACCCACACCAGACATCTGGGTTGGGCTGGTGAAATAAGCCAGCTCTGCTCATAGCACTGTACAACTAAACTGCCAGGTGTCAAATCTACTGGAAACCATGGAACCAGCAGACACAAGCAACTAAAACCACACATGAAGATTAAAAAAAAAAATACTCCAGCTTTTCAGCTCTTCATTATCCCCCTCTCTGCCCCAGCGTTTTACTGAATTTCAGCCTGAGTGCCTTTGTTCAAGGGTCAAGTTAGCAGAAACTGGTGCCATTGCTGGTTGCCCCAGCCAACAATTTTGTGACAAATATCTCCTCTTCAATCCTTGAATGAAGCTAGGAGCCTACTGAATTTTCTGGGGACAGTACTTCCTTCTATTGAAATAGTCTGTAGAAACCAATTCTTTAACAGTAATAACTGTACTACTTCATTTGAAAAAGCTGCTGCAGCTAATTGTGGAGCTCTTAAAAACACACCATTTCCTCCTGTTGCATGCACTCACTTCTTAGGTGAAACACATTCTTCCAACATGGTTGATTCTTCATCACCTTCAAGCCCAAATCTATCTTTACTTTGTTTCTGAAGGGAAAAAGAAAATAAGTTAAACAATGTGTGCTGTTTCTTGCTTTCTCGCCACCATTTCCTTGCCATTTATCACAAACCTAAACAAATGACCTGCAGAGCCTTGTCTGGTGCTGACCACCATGATTTAGGCACTGAGTGACAATACAACCTTCCCCAGAGAGGAGCTACTCTTCAGCATTTAACAGCCCAGGTTTGAAACCCAGGCAGATGAGGCATGCAAAGGAAAAAAGCCTGCTGGTGCCTTTTTGAACCAAGGTATAAGCAAAGTGCTGAAATGGTACTGTATGGCCCTACCTACTGAGGCCTTAAGATGTTAGCCTTTATATTTTCAAATCCTGTACTGCATTAGTGCACAACTTCAAACTCCATATAGAGTGCAGTCAACTGTCTTCACATTTTGGTCAGACAAAACAATCCCTCTAGGCCTGAGATCCAAAGATACCCTACAGCCTTAGGCCCTGAGAAGGATAAACAAAAGTGAATTGGGGGGGAGCAAACTGGGGGAATAGGACTTCATTACCTGAAGCTGTAATTGGAGGATTAATTCCTGCTATGTAAATGGACCAAACTTCCATCTGTCTGAAAAAGTTGTGACCATTCTCCATTTTGGGTGTAGTCCCTTGGGGAGCCTTTGTTTGCCCTTAATGTACCTGAAGGCCCTTCATTAAATATATCCACTTATATTCATTTAACTTTGTCTGGCCTCTGTTTCTAGGTAAGCCTGAAAAAGGCATCACTGCCAGTACTAAATATATACCCATAAGTAAAGACAATAAATTGAATACTGTCTCCAAGTCATTTTTATCATAGGTACTTCAAAGGTCAGGGCAGTCTGACTTCAGGCTGAAGACTGAGGCAGGGGTTTTTTAGTGCTAAGAGAGATTTGTAAATATACATAAGGGCACTAAGTCTAAATCACTAGAAACAACAGGAAACTACAAATCATAGAAATAGTGCCTTATAAATAGAGTATTTTTCTACTTGTTGCCTAGTGCAGAGAAACTGTCTGCTTTCCCTCTTGCTACATGATTTGTAGTTGGAGTCCATATAGACGAATATAAAAAGAGTATCCACTATCACCTTCCATTCAAGAGGAACTCCTCATGCACCTCTATAGGAATGCACAAATCTGGAGAAAAGTTCTTCTAATCAGAGTTTGATTTTATGCATGAACTCAAACTCCCTATTTCTAGTCAAGATATACTACCCTAATAATATGAAGGAAAAAAATCTCCTGTTTTTAATTCAGATATACTCATGTTCTAGGTTCTCTGTCACCTGATAAATGACCTATCACTAAAATTGCAGGACGTGAGGGGTTGGGTGGAGTGGGGGGAACACTATCCTAATAACACATAAGCAGAAAAAAATGTACCTATTGAAACATACTGGAGAAAATGAGTTGGACCAGTCCAAAACAAAGAATTAACAATGCACAACTGAAAGCAATAAACCCCACTTTGAGGCATAAATCACAGAGATAACATGGGCTCCACAGTTATGAACTACAGCTTCTCATAGGAATCATGGGTGTTTATGAGTTCACCTGCCCCTAATTCATTCATTTTAAACTGGTTATGTCAGCAGATGATAGAGGAAAAAAAAAAAAAAAATCAAAGGACTGGGAGTGGAAATTGGCAGATTTGTGTTCTATCAAGAGTGAAGGTTGCTTTCATTTGGCACTAGAGAGCAATGCGACTTTTGAAGCAAGTTTTAAACCATCTACAGAAACCTGCAATTTCTTTGATGTTTATTAAACCTGAGTCTGACAGCCTCAGAGAAAAAGGCATGTAATGAATTCTGTGTGATGAATTCTGGCAATCCTCCTCAACCTCTTATTATGTAACACTTAATGTTACATCCTACACTGCTCACATGAACAAAGACAATAAATTCTTCCGGGCTACTTCATGATTTCTTATTACTAAAACCTATTACAGTAAAGAATGACGTATTTGGAATGTCAATACAGTAAAAATTTGACAAGCAATCAGTGCTGTTTGGAACACCTCACTTTTCTATTCAACTTGCTTAGAATGGGACCATTCAGCTCCGTGTTGGTTGGCAAACTTGCCATTTGCTGCTGTTGCACTTGCTCGCTAGGGATTATTCTGAATACTGGAAATTTGTATCAGCCCTTCCTCTCTCCTGCCAGGCACAAAAAAAAAAACAAAAAACAAGTTTCAAGGCAGTCTTCACAAACACTGATTTTATCCCTCTCTGCACATCCAAGGTCTAATTCTCTGCTTTACTAGTCACAGTGTTTTTAAAGCAATGTACTGTTGGGTTTGTTTTTCTGACCAAAACACTTCCTCAGCTTTGGTACACTATATACAAGAGCACCTGGACAACTATTGTGTAGTCTTGGTTGTAGTTTCAAATACTGCTTCTAGGGTAATTTCTTCTCACCTGATTCATCACTACAGACTATAGCTTATAAATCCATAGCTGAAGCTTTGGACTCTTCCCTGGATATACACTCACCAGGTCACCTTCCAGACAGAAGAACAAAGCCCAGGAGAGATGTACTGAGCCTGATACATGCTACAGATGCAATAAATAGACTTGATTTTTCCAGAAGGAGTGCCTTACTTGCAGGTAAAAATACAAAACATCCAAACACAACATACAACACTGACTCCATGCGAGAAAAACTGCAGTTTGCACATATTGGAGTTTTTACATTGGCTTTTTTGCCACATGCCAGGATGTTAATACTGTACCTTCTTTAGGATGATATCAATGTAACCTGCAATTAACTGAGAGATCTGTTCTCCTTCAGTGGTCTGTACTGAGTAATAGCTTTCCTGATATTCACCAAAATCCTGAAAGGGAAAAACACCAAAACTTATTTGAAAATGCAAAGTAAGTAAATGAAGAAACAGCACCTAAATATGAGTGAGAAAATGCAAATTCTGAAATTGCACAGACATCTTATTATACTCAACAGTAAGTTAAACTAGTCCAAGACTCTGAACCAGTCTGTATGTGAGACTGAGGAAAGAGAGAAGAATGCTTTTTATTTCAGTTTAATCACAGATGCTTCATAAATTGAAACATGCAAGAGATACTTAATATAACTTTATTAGATTCAGAAACTTGAGAAGGGAGAAGTTTTTTTAGAATTTCATCCTAGAGCATAATCATCCATGCAACTGGAAATTAAATGCACATGAATCAAGCAAATGCAATTTTCTATCCTCTGCCTCTTGCTCCATCACTTGAAACAACCTTTTCATATACAAAATGAATGTTGCAGTGATCTCCTATGGACCAAATAATGAGCAAAATATCACATTGATGAAGCTTCTTTAAATTCATAACTATCAAAAAAATATGAATGAGCCAGTTGATTTTTGTTCATATCTTGCAAGTCACAAAGCACATTATCAATGACAAACACCATAACTATTTACAAAAGTGTGAATAATAATGCTTCCTTAACTGTTCCATTAGCTAGACACAAAGCAGATGTAAACAGTGGTTTATTGAAAGATTTGAACAGTACTTCTGAGGAACTGGCCTGTCTAGAAGCACCAAACTACAGATTGAACCTGGACTACAGTATGTGCCAGTATATTACTTGAGGACTCAGTGACTCTAGAGCTAGAAAATTAGAGATAGAACAAGCTACGGTACCCAAACTGTTCTAAGCCCCCTTGTCCTCTGAATATACATAGATAGATTACCAGAGTGAAGCTTTTAGGTGAGGCAGCCCAGCGTTTTACAGTTGTCAGGGGCCATTCCTGCAACACTTCCTTGGTCTTCTCATCCACACGCATCACTGAGTCTTTGGTGACACCCAGCAAACGAGGAACCAGCTTGTTTTTGCCTTTCATTTTTTCCTATAACAAGGTGTGGAAGATTGTTTTCCATACAAATATAGCTTCCCACGGGACAAAGGAAAAACAAGACAGAATATACTGACCAAGGGAAGCAATTGCCATGCAGACAGTGACAACTTAAAACTCCAGGCTTAGTTTGTCTGTTTACAACAGACACTGATTTCCAAGCAGTGCATTAGGAAGCTCTGGTCTTGAGTGCATCTTTACTATTCAGTTCAAAAGACAACCAACCCTTCTTCTCACTCCTCCAGGAAACTGCAACAGCTTAGTGGTCGAGGTAGCCAACCTTTGCTTAGTGAGGGACCTGAGCTAACCCATAACCAAGGATAGAGGATGGTCACAGCAAGAGCTACATTACCTTAACAAGAAAAAAGGACACGCCGTAGGTGCGCAGGGAACGCGCCAGCTTCACGTACTTCACTTTGGCTTCGATTTCCGTCATCTCACCACAGTTTTTGTGCTCCTGTAAGAGAGGTCAGTATCAATTAGGCAGAAGCAAAACTTTCTGGGAACAAACAAAAAAAAAACCCTCTACAGCTTTTATCTCTTTTAAGATGCTTAGTTAATAACCATTACAATTAGAATATTTATAAAAATACTGGGTAAAAATGTTAGCAAAACTTGCTTATAACACCTCACATCAGAGAAAATAACCAACCTGGGATAACAGAACACTCCACTTTGACCATGAACCATTCAATCTGTGCCTCAGACCATGCACATGAAACCCCTTCTGACAGTTTAAAATTCTAGATTTTCCTGCTATGTGACATGATTAGATTCATACAATTAATGCCTCTTCACTCAGCTTTTAAAAGTCAGTTCCGTGTACCAGCACCCTTTTTATCTTCCCAGAAACAGATTATTTCTTCCTGCTTTGTGTCCAAAACTTCTGATTCATGACAGCCTCACACCTTGTACTTGACCCTTTCTCATGTCTTGTAGGTACTTCCAATGGGCCTTTTTTGCCAGTTGCGGCATTATCCAGATTTTTTTTCCATCACATGAAAAAAATTCTGCAGCTGAGGAACAAACAATGATTTTTCTGAATAGTTCATCCTGAAATACTCATCTAAGTGTGCCTTGTAACTCAGCCTCTATTTATTAAACAATTTGGTGAAAAGTAGATTGATGATTACATATAAGTAATGAATGAAAGGTACCCATCTTATGTATTTCAAGTGAACCCCAGCATCTGCTCTACTATCCTTACCACTGTGCTGAAAATTGCATCCCAATGTCTCGCTATTTAAATCCTGTTTGGGAGATTCCTTATCCCCCCCACCTTCCCCTAACGAGCTTCTGAACTGCTGGCTGCCACCTCTCCCGTGCTGACTGACAGCAGCAGGGGGAGCACCAGGAACACGGGAAACGCCTTCTTATTCCACTTGTTCCCACCTCAACAGCGTGGGAGCTTCAAGGCAGAGCGCTGGGAGGAGCAACTACAACTCCAAAAACCTCCTGCATTGCAAGAACACAGTAGAGAATGCAACCAGAGCCCCAGAGAACAAGGAGCACAACCGTAGCACCTGCCAAGCTCCAGAACTTCCTGACTTGGGAAACAGCTGAGCTTTTTTCAAAAAGACAGCTCACATATTCCACCTTGTTGTTGATTCTTTGCCCAGTTCAGTGCCCTCACTGATGAGCTTCTGGTCCACGCACTGAAGCACATCATGATTGAAACTACTCATAGGTCACATCTGACATGGGCAACAATCCCATGCTAAGGACAGCATGGCCACAATACTGAGAAGTGAATGAATCTGGTTTTTGCTTAAACTGCAATATCACTGCATATCAAGTGTCAGACATACTCCTCGACAAGGAAGTACTGAAAACACAAGGTACACACTCACTAAGTTACAGGATTCTTCAGCTGGGAGTGTAGCAGACAAAAGAAAGCATGTGACCTGTTCCTACCCTTGAACTTGTCTCCCTAGCTGGGATCACAGATCTCTGGGGTGTCCTTCCAGAAGCCATATGACTTCGTCTCACCAGTTGACCTCCGAATTTTCCCACTTTGATATTTCAGTGAGCAGAGACTCCTGGTGCATCTACAGCACTTGCACTCTGAGACCACTTCTAACACTATCAGTATCTTTCACCATTTATACTTAACTGCCCCAGTCTTTTCCAATGGGGTGATTCCCACATGCACCACCCAATTCAAGCATTAACAAGCAGAACAACAGGCTCATGTTTGAGCAAGGCATGAAACTAGAACCGGCTTTCCTACACTTGTGTCTATTTTAGTACAAATATTTATCTTTATATTTCAATGCAACTGACAAAAAGATCTCAAAAAGCCAGAATTTTCACTCTCTCCAGTTAACAAAGCACATAGGATAATCATCAGTGAAAAAAAAAGGATCAGGACAATAATTATGTTGAAGAAATGAAATAAAAGCTGTCAAATATTTGATACTTCATTTTCTGATAGCGATATAGTCCAAGTATATACAAAGTATACACCTGGGAAATCTCAGATTTTTCTTACAACGGTAGTGAAACTACAGTGGCTTTTTCAGCCTCATAATTACCTGAAATATTCTCTTTTCAGCCCCTCTTTGTTTGGTATATTCTTTCGGCAGGAATTCTTTCAGGCTAGGGAAGAAAGAAAAAAAAAATTCCAAGTTAATGGTTTCTTCCTGAGGAGGGATGCTTTCCATACATCTTTACTGGCACTAGGTCCCCCAGGCTTCCTAATATGGGTGTTAAACACCTCCACAACAAAACAAAACTAAGTAGAGCAAGAGCAAGTGGTTACCTTACCACTTGAGCTGCTGCCCCATGTATTACCTTTTCATGAATTGAAAAGTCATCAAAAATGACCAATAGCTGGACACTTGCCAGTCTTAAATGATAGGATGTCTCAGCAGCTCAGACGGTTTCACAACGAAATTCAACTACACTTGCTGTAATGTGGGGACATGGAGGCTGGAGCCAGCTCTGAGTTCAGACACTGCTGTTCCTTCACAGCAGCACTTGGGTTTACTGACGTGTGGGAGCACGTTCTTTGTCTGTCTCATCCAAGAACTGTTAGAACACTAATAGTGTAGTGAAAAACTAGAAAGTGATTTAAGTGGACTCTTAATATCACTGTGTCGTCCCAAAGTAAAAGAAGAAGCAGTTTTCATTTCTGCAGCACTCAGATTCTAAGGCTCTCAGAACACAGATTAAATTAAACAAGTTCAGCCTCCATGATGCAGTTCAGTCAGAAGGAATCCTTTGACACCTCATCTGCCCCTCCTTGCTCTATAATAAAATACCCCTTGATCTCATCCAAATTTCACCCTAACCTGAGGGCATATCAGCATCATGCTTTAACAAATAACTGTCCTGGATTGTTCCTTCCCATCTGCAATATTCTACTCTGATGAACCCATGTCATATATTCAACAGGTCATTCTTCACCTGAAAAAATTTGCACAGTTAAAATAATTAGTCTCTAAGGATTCCCCCTACTTTGGGCTATTAAGAATCATAGAAAAGTATGACTGGAGAATGTACCCTTTAATTTGATTTATTCAGTAAATAAGCAACACTTAATACTGAAGGCTAGACTATCTACTAGGATACAAAATTAGAAGTTTTGAGAAGAATGGGTTGTTTTAAATGGCACAAAGCAGGACTACGTTTAAACTGATAGTTTAATGCTTTCACAATTGACTTTGGTATGAACTTCAAGGGAATTCCAACAGCCAATACCAACGTCTTAGCAAGATGCAGGCAATAATCTTCATCTGTGCCAAGAATATTTCAGCAATGACAAAAAAGGATACAAAAGGTCTCTCTACACAAACATATTGTAGACATGGCAAACTAAACTAAGCTGCTTCCAAACAATTTCATTAAATAGTAGTGCTGTTCTGTTCTGAGCTGGTTTTTGTATGAGCTGACAGATTTTCCTGAAGGGAACATGCAGCATCTTAAGGTTTCAGTAGTGAGTGACTGGATACCTCTCAAATGTATTTCACATATTGAGCAACAGCATTCAGTTTATATAAAACAAAACTACTTCCTTACTTGAAAAGAATCAGTCTTTATGCACCAAACAATAGAAAGTAGTTGGATGAAACTCTAAAAAAAGCTCATTCTGTTTCAAGGTGATGAAAAACCTAAGAAGTTTTCTTTTTTCCTGAAAGGATGAGAGATGCTTCTTCAGAAAAAATGAACATTTAACCACACCATTTCTGTATATTGTTCATAGTGAGCCAAGATCCCTTGGTTCACTTAGACTCACCAAACAAAAGCAGGAGTTTTCACAACAAGGCTGTCATGATGGCTATGTAAAATAAATGTATCACCACTAAATCCTAACTATGTACACTTCAAATTAGGAGACAGTGACCAGGGACTTAAAGTTCTGGAGCAGGTTTATCTACAGAGATAAAAATTGAACTACCTCCAAATCAGAAATGCTTAATTTTATGAAATTGATTAAACACCAGGACAGGGAGCAATTACACTTGGTTATCTGCCAAGTTTGGTTCAAATTCAATCAAAGCCCTAAAGGAAAACAAAACACCAGCAGAGAAAAATACCCTACAGAATATAAGAAGGTTCTGAATTTTGGAATTCTGGTTCAAAATGGTTCCCACTGGACATACAGTCTTTTTCTAATAGATGGTTCAGTTATTCATACCTTTCATCTCTACTAGGATTAAAAAAAGATAATGCACATTACGTGAGTGATGTCTGTTTCATGATGGACTCCAAACTATTCAGCACTGCATACAAAATAGCAGTGTCATCCAGCCAGCAGCTTCAGTGCACCATAAAACACACTGACTATATGTGAGCTTAAAAAAAAGAGAAAGCAACTTTCCATTGAAAAAAACCCAAGTAATACATAAGAAAATCCTAAAAAAATTAAGCAACTGAATGCTGTTCAGCAGTTTGCAGAAGCCACCAATAAAGCTTGTGAGAAATTAATGCTTTAAAAATTAAAACCAACTATTTCTGGAAACACCTAACCCTTGAAATCATCACCATGACACAACATTAGCTTATCATGAGATATACCCCAATGGTTTGCTGCAGGAGTACTCTCCAGTAAGTGGAGTGAGAAGGGAAGAACAAGCAGACAATGGACAAATCCCAGAGAAAGATTTCTGTGGAGCTGGTCATCTAGGCAATAGAAACCAGTGCACTGCAACTGTTACACTGGGCTCCTGTAATTCTTCAACACCAGCAGTTCTAACAGGAAAGGTTCATGGGCCAATCAGGAGCAGACAGACAGTAAAAAGCTGATTATCAATTGGAATTGAAAGATGTTTATTCACATAACTGAACTGCTACTCCAAGAAGAGCCTTCAGAAGAGAAGTGTTTCAAAGAACCAGTGCTGTAGCACTGCACATTGCACAGCAAGACACCACTTCAGAGTGACTCCCTGACACACTGCAAAGCCCAAAGTGGCTCACAAAGGAGGGCTGAGGCAGCCCTGAGCACTCTGCCAGTGCAACAGGACAGAAACTAAATACATACCCATTGCTTTGTGCCTCCAATTAAGGCATTTATGACCCTCATATGTAGGCAAGGCTTGATGGACTGGGCAGAAAATAGCTCTCTTTTACCTTCCTACATGGCTTTCCCCATACTTCAGCCCTCAGTTAATTCTACTGCAGGTAAACCAAACAGAGAACCAAAATGAGCAGAAAAATGGGACATCTAAATTTCCAACTTAACTTGCCCTCCTGATGGCAGTAAATTAAGTATCACAATAAAGATTAAAGGACGAGCCACTTGTAAGCAGGACTTCTGTCCATGCCTGAAACAAAGAGCACAGTTCCAGAATTCCATTCATACAACACCATGAGAGGGTGAATCTGACCAAGTGATTAATGCCACTAGAAAGTTTGGAAAATTTAATTTCTACACACAAGAGTAGTGTATTTGACTTCACTCGAATGACAAAACTTCTTTCCACTCTTAACTTTCCTGGTACTAAGTGTGTACTTAACTGGCACTCTGGGAGGAGCCAGTGCCCTTATTAGTGCTGTCTAATGAGACACTGCCAAAGGTCCCCTCAGCAGCTGAGGCTGCTGATTTGTGCAATAAAGCTCATTGCACTGGGAGATTTGCTATTGAAAATACACTGAATCTGATTACCTCTGCTTGGAGTAATAAAATGTGCTTAATCTGTGACAACTCAACACTAGTTACACTTGACGTCACCCAAATTTAGAAGTTAGAAGTGTTTACTCTAAAAATCCTGGTTTATGTTTGTGTTCTACATGAGGTCCAAACTGGATTTGTGCTTGAAATCCTCCAAATTCACAAGCCTTCTCAAAGGAGACAGGATGGGAACCATTCAGAATGTCATCACGAGCCTAGAGGAGATAAAGAGAGATGTGTCAGAGTCAATAAAACAACTATTCTATCTTAAATTCCTTGAAAGCTTGAATACAGCCAGCAACACACCCTTTTCCTTCTGAATGTCTTTATTATTCAATTCTGGATGTGTATGTGACTAATAAAACAGAGGGCTAGATTATTTCTTTATGAGTACCTATGGAGACTTATTGAAGATATGATTGTATCAGCTTTCATCAAAAAGAGAACCTGACAGCCATTTCCTGATGTATGTGTAAATAAAATACAACATGCACATACACTTCTGTGTATGTACACACAGACATACTGATGCATGTGGGTGCATATACACACATGGAAAAGCTTTCATCCCACTGCCTCATATAGGATGGAAAAGGAGCTCCATAATTAGTAGGTAAAATCAATTACTGTTACAACAGTAATAGGGCAACAGGCACACAGCATTTTTCTTCCTTCTGTGTAAATTTGGTGGTCATTGAAGATGACAGATGTAATAGCTCTGGCAGCAGAAGGCTCCCCTACCCACAGACAAAGCATTATCAACACATACTGTCATACCCACCTGAATGAAATATTCTAGTGGCAGGAGAACAGCTCATTGTGAGAGTATTCTAAAACACATCAAAAAGGTACTGCTGTTCCATAAGCAGTAGAACAGCTTCACCTTTTGCCTCAGATTTTTAAAATTTCATTTATAGCAACATCTAGTATAACAACAGCATATTCCATTAAACTTTCTATTATTTTTATTTAAAAAAAAACCCCAAAACTTTAACAAAGAGTTTAAAAGCCTGCTTTTTTTCAGACTGAATTGTAGGCAACTGCAACATCACCTTCAGTTAAATACTATCTTCTGTATAAAGCTCCTGGCTCTGCTAAGGTCTGCACAGTCCCTCTGCCAGTTTAGGAAACCTGTCCACATGGCCTCCTACTGTGTTACATGACATGGTCCCTTTTGAGAGAAAGCCTGCCTGCCTAGTGTGCTGTCTGGGTTGGAGATTGGAAAGCAGTGCAGAAGAAGCTCCCACTGATCAGGCAGAAGAGAAAAAGACATGAGAAACAGAAAACTATTCCCAAGATCTGAGATTTCACATAACACAGACAGCACCATCCAGAGAAGAGGGAATACTAAAAAGAGCAACTTGGAACTAAAGACACGTACCAATTTTAAGGAAGCAGGATGTGAAAGCCAGTGGATATTTGGCTCCAGTGTCCACTACTGGTTCTAAGTATTTCATTAAAAAAATCAGCAAAGCTTCTGTACTACCATGTGTTTTTGAAGGGCTAGACAAAAGAGTAAAACTAAAGCACATCCAGAACTGGAATTTTAGAAGATGGAGTACTTGAGCAGTAAATTTTTTCTAATAACCTACATAGGTTTCCTCAGACAAGGTAGAAAGTACTGTACCTGAACATAAAGCAAATTAAGCTGAACAGGATCTCTTGAATCTACATTCTGGTCTGAATAAAAGAACTTGCGTCTCAAGAGCAGTGTTTCATTTTCATCCACTCCCTGCTCTCTGAAGGTCCGGCTGTGATCCAGCCAATTTACTGCAACAGAGCCACAGACAAGCACTTGGTTAAATCCAAACTGTTGCCAGTGTTAAAAGCCCTTGTGAAACTCACTGGGTATATGGCATTTCCACTGTGGGGGGGAAACTCCACACCAAATGTTACTTTAATTTCTGTATTTAATCCTCAGTGCTGAAGGTTTGCTACAAATGAACTGGAAAATAGCACTGCTGAGAAACAAGGATATACTACAACATAAACATTGTTAATATTGAAGGAACAGCTATAGTAATGTTTTACCACTATATTTAGATCTTCAAAGCTTCACAACAAAAAAACCTTACCACATTTTACCTCTAAAACAAATGGTTCTTTTTACCTTTCTTATCCCTGAACACAATTTTAAAATATCTTCCTGCCACTTACAGTTAACCTTCATGTCTTATAGTAAAACAGAAAAAACGCAGTTATCATGACTTAGCACACAAAACAAATCAAATACTGCCATAGTTCTTTGGCAAACTTCTCTTACATTTAAAACTTACACCTTCAAAACCACCTTTTGATGGCTTTCAGTTGGCATCAATTATTGAATATCCAACATGAATGAAGGGACAAAAACAACCCTTCACTTACATTGGAATACCCCTACCAAATATGTCCCAAAGAGCACTTGAAAACATCTGCTAACTCTCAAAGGCGTTAACTTGCCCATGCACTTCATTTAAAAAAATACTCAATTGCAGACAGCACTACAAAGTACAGCCAACTGAAACACACTGTATAGGCTAAAAATGCACTCCTGCATGGTTTTATACTGGGGAAAGATACTAATCAAAGAATTATCCTGGAAGTCAGTACTCACAATCATCATCTGTATGAAGCTTTGCCTTCAGTTTTTCCATTTTTCTTTCATCACGTAACAGGGTCCTATCTTTCTTAAGTGTTCCTGTACTCTCCTCTTTCTTCTCTTCGATGCTTTCCTGGATTAATGAATATTCCTCATAATTTGTTATTCCTGGAATTATAAATAAATCCAATATCTGACCTCATCTTTCCAATACATGATTTCTTTGTCATATGCTGCATAAGGGTTTTTTTTTTCTGCTGCTTACCAAGAGAAGCTGCCAATTTAAAAACATGATGGAATGTAAAATAACTGTAAATTCCAAAATGGAGACAGGCTATAGTAAATTTCCATTTATGGATACCTCCAATTGCTTCCTGAGGACTGAGTAATTTCAGCTTGCCCATAATGTGTAAGAAATGTGGCAAAGCCAATTGAGGAACAGAAACAACATTAAATTTATGATTTTTTTTGTTTGAAGTGTTATGACTCAAGTCTTCCTGTGAATTTTACATGAAACTGAATCAAAAATCAGTGCAAAATACTTAGCATATTTGCTAAGTTATTCCCATTTCTTCCTTCTCTTTGTTTTTTTGTACTGTTTGGGTCAGCAAGTTTATGTTATACCAGGCAGCAAATTAAATGCTCACCTATGTGACCACATTCATGAAAGAAAATCAAACTAATTTTTGAGGTAAATTAGTTAGTTATAGCTCATTAGAATCCAACATACAAAAACCTCAGAACTGAAATAGATGATTCACTTTCCAAGTCAAGTAGTATAAATCAAATTACAGCCGCTTGAGTTCTAAATGAGATTTAAGCACTGTTTTAAGACTGGAATTAATCCATGTTGGATGCATACTTGTTGTGCATGTATTAAATATGAATTTATTTTCAAAAATGTCTATTTAGCTAAGGATTGAGACAGACTATAAGCAATATGACACATTTTCTACCAGCTGCTTTGGATGGCTTCTGTATGTTGTTTTACAAATGATACAATTTTGTGATCAACCCTTAATCACAACAATGCAAAGGCCTAAGCTTGGGTACATTTCAACATCAGCAATGTTCCTCTTTTATACACTTAACACAGACTATAAATTCAGTTCTAAACCTCTACCTCATAGCACGAGAGAGTGCATAAATGTAATGTACAATAAAAAAAATTGGTACCTGTACTGTTGGATAACTTTGTGCCTTCAACTGCTAAATCCTGAAGTTTAAGGATACAGCTGACTCTCTACAGACTTTGATAAAACCTGGACAACAGGTTTCAAAAAAGTGTTTGGTAAGCAGTAACTAAAAACAAATTTTAATTTTTCACATGTACGTCAATTTCTAGCCACATAACATCCTAACAGTCAAAAATTAAACATGACAGAAAAAAAAAATTCTTAAGCATGTGGGTCCCAAAACCTTACCTATCCTGCTGCAAATGGTAACCAGCAATTCACCCACTGTTTTAGAATCATCCACCATGACTGTTTTCACTGAACCATCCAACATACGTATTTTCTGAGGTCTCTGTTTCTTTTTGTACTCCAATATATCCTAGGAAGTAAACACAACTGTTTCTAAATGCTTTTGGAAGCCACCACAAGGCAACCCATTACCTTACACACCTAAAACAGGATTCCCTTCCTGCCCTCCAGGCTGGAATTTACCTTTCTTAGAGTACAGGCAAACATACTCATTTCATAAACTTGAGCAGCGACTCCTTTTAGATCTACCAATGCCATTTTTCAAGAACTGTCCTAAGTGTCAAGACCTAGTCAGGGCAGGTACCCAAGTACCTTTGTGCTCTGAAATTTAGTCCAGCATTCCCAAAGGACTGCAATGCTGTGGCTGCATCAAGCTGGCCATAACATGAGCCACTACCACCTCACCACCTCAAACACACAAGAAACCAACTGTAAGACAAGGTCACATCGAATACAAAGGATATAACAAGTTATTTCTCAACTTGCTGTTAATCATTCTAAGAAGACACTACTGACCACAGTCACAGCCTGAACTCAGGAAAAACCTGTCATCTGAGGCACAGCAAGGAAGAGGACTATGTCAAGTTCAGGGACAGACTTGAGACCCTCCTATCCCTCCAGATGCTAAACATTCTTCTTGCTATTTAGGAAACAAGTTCACTAAGAACATGGTGATGAAGGAAGCAACAAACTTGCACCATACCCCATTTCTCAGCATGTAATAATCCAGTGTTCTTCCAGCCTCCAGCCATATACCTTTTCGAGGATCATCATCTGACAAGAACAATCCATAGTCAGAGGCTGTGGAACAGAACAGACAGAGACACATGGAAAAATATCAAACCCAACAAAGCCAACATGGTTTTATTCAGGGCTATTCAGATTCAGGGTTAAGCCTCCATTACACTTACCATCCATTCTTAATAAACTTAGACAGAATTTTTTTTCTGTGCTTCATGAAATATTTAGTTTAGTAGCAGATAGGCAGGGTATATCAGGCTTTACAGAAGACTTGAACAAAAGCTTTAATATGCCATCACATCTTCACATGTCACATCTACTGTGTATTATATTTGTAACTGCTTTTCCTTGAGACAACCTTTTTTAAATGCTCACAGGTCCTGCTTTGGAATTGACTAACCAAAAATACAAGTAAGTTTGGCCTTAACCATAGTGTACTATTTCAGGCAGCAGTTCTATTTTCAAAACACAGTTTGCTTTCAACCTGCCACAAAATGAGTTTATTATAAACTTGGGAATCTTTCTGGTAGATGATTCAGATTTAGGTATTTAAAAATATACAAGGCTTCTAGAATCATATGCAGAGCAAACACAGCAAAAACTTGTATTCTTTTGAAGACTAAACAAATGTCAATTGATTCTCTCAGAAGTAAATGATAAAATTTTCATTGCCACACAAAAATAAACCCAGGAAGGAAGTATCATGACTGTTAATTTAAGGCCTATCCATATCCACGAAGAATCAATACAGATTATACTTCCCAAACAACAACCAACCATTCAGCAGCTGAGCCTGCTCTGTTTGCAGCTCTGCAGGTTAAGCTAATGCCCCTTCTCATGGCCAGCAGGGCAGAGGCTGCTACAGCAGCTCTGGGCCCTTCCTTGTCTACTTTCAGCCATGTGTTAGCACCCTAGGCCAGAAAGCCAGGTAAAAATACTTACAATCTTCTGATACAATATCATCCTTAAATGCCATACATAGCAATAATTTACATTTAACAGCATTTATTTAAACACATTTTAAACAATGCACAAAAGGGCTTTCAAGTACCCGAATTTTTTGACAATTTAGGCTATGTTAAAACCAGATCTTTTGTCCATGGTGTTTCCCAGCCTGTATTCACCTAATTCACTCAAGAGGTACAGACACAGTTACATTTGATCAACATGTAGCACCATGGCATGCACGGCATGGTGATGATTTTAGTTATTAACCAGTTTCAAACATTTCTCTTTGCACATGTTGGAGGTATCAGCCATTCTTTTGTAACTTGTGTTGTCACTTCCTTCGCTGAGGCACAAAATAAGTCTGCACAGATTTTCTTAGAAAATATTGCCAGAAACACTGCTTTAAGTAGGTAATACAAAAAACCCCAGCTCTCCAAGCAGAAGAGCAATTTCTGATCTTTTAGGCAAAGAAGATATTTATTTAAGAATAAGAAAGTTCCACTAAAAACATCCATCGCAGCAAAACCTTGGTCAGGACAAAAGGAAAAAAAACAACTCAGCTACTTTCTGTCACTTAAAAAATCTGCTTGCACTTCTTTGCTTTCACTCCAGAGCCCTACAACGTAAATTCCAAAAAACCCATCCAAACCCTCCAACACAAAATATAAATGAAGGAACAGGATAATGTCAACCCCCCGCACTGGTTTACATGCATTTTCAATTCAGCCAGTGAAGTGAGAATGGAGAAGCCAGGAGCTCACCTTGACCTGTCTGAGCCTCTGGCACTCGCTCCCGGATAACGCGACAGGCATCGTACACGGCAGTGGAGGGCTCGAACTGCATTGTCTTCACCACATTGCACTGACGGACACAGATCTTCAAGGACAGAGCCACCATGGTGCCAAGTCACTTGCAAGTTCCTACTAAAACACCTGAAAAAGCAGGAATGGCCTTGTTGCTTACAGTTCTCCATTTAATGCTTTAATATGCTCAGCTTTTCATTAAATAAACAAAAGTAGTTCAGTAGAATTACTCTTATTCAAATGCACTTGTATATAAAGTCTCGTTAGTATCATCAAGATAGAAACTAGCCAGAACATGTATTTTTCCTGGTATAATGGAAATTTATTTTTCAAGACCTTGTGTACACATACTAAATGTTCATACTTGCTTTGAGGTAGTTTGAAATGGTGCATAAAAACCCAACACACTTATTGGATATACTAGCAACATATTTACTGCTGACACATTTTTATTAGATCACCTAGACTAGCTGGTAACCAACAGCTTAAAATAACAATTTCATCACAAGTAGGATTTTCTTAGCACATAACTACTCCTTCCTGAAGATTCTGAAGCATGCAACATAGTGTTATGGTTTTACTCAAGTCTCCACATAGACCTGCTAGATGTTTTTAGCCTGTTGCACAGCTACAGAGAGCTTCAGGAAAGTGTTATTTTTCATTTCAGTTATATTTCAGAAACCGACAGCATTTTTTTACAGAAACAGGAAGCTACAGATGCTTTTTGTATTGTTTCATTTTGTAGATAGTCTGGGTTTTGTCTCCAGTGTTTTAACAGCCCAAACCACTCTTCCATCACTAGACTTTCCACAATGATCTCCAAGAATTCTTCAGACCTTAAATCCTTTCTCCATAAATACAGAATGCACTAGAATCCCCAAACAATTTCCGTATAAATTTATGTGTGTGTTTTTAAACAGGCGTTTCTCAGGGGATCCTAGTGACTAACCTGAAGAGCTGAAAGTTTGTTTTCCTCAAGTTCAGGGGCCTGACTTTGCTCTTCATCTGACCTATATCCCTCCCAGCTGCCAGTCCCAGAGTGCCTGGTGACTGCAGTCCAACTGCCTCCAAACCCAGCATCCCTGATGAGCCCCTGCTGCTCTCCAGGACTGCATCCACTCTGCAAGGCATGGCTGTGACCTGCTGCAGACATCTTCCTCTATGCACTCCCTGAGTCTCTTGGACTGTCTATGGCTCACAGAGCTTCTTTGCCAGCAGCTGCAGAGGTGGATGGAGTCCCCCAGCAGGACCAGGGCCTGTAATAGCTCCTGTTGCTGGAGCAAGCACTTTGCCAACAGGTTCCCCTGGATCGGGTGGCCTGCAGCAGACACCCGCCACGAGGTTTGCCCTTGTTTGCTCAGACTCTGATTCTTATCCACAGGCTTTCAACCTGCTCACAGCTGCTCTTCAGCTCTTGCCACCCTTTCCCTCTCCTGATGTAGAGGGCAACACCTCCCTCTCCTTTCTCTCCTGTCCCTTCTGAACTCCTCCTAGCCACCGAGAATGCACCCCAGCCATGGGATTCATCTCCCCAGGTTTCAGTAAAAGCAATTAGGCAACAGCTTTCTAGCAGCAAGGTGTACTCCTGTTAGTGTGACACAATGTTCTATTGGCTATTTTAAAAACAAGCAGGGGTCTTATAGCTTTGAGAACGTTCTTTTATAAGTACATTCTTTAGGTTTCCAACTTTCTAATATTTTCCCTTTGTGATCGTGTACCACATAGACCATAAACATGCATGTCAGATAGAAAATCAAAAGGCAGCCTAGCATAGGTGCCTTGCATTGCAAAATGATGCATCCCTATGCTGTTGTTGCCAGATGCTCATTTAATCCATTCTGACAAAGCTCCATCAAAATGGAGTCCACAACATCCAAAGCTAAGCTGCTCTTATTTTTTTTTTAAACTATTTCTGCATTTAGGATGGTTCTCCCTCACACAAGTATTCAACTTAGGTTCTCCACTCCGCAAAAGAACCTTTCTTCCCTTCCCTACATGAACAGACATGCAAATTTATCCCTGATATCTTTAATGCACTTTTACAAGTTGGGAACCTGTTACTATGTCCTCCCATCACCACTCCTTTTTTTTCCAGGGTCAAACTCAACTCAAAGAAGGAAGGACCTAAATAAATACATCAGTGGTCTGGTTTGCTTCAGTTCGGTGCTCTTGGTTTCAGAGATACCAAAGGATGCTTTGTCTGAAAAAGAGCATGAAAAGATCTCATGACTTAGCAGCTTCTTCCAACACTATGTTCTCAAACTCAAGAGAAAGGTTTTCATTTGACTCCTCCAGATTATCCTCAGGCTCTAAATCTCCCCACTTGGATTTCAGTAATAAATGGGACAGGCAATTTCCATCTCCTGGGTAACAGCCAGAACAGGACAGCTGTTTTTTCTCAAAAGATCTAAGAACTTGGTCAAGAAAAAGGGCTGAGATCACAGAAAAACAAGGGGAAAATATCTTCCACATTCCCTTTATCTTCTATACATTGATTCACACCACATTTAAATATTTCTCTGTGCAAGTAATGGACTCTGTGCTTTACTGAAAATCAGTCTCTGGAATGGCTGACCAAAAGTTAAAAGGATCCTGGATATTAAGAAAATTTTACATGTAACAGTTTGCCTGGTACTAATTCTCTGTGAGTAATAACATAGGATATTTCTAAATTAGACTGTGACTGATCTGTGCTTGTGAGGTGGGAGACAGGAATAATAAATTATGAATCTGATAGCTTTGGGAGGGATAGCAGCAGCTTCGAGCTCTTAAAAAAGCCACAGAGCATAACTCAGAGAACCCAGTGCCTGCAGATATATATCAGAGTGGGTATGTCAAAGCCTTGAGTTGAACCATCACAGGGCTCACATTCTGGAAAATCTGAACAAAACAAAATTCTAACCAGTGCTTGAATTAAGATGAGCAGACCTCGGTGTGCTCACAGAGATAGCTCACCAACAAAGCAAACAAGCACAAACATTTCAAACACATTATCAAACAGAATAAGATGTAAGGTAAAATACTAAGATATTATCCCAAGATGCTAGCAAGGACAGAAAAGTAAAACAAGAATAAGGCAGCAAAAAGCTTCTTTAAAGTAACTTCAAGCTGGAGGAAGGTGTGCCTCTGGGTTAAGGAGTGATTATAGACAATTGACCAGAACATCTAGGGCAGGAGCACCCTCCAGCAGGGAGCAGGAGGGAAACACTCCCAGCTGGGTCACCAGGCTCTGCTCCCTGGACCTTGGCAGGACAAAGCTTGAGCAGATACTCCCACTCCATTTGCACAGCCCTCCTCCAAGTCCCACCTGACCCAAAGCTCTCTGTCTAGATACATTCTCACTACAGCTAGGATGCTGTAACTACTCAGTTACAAAAGGTAATAATTCATATCATTCCTACCCTCACATCGGTGGTGTCTGAGCTGACAAGCATGATTTTATCTGCATATTCTGAACTGCAATGCTAAGCAAACAGAGAATGCAAAATGTCAGCTAAATGCTATGAGGGTATGTGCATTTCACATCCTTGCCAACTGAGTCTTGGGGTAACACATAGCCCCAAACCACCTGCACTTCAAAACCAAGCCAAGGTGGAACAGTCACCACTGACACCACCAAACAGACCATGCCCATTCAGTTAAGGGAAAGTTGTCACTGCCAGTGCTATGGTTAAAAGCAAAGCTCTGCCATGAATCAGTAAAGGTCTGTCTCCCTGGAGATATTTCTTAACTGGTTCATTCAAGCTTGAGCAAACACAAATCTAGGTCATGAGACTGTCACAGCCTAAAAGCCTGTATGTATACATGCTAGCAGAGGCAAAGCTACTTTTTTTTTTTAAACCCTAGTTTTTTAAAAGAAGTGTTTTTACACTAGACTAACTTTGTAACAACATCCAATATAACAGAAGTCCTGTATTCTTTCCAGTATTCCCACCAACTACCTGCTGGCACTGGGCACCAGCAATGCAAGACACATGACATTTTCTGTTGTTTAGAGGCTGAACATCTAATTCTATTATACATAGGAAACACTTGTTTAGTGGACTGGTGCCTGCTAAGACCTCCGTGAGCAAAATGCACTCTGAAGTACAAACCCAGCTGAACTGATAGTTTTGTATACTTCCAAAATTATGAACACAAATGAAAGGATCATCCTTCAATCAAGCATAATGGAGCCACAGTGCAGGCAGACAGGCAGCTGATTGCACAGGCACAGAGTAACAACACCCATTTTACTCTAAACTCACAGTGGCACCTATGGCAGCATCTCATCATAAAAGAGGTGACACTGGACCTTTCAAGGAGCCCTCTCTTCAGTGCTCCATCAATTTCTAACTCATTTATATCACAATGCTCTTAACAGAGCTTTAGGGCAGCCATTAATAGACTTTCTTTGAAGACTAAGCTGATTCTCCACCAGAGCATGGTATGGGAACCAAACTATCACCTGTGGGTTGTATGCCTGAAATGTATGTCCACATGTCACAGCAAGGCCATCATCAGCTCTTTGCTGGGCAAGACACTGTGAAGATGTCATCAGTGGTTGTTGCCATTCCACTGGGATCTGTGTAGTGAGGTGCTTTCAGGGATAACTATCACTCATGCACAAATATCACACTTGTAAACACTGGACTAGAAGCTGTCTAGTCAGTAAGGTTAGAATCTCTTTTGCTAAGAAAGGAAACAAAACAGTATCTCTCAGTTTCCCTCTAACTACCTTAAAGGGGAAGGGAAGAGCAGTAAACCAATAGAGTAAAAGTTGATGTTTTAAATGGACTGTAAGTACATAAAGACATCAACTTGGAGGCACCAGAAGTAGCCTGACAACCTCAGACACCATTCGCTGTCTGGGGTGGCAAATCAGAGCTCTTGAAGCTTAAAAAACCAACCAAAAATCATAACCTTTCCTTTCATAGGTTAGAATACAAGGAACTTAACACTGTACAGCACTAAACATTGTTTATTCTGTTTGCAAGTATGCACAGACAACTAAAATGCATGAACTTTCACATGCTCCCCTGCCCTAAGAAAATCCCTGCTCAAGCATTATGGGTGTACAGACACACCACACGTGCTGATAAGCAAGTTTACCTTAAAAACCTTCAAGTATCTCAGGAAAAATTCACTGCATTTATGTGTAGCACGTGGTATTAAATTTTACAAACAAACCACCTGGAAAAAAATCCCCACGGCAAAACAAAGATGAACCAGGACAAGCTTTGAAAGGTTACTAGGAGAGCAGGCTGTAATTATTAGTAAGCATTAAGAGATATCATTCTCAGTCCATGCTTCATAATCATACAGCAACAGCATCTCTTTTGCTAAGAACCCAGCAAGGAGGTTCCCTCAAGCAGAATTATGTAAGAGACCAAAATATTTGGCTCTAATTGAGTTGTTTATAGGACAGTCAGCTTATTAGCAATTGAACTCTAGCTTGATTTTTTAAGTCAAAAGGCATATTTGCAAACTAACTTGCTTGTGGGTATCTTCAAAAGGAAGTACGAATTACAAGGAACTACAGGAGGAATGTCACGGTCCCAAAGAGAGCTGAAACTGCTTTTAGATAAGACAAGCAAAGAGCTTGACTGGAGCTAGCTGTAACAGAAATCACAAGCCTCAGGAACAAGAGCCTTCACTGTGGCAGTCAATGACATGTCTCTGAAGAGGCCTTCCAGACTTCTTTTCTTATTTCACAAGAACACTGCAAGAGAAAACCAAAACCTGAAACATGAATTTCTGTAGAAACCAGAAGAGAAAAGCATCCTTTGGCTAGGTTCCTTTCCCAGAGTCCTGTAAAAAGAGGACTGTAAAAATAAATATATGCACAGACTACTTCTAAAATGGTATCTGATGTATAGAAGACATTGTTATTTGGTGTGGGTTTGGTTGAGGGTTTTTTTTCCCCCTCTTTTTAAAGGGTTTGTTGTTGGGTTTTGAAGTGGTGCTTAATTTTTTTAAACCAACTCCTGTAAGGTTAATTTAGGTCCATCTCAAGCAGTGCAACTTGCTTACAGTGGGATATATTCTTATATGTTTATACAGCTTCAAATATATTGTCTGATCTCTAGTATCTAGGTAAACTATAGGATAAAAAAAGTAAATTACGATTAAGAACAGTTCCTGTTCTGTGGAAAGGTTTGGCTGAAAGAAAACCAATTTTCCCAAGTAGCAGATGTGACCATTTGAAACATTTAGCCCAGATTCTAAACCACATATAGAATAGTAATAGGGTAAACTACAAAATGGGCTGTTAAATTCAGGCTAGAACAGTTCTGTATAGTCACACTATTTTCAACTGTTTAAATACTGTAATCTTCTGAAGGCAAATTTTAAAGCTTTTATGCCTAGGTCTACAACCTCTGAGCAGTCTTAATTCACTGCTTACCCCACCCACTGAATTAATTGAAGCCACTACTCAAACTTCTGAGCTCCACCTGCCCTTCCTGGGAGGCACCAGGAAGTTGGATGTAAAAAACCACTCAAGTCATTTAATGACACAGCTGGGATACGACCTCTTGGCTTCACCTGCTGTGGTCTATTACTCTGTGTTTTCTATTTCACTTCTTTTTTTTAAGTGACATGTGTTGGCAGAGAAACAGTATTGCAAAGTCACAGATATACTGTCATGGTAAATCATATATGGATTCTTCTTTTGCTTTCCTTCCACCCTCCTGAACATCTGAGGCTGCCCAGGAATGTTTTTATCGTTTTCTTTAAGAACAGCAGTCAGCAGTTACCTCATACACATCCACTTGTTTATCTACCTTAGGGAACATGAAGGCAACTATTAGGCTTGCTCGAATTTCTTACAGGCTTTATAGCCAACCTTCCTTATTTTACAACAGAAGCTGAACTACTTAATAACATGAAATCCACTCAGCTACTGAAATCACTGAAGTAAATCCACATTGATAATTTTGATCAGCATCTCCATCCAGAATTAGATGTGGTTGATAAGTCTTCAGAAACAGCTTTGCTACCCAGAAGAAAATCAGTGAGGCTCAAATACAGTAAGTTTTTGCCAATCTTGTAATGGGTTTACAGGGAATGGTTCTCTGCTCTCACTGATTCTACCTGAAATGGTGGACTTGACAGGCACTGAAACTTCTCTCAGTAGGTTTTGATCCATTTGTCCCAAAAATCAATCAATAGAATTATTTAAAACACATCACTTAAATAGGAAGTGAGGCAGAAAAAAAATAAACATTTATAAAATGGTATTGGAATGAATGCAATAGCAGTCTAGCAAGTCAGCATTCCACTTATTTAAGTAAGCCCAGATGAATGTGGAGGAATTCACACAACTGGTAGTCCTGCTGGCAACCCACCCATGATCTCCACAATAAGCCTCATTTGTTCACCTAGAATTTTCACAAATTCAAGATGAAGGTAAAGGGATTTCTGATTTGGAGAACTGTTATTTCCTGCAGAACCATTTGAAAAGCAGGAGGCTTGGTAAGGAGCTCACTCATTTAGAGAAAATTCAGGTTGACAGCTTAGAGACTGACTGTCATTTATATTAGGGAAAGCACAGCCAAGTGGGTCCCAGTCAAAGCTACAGGTACTCTTTAGGCAAGCTAACCCATTTTTTCCCTGTTCAAGTAAACAGAATGCACTAAAATCCCCTCTGTTACAACAGCCATATACAGAAAAATCAAGTGCATTTTAAAATCACATAGTCCACTACAGATTCAAATGGTAGCTTGAGCTACCATTTTTACTTATGATAAATAAAATAAATAAATAAAACTTCAGGATCTGAAGGAATACAAACTCTAGCAAAATCACTGTCAAAGAAAATACTCATTTATGTAGTGCTTTCTGTCCCAGGACAGTGATTAAACAACAAAATCAAACAAAAAGGCAGCTAAGAGAATACTGAATACTATCTGTCTTTCCCACCAAAACATAAATCCAGAGTGTGGCATAACAGTACAAACCCCTGCTATCCTTTATGCTCAGCATGCAGCCTAAAGCTGACTTCCTTAATACAGTATGTATAAATAAAAAACAGCATTAGGTATTGATGATTCTGGTCCTCTCAATAAACCCCCCACTACATGCTATTTATACAGGTCAGATAGATACTACAGTTACAAAAATAAAAAATTGGTCAGAAAGTAAAAGAAAACAAATATTCTGCAGATAGACCACTGTGAAGTCAGTAAGAACTGAAGAAATGATAAGTATGTGCACTAAAGATAAAATCTTAGCGTTTACTCTAAGGTAAAAATATGGTCATTTAAGAAGGTGCTACATTCTAATACACTAAAAAAAACAACTTCTCTTGCTCTTCCAATCTCCATCACCTCCGCGAGATTTACCACACACACATTACCAGTCGTTGTTTACAATTTTTAGAACATTAATGCTTTTGCTGATGCTACTGCAGCAAGGTTGAATGGCCTTAGTGCATGCTCCCTTCACTTTCTGATGCCAGCATCTGAACAGAGAGGGAAGGGAAGGAATAACAAGGTGTCTCAAAACCTAACCAGTTCTCACCATCTCCAAGGCTGAATATCAGCTCTAAACATGTTTTTTTGAACTTCAGGTTCAGGCAGAGATGTCAGACTCTGCTTTTTGATTACTTAATTATTTTTTATTAAAAAAGAACACTTCTTGCCAAAGAAGAAACAAAGAGGGAATGGCTAGTCCAAAGAACTTTGAACAACTAATAGAGGGAAAAAGAAAAAGAGTAGCCAAGGAAAGGAAAAAGACCTATAGCTATAGACTGCAGAAAGCTCAGTTACTACCAGAATCAACAACTCTAATGAAAACAGAAAACTTGAGCAAGAAAAGTGTGTTTGCACCCATCAAATCAACATCTTTGTCACAGCCACAAAACAGGACAACACAAAAATGGAGCTCCAGCTTTAACAGTACTCTATACTCCCAAGGAGAAAGCTCACACCTACTGGGTCAGGAAGGACAGAAATCATAAATTGGTGTAATCCTCATAAAAATTTATAAACAGGGTTAAATTCGAGAAAAACCTAGATTTCAGAAGGGAACAGGATTACACTCCAAAACACCCACTGCTTCTACAGCAGACAGAGGAACAGAGAAATCATGAAACACAGCTGAACACTTACCAGGGTGTAACTGTGTGCAAACATTACATGTCAATTAGATTATACTTAGTCTAGTACACTGCCAGCTGTGCTAGTCTGAAGTCAAACCTCTTCCAAACGTCTTCTTCACACCAGGTATGCTCAGAAAGAGCACATCTTACCAATAGGCTCAAAGTCAGCTTGGCAGACTTGAAATGGTTAACTAAATTCATCTATTTTGTTATTGTTCTTAGCAAAGCCTAATTCAAAATGTACCTACAACGCACCTTCATTTAACCTTGTCCTTAATACAAACTGACACACTGTTGTAATTACAGGCTGCTTTCAAAGTTCACTGAAGATATTTTTCAAACATGGAGAATTGCAGGATAAAATTCCATTAGCGACCTTCCAGTATTTCAAGCACCATTTCCAGATGAACAGTCAAAGCCAGAGACACATTTAGAACAGCAATGTGGACAAGGTCAAAGTAACTCCAACAGATTAAGAACATGGGGGTGAGATTTATCAACACTTTGCCAAAAGCCAATTTTACCATTTAGTGACACTTTCTTTGTAGAACATTACAGTACAGAAATGATAATGTATCTGTGAAGTGATTCTAGTAATGATTTTTCCTTGTTCTTTTTGCCACCTCTTACATGTCTTCAGATGAAACAGTTAAGTCATCTTCTCAGTTGTTTGTTTCATACCAATGAAAGGCATGGCCCTTTTTCCTAAGGCTTAGAGAAATCACTTTATTACATGATCATATTCTCCAGTCTCCCCGGCAACTGTTTCAAAACAGTCAATGTCTGTCATAGGTTCATCTCCAGGCTGTTAATTACAATATTTACTTGGCACTTCAATATTCAAACATGACATTTATTTTTCAGTTCATTTTCTCTCTTCATAAACACAGCCACAGAAGTATGTATTTCACAAACTCTATAAAAAAAATTTCATAGTCATATGCACAAGCCTTTAAATTACTGTACATTTTGTCATTATATGCATAACAAAGAAAACTAAACAGGACCTTACCTCAAAATTAAACTTCATTTAATAAAAATAAGTTTGTCTGAAAGTACAGTTTGATCACATGGAAGGCTTCCAGCAATCAAGTCTGTAAGAAAAAAAACACAAACAAGTGACTTTCTTATCCCCAGTTCAATAATTTCTGTCAACACGCTGGAAAGAAAACAGCTCAGGAAGTTCTAAGTTTCCTTTCCCCTTCAGGAGTCAGAATTTGCATTGCCAAAGTGTCTTTGTGCTCAAAAAAAAATTTTTAGTTCAGGCTTCTAAATTACTCACATAAAAGGGCTCATAAGGAATGAATTCATGAGTTTTTACAGGTAAACACTTTGAAACTGCCTAGTCAATTATGAAAACACTGAGTAGCACAAGTCTGGGTGTTCACATAAATTAAACTATCACAACAACCTCTCAAAACTACTTGTTTTGCATTAACTGTGCTTTTCCATGGTTTACTGTCTCTGTGTGGAATAACAGTCCAAAGCATCACAACTCAGGCCTCCCTAGGTAACCTCCTTTCTGATAGTATAACTACAAAAAAAAAAAAAAAAAAGGTAAAAGTAGAGTTTTGTTTTAAAAAGATGACATGACAAACTGTTTCAAGACTTTGGCTGTTTTGAGGAGGTGGGGTTTCTTATTTGGGCATTTTCAGGCTTTGTTTATTAGACTTGGTCTACTTTTTTCTCCCTAGGTTTCTTAGCATCATTTGTCAGTTTTTACTCTAAACAAAAGCTTACATATCATAGTGGTTTAATAAACATGAGGAGGGGCAAATCAGTTTGCACACAAGCCATTTAGCAACTCTGGATCCCCACAGTGCTCTGAAATAAACACCAGCTTTTCTCCCAGTATCTCCAAACACCTCCAGGCACAGTAGTACCCAGGCCTAGGTCCTGCTGCTAGCAAAGGCTTGTGTTCCAGGAGTGCAGTATGGAAGGCTCTCATCCCATTTTTATATTGCCTGGACAATCTAAAAATGTAAATAAAGTTCTGATTCACAGCAGCTATACAAATCTGAAACCAGTTTATGCATCAATTTAGAAAGATCAGGATGCTAAAGAATAAAGTTAGGCTTTCATACAGATACATACCAGGGAATGCCTTTTAGCTGAGAAAAGCCCACAGCAACAAAAGAATTCTGGCAAATTTTAACCAACCAAAGGTGGCAAAACCATTTCTAATCAAATTCATCACTGAATGGTTTTCTTGTCTTAGTTGGTTAGAAAAGTGATTTTTTTGCTTTCAGTGGATTTTTAAGCAACATTGCTTCTACACCAACACAATTATTAACTGCAGGTTAACAGATTTAATGCAGGCCAGAGTAAATGCAGTCTACTCCAGACAATTATTTCAGCAAGCAACTGATCACCTCGACCTGCACTAAAATCAGCAACGCAGTAGTTTTCTGCTTTGAAATTTAGATCCCTGATCACAGTCATTCAACTTTTCAATGCCTGCCAAGTCTCCAGTAATGTGCAAATAATGTACAATTACATCTAATTCAAAGTATGCCAGCAGCCTGCACCTCATGGGTTTCCTGCTAAAATATGAGGTCAGGATTAAGAGCAAGCTGAGCACATGGAACATCTGTCAATCTGAGGCATTCCCTTAGCTGGCTGTATCAGTGCAGAAGGGATTGATCTGCAGGGCAAGTATCTGTATTACAGTAACATGCCAAATCCCTGATCAGTGCAGCCCATAAACTCACCAGCCACCCTACTTCCTGGACATCACTATGTCCTTCTTGCACATATTTTAAAGCTCTAGAATTTGTATCAAATGCAGTTGTGAAGTAGTTCAGTCACTTGCAACTGCTACCTGTCTTCCTTTGCAGTCCTCTGTTAACCAAGACACCAGAAGCCCTCTGCAGTCTCCATGTTCTGTAAGCACAAAGCACCAGCTGGAATCACCCTCACTTCTACTCACACCCACCATCAATGAAGGCTGGCACTTTCTGGACTTGTATCAAAAACTGAACGCCTGTAGAACACACCATATCTAGCAAAGAACAAAACCAGATGTAGCAGAGAATGAAATGACCATCCCAATACTGCTTCTTTCTAGCTGCACTGCACAAAGACCCCCAGATAAGTTTTCCAATTCAATATGTGTTGTTACTATCATGGTGACTTAAGTAGTAGTGAAACTGCTTTGAAAAATGCCCTTTTCAAAAGCAGTTTCAAAATAGAAACAGTGCCTAAAAAAACAAACATACAAAACCAAACCCACCAAAAAACCCTAATAGTTTGTTTTTTTCAGGCTGTACACTGGACACGGGTAACTAGAAATTCATTTTTCTGAAGTTTATCAGGAGGGTCTATCTACTTACTGAAGTGTTAATGAGACTAGGAAGGAAGGAGCATTTTACATCAAGGGATGAAACACGACTCATTTGCACATACTACCAGAGTAACTCAAAGAGTAAATACCATGTTTCAAAAGGACAACTTAATATTAAATAGTAGATCTTAAATCCTCAGAATACGTCAAAGTGGAAATCTTGTGGAGTCTGAGGAAAAGAAAAAAGTTGCTTGTACTATGATCTATCTTAAGACTAGCTGGAACAAATGTGATTGTGAAAACAACATTCATTTTTCGAGTGGGTTAACTACTGCTGAAGCAGACATGTATTTTTTTACTTATCAACAGGGAGATAAAGAGACCCTAAAAAAACTACTAATCACTGTTTTTTTATTCTATTGTACTCACTTCCTGGAATGTAGTCAGAGATGGAACTAGACTGCCCAGAAGCCCAGTCAGCAGAGCAGCTGCCCTGAACCCAGGATTTGTTTACAATCCATTGGAGGGTGGGAGCAATGAGTGCATAAAGCACCTAATTCCAGAAGTTTACACAGGGATTTCTGAATATTTGGAGTATTTCTTGGAAGTAGCCCCCTGGCTCCCCCCTCTCCTTCTTTTTCCTTAGCTGCAGTTAGATTTCTATGAAATGCTTTTGGTTCAAATACTAGTGATGTTATTTTCAGAACAAGAAAACTGAATACAGAGAAGCACTGAAGTAGAAGGTACTTTCTCAATTCTCCTGCAGATTCCTACACCATGAATTAGAAGTAAATGACAGTTTTGTCTTTATAGATATTTCCTAGGTATTCTCTAAATTCTTGGTGGTCACAGTTTCATTCACTAGCATTTAGCTTTCAGGCTCACTGGAATTAAACATGAATTCCAATCTCATCTCCTAGTACATTTTCTGAATGTGGAAGATATTTCTGCCCATGTATTTCCTTTGGGTTTATTGTGTGTTTTTCCTATGCTGTGTTTTCTGGGCTGTTCTTTTTGCTTGTGTGGGTTTGTGGTTTTTTTCACCATAACCAAATCCAAATCTATGGTCCATTACACAGGGTATGTTTTAATCCTGTTGGCATTCACCACCCCTTTACTGTATCACCTCTGCTAACAGCTTAATGTTTTAAAGCTATAGACAAGGGAATAATTACTTTGGGACATTAGAAAGTCTAGTTTAGGACATCTGGAACATTGGGGGGCTTCTCAAGGCTTCATGTTTGTACATAGCAGGAAAATAGTATCTGTTGTGATCATTTCAAGTCAACAACACTCTGAATAATTTTCAAAATTATGTAAATTTCATCTCACTGCTGCTGACCCAACTTTCTGTGATTAATGTTCATCTGTTTTCATGAACATGAACTTTTTGTCAAGCAAATATTACTTGCCTTCTGTTCAGGGCTCTTCAAGAGCCATCAATAGTTTTTCATAAAGGAGCAGTTATTACTCAAACTTGATTCTGAACTCCAGCTTCCCATCTAAGTAAAATTTTAAAAAAAGTTCTGATTTTGTTGTCTAGCAGAAAGACAACCTTGTTTAAAATAGGTTGTACTCCTACTACGGTTAAAGCTAAATGGCAACTTTCTTTTTATTACTTTGATTTCTATTATGGCTTCTATTACAGAAAACGCTACAGCATATATTCACCCTCAGTCACCCCTGGGAAGTTCTTTAAAACAAGCTTGCCCAGAACAGATGTCTTGTTGGCATCAAATGGAAAAACCTCTCCTCTGCTGAGAGGCACTAAGTTGGACTTGACTGCACAGCAATGCTGTGAAGCCTCAGGCAGCCAGGCCTTGCTGCCCTCCTCAGCAGCCAGGCACTGGGAGGTGCCCAGGTCAAACCCAGCTGCTGTGCTGTCAGCACAGGAGTGACCCTCACCCACCACTGCAGCAGGTGACCACACAGGGACAAGGGGCAACCAACTAATACACAGGCCAGACTGCAATATCTGTGAGGAGTTAACTACTGCAGCCAGCATCAATAGTTCTTCACTTATTCTAAAATCTCTGGCTGGAGATTTGAGCTTAGAATACAGTCTTTTAAAAGCAGAGCTAAACACAATTGACAAGTCTCTAATACAATGTATAGTAATTTAAAAGGACAGGTAAAGATGCAAAACAACAGGTCCTCAAAAATGAGTACATGGCACCTCCCTCACCAAGGAACCATTCACACTAACTGTAGTTTCTGACTTTTTACAATTTGCCATCGATGCTAACATTATCCTTTATTTCAAAACAGACAGTCTACAAGCAGTTTAACAAATGTAAATAAGATGTTAAGCCTAGCTTTCATAAGAGCAGCAAGTGTAGCTTGCCTAAGAGCAGTTGCAGTGCTCTGCTGGATACCAGCACCTGAGCAGTGAACACAACCCCACACAGCAGAAATTCCTCAGCACAGGGACTATTTTTTTCCCATGCTGTGGTGCTGCACACTCTGAATATCCAAATATGCACTTGCACTCAGGTCAAAATTAATCACATTTTGCATCCATTTATGGTGCTAAACATGACACAAACAGCTATTCAGCAGTCTAAGGCAAAGCTTCACTGGTTCAGTGGCACCTATTGAGTTTCTGCCCTCCTATGGCAATACAAAAATAAACAACAGTAAATTTTGCATGACCTTTACGAAAAAGTGTGAATTCAGCTGTCATAAGCAACCACTGTAAAAACAACAATATGGGTGGGAACTTGCACTTTTACTTTGTTTTTAAGTCATGAATCACTCAGGCCTCACATCTTTCTCCTCAGTATTCTACAGTGGGTTCCCATTTCCCTTCAAACTACTAATCCCAAAAGGCATATCAATCCAGGATATAACAAACTGCAAATGCCCAGTGAGATTGTCTGTAATGTGAACACTTCCACTGTGAATGATGACATGCAATTCATCACCCACTTCTGCCTAAAGACCTGCAAATAAAGTCACTGGTGATATGGCTGGTAGAAGTTGACATTTCATGTCCAGGGTTGGTGCATGAGCCAAAGAGTCAATAAAATAACAAAAGTCATCTTTCAGTGGGCAGATAAAGAGAGAAGAAAAAAAATTAAACTCCACAACAAAACAGCAGCAGGTTTCTGCTGGTACAATTTCAGAGCGTGTTACCAAGACAGGACACCTGCCATTGCAATGGTGTAATGCTCAAGCTGCCTTCAGTTAAAGTTTGCCAGCTGAATCTGTTCACAACAGAACTATGGCCCACTCACACTGCAGCAGACAAAACATACAATTTACTCCTTTGGCATGACTACCAGTAAGTTTGCCAACTTTCCAAACATACTCCTTGAAAGCTGGGCTGCTCTATGTTTGCATCCAAAGGGTTAGTATAGTAATAGTTCAGAGAGTCCAGATACAAATCGTTGGAAATCCAGCTTCAACAGACATGAAACTTGGATCTCCCATTTCATACTATCCTCCTTACTTCAGTAGACTAAAGAGCAGTGGTTTGTAAAATTTCCTTATCTTCACACCAAAGTTGTTAAACACTTAATTTAGGCAACACATTAACTATCCTGCAAGGAAACACTGAATCACAAATATACTAAATATTCAAAGTTCATGTTAGCATACAAATTTATGATGTATGGAGCAAGAAAGTATTTTGAACTCTAACCAAAATGATACAACACAAATGTAAATTCCTTTCTGTTAGCATACCAACAAACCTTTGATGGACTAGGCCAGTCTGCATTACAGACAATCCCCAAACAAGCAGAAGTCCTAGACCTCCTGAGAATGAAACCTGGTTACCAAACAAAATGCAGCTACACTGAGGTGTGGGGGGGAAGTGATTCTAGGCCAATTCTATATACATACACATAAGTACATATATGTTAGTTACTTTAGACATGCAAGCACACATGGCTTCTCGCAAAGCTCATCACAACCTTAGCTAAGTGTTCTCCACACTCCATTATATCAGCACATTCTGCATTTTCAACACAGTCAAGGACAGAAGTTTCCAACAGGAGGAAGTCTATTGCACATATAGACCTCAAGTTGAAAACCCCACCAGCACTTGTGAAAAGAGACAACTTGAGAACACAAGAAAATGTGTAGAACATCCAATAAACAAGCAATGGTCAAGGCACAACTTGTTGATTTTCTTGTATGCTTGAAGCTCACGTTCTTCCAAGCCTCCTATACAAAATTTTAACATGAACCATAATTTCTAAGCTACTTTCAATACATTTCCCTCTCCAAAAAAGTCATTTATGCAAGCAAGTGAAGACATCAAACAGAGGAAAAAGCCAAGTGTCTACCTCCTGTATTTACTTCTTGAAGGACATACATGTCTTTTGATGTGACTGTGGGAAGGGGAACTTAAAGGGCAGCTTTAATCACTACTACTTGTTAGTGTTCCTCAGTGACTGAGGATTTACTATGTTTACAGACTACACACATTACTGCAGTTCACTATACCAGAAATGCATAAAGCAGTTCCCTTTCTGCCTGATTTGCCTTGGAGGACATTAATTTAACATTTCAGAAAGAAACAGCACTTCTTTAACTATGCAGCTGCCAAATCAATTCTGATTCAAATATGCTTCGAATTTCATAAGATCTTTCCACAGACATAAATCTTTCAGTCCCAAGCACTTCCTGTCACTTTAATTACTTCCCTTCAAGTCCCCTAAAGAACAAAAATGATGCTTTGCAGTCTTCACAGACAGGATGAACAGCACTTACTGTGTCCTAGGGGAGAACACTGTCAGGAAGGGCTATTTAAGTGGGGGAAGGAGGAGAGGCAATGCTGGAAAACACATACCTAAGAAATACATACTGTTAATACTCAATTGAAATTGAAAACATGAGAAGCTCAACCTCCTTCTCACTCCCCCCTTGCAGTAAGTGGAGGAGAGATGCCTTCTCTTGACAGACTGAGATTTCCAAGCACATTTCTGGAATGAAACAGCACCTGAGGTTGGAGAACATGAAATAATTCTTTTCAATTTGCTCCCCCTGCTTCTAGATATGTGGTGGTCTTAGACCAAAGGGTTTTTATATAAATATTAGATATTTATTCAATAGGGTAAGGAGCAAGCAAATGTTCATCACACTTCGGCACTGATATGGTCCTGAACCAAGTCAGACCCCCAGTTGTGGACAGATTGTCAAATCCCAAGTAATGTCCCTTCCAATCACCCCCATACTGCAGCTGTTTCCATTTCCAATCTCCTGCCTCACTATGGGTCACCTTGATGCTACCTCCTGTAAGCTTCCTCCACACACCAGCCCAGACTACCACAACCTCGCTGTGAGGAAATTCAGTCAAGTCACCCTGAGGCAATTTGCTAAAGAGAAAGCATTGTCTGCCTTCAGGTCAACTAAGCTACTTAAAAACTGCCAAAGACTTCAAGTACCCAACACTCTCACTCAGAGCTCGTTTCAGTTGTTTCAGGCGACTGTAGACCTGCAACACTGTGGCTGCAGATGGAGACAACGCCCTTTACCTGCCACTGAGAAACTGAGTTAGCACAGTAACCCATACAGCTGCAGGATTTGTGACTAAAAAGCCCATAAAAACCTCAACCAAAACTCCCCCCCACAGACGCAAAACAAAAATTAGAACAGAACTACTTTGCATTGTCAGCATGTCAGCAACACACCAAACTATTTGTATGGAAGAATGAACTTACTTCTAACACTTTGAATCATAGAGATCCCAGAAATATATATTTTAACTGATTTTCCATTCATTGTCCTGGTGTTGAAGCCAAAAAACCCGACTAAATCAAGCACTTCTCCTATCTGGTCTTTTGAAACACTGTAACATCAGTTTGCACAGAATGAAGGCTTTCAAAAAGATGAGGTAAAACAATGCATTCTTAGCTCCAGACAGCATATTGCATTTCAGTACTTTCACAACAACATACAGTTGATATCCAAAGTTAACTCCAAAAGGTTTTTTGTACCATGTCTGCCCAAGGGACTGATTCCACTGCATTCGAAAAGCACATCTAAAGTGTTTATTGCTTCCAGATTTTGAAAGGAGAAATTACTGTTATAACTCAGCTGAGTCGTCTTAACAGCTCTGCTAAAATCTCCCTGGTTCTTATCCCAAAGCCTCATTTCAGAAAATATATGTTTTCTGGGTATTAATTCTCCAAGCATACAGAGCCCATATTCAACATACAGGCAGAAAAATACATTTAACAAGGAAGATGCATGCAACCCAAAACTTACAGTGCAGGCAACTTGAAACACATAGCAAAGTTATGGGACCTTGACTTACTGCATACAACACTTCCTAAACTTTTTCCCATTCTCTGCCAAAAAGCCAAAACACTACATTGAGAATTTGCACTAAAAGCAAAAGTGGATAATTATGCCCTGTGTCCAACTCTGCATTTAATGGTTTTATTGGATCAAGTTAGCACATAGGTGACAACTGACCTCAGTGTCACAGACATGTGAATTGTGTCACATGAGAAGAGCAGCAGCCAATCCAGGTAGACTCCAGTTAATGACAAATGCAGCTGATATGGAGCAGTCAGATCTGGAGGTCCAGTAATGCAACAGCTCAGCTACAGATTGAACCTAACAAGCACAGAACCAGCACTAATCAGAGATGCAAAAAAGTCTGAAACTTCTGCCCAGAGAGCTTTTGCTGCGAAAAGACACAGATCTTAAAATTAAAATAAAAGAGTCTACCAAGAATGCAAGTGACTGTTGAATGCAACAACTCAAATACCTGCCCAGTGACACTCATTCTGGTCACAGATCACAGGCATGTATGAACCAACACTAAGTAAATGATTAGCACAATATTATACGTAAGGCATTTTGGAGGAACAAGGCAAGCGAGCATGTCCATGAAAACTGGTGGAATAATGCAGGTGTACTTTGGTAGGTAGCATTTAACAGGCCAACAGGCCAAGCAGCAATATCTGAATTCAACTTGCATCTTTATTGCCCTGTTTCTAAATCTGTGCTATAGATATTAAATGGGTTTTATCAAAACAACTTTTAAGTGCTCCTCATTATGCTTTAAGTGATAGATTGCACTTCTCTCATAGTGCACTCTGGAAGCAAAGCTTCTGACTGGTCTGAAAATTCAGAGCAGCCCAACTCAGAGCTGTGTTCTGGATTTACTTTCACTCCAGCTGCTCTCACAAATGATTAACACTCAAGTCTTCTGCAACTATGTGTTACTGGCTCCTCAGACTGCACTTAGCTGTACAAGCAGATGGACAACAAGTTTTTGGAAGCAATTCTGCCAAGAATGTCCAAGACAAATGCTCTTTTCGGACTGACATGGGGAACAGCATGTGGGAAGAATCACACTTCTGGCTGACATGTTTCCCACTTGGAATGCTGCCCTGAACTGGCAACTGGCAAATATTTACAGAGGAAGCTTTTTTCTTGGTTAGAAAGTGACAGGGGACACATCAGTCTGAGGGCAGGGAGGATGACAGACCAAGCCTCGTATTTAGAAGCACCACTGTAGGATCAAATGAAGACTAGATGCCACAGGACAGGAGTGAGTGTAGCTTCAAGAAACACACACAATAGGCAGACGAGCAAAGTTTTAGCAATGTAAAACAATCAGTGGTTTATCATTCTCCCAGAAACTTTTGTGCTCTCTACTTGAAGCCCAGTTTCTCTGAAGTTCTCATCTTCAAGTTGCAAAGGAGGTTTTTTCCCCTTTACCTGTCATTTCTGGCAGCAACTGCTCCACAGTAACTTGGCAATTCCCCCTACCAGGCACTCCTTTGATACAGCCAAGTTTGAGACCATGTTCCAAGGCTTCTCTCATTCTCCACAGGGATTTAGAAGCACTCCCAGCTTTCCCACTGGTGAAAAAAACAAGCAGTTGTTTCTGTCATGTGGTCCATTTTCACTATTCTCATGAATGCAGTAACCCCTCTGAGGACTAGAGTAAGCTTTCAGCCTTTAAAAGTGACAATTACAGCAGAGAGGCCAAGGCCCTGAACAACCCATAGAAGAAGACACCATATGTGTGCAACCATACAACTCTCCCTACTGCACAAGGCAGCTGAATGCTAAAAGTGACAGCAGTAAAAACTTACTGAAGTTACATTGCACCTCCATACCTTCCTTCGTGGCAGCAAAAGCCCTGCTTTAATCCAGTCATCCAGAACAAACTTGCACTGTAATTCCAGGGCTGTATTTCACAGAAGGCATTGTGCACAGCAATATGAGCTGGAGATTGAGAAGACATTGTCAACAAGCAAAGCACGTTTCAGCCACATGGTCAAATTCCAGTTGTGACCTTGTTCCAGTACACTGCAGGGGGGTCATACAATAGAGTGGATGCTAACAATACTTGAATTGAGCCCAGAGGGGGAAAAAAACGTGTTTCTGTGGTTATGAACTATAAAACCTAAATTTTCAAAGGTCCCTGCTCCAAATTATATATTCACACAAAAAGAAACTTCCAATAATGAGACAGTTTCCAGAAAAGTTAAGGAAACTACATGATTCAGTCTCCCAAGGAATTTGCCTTCCCACACCAGCTGTAAATTTGAATGATACTCAGAATAGCTGGTTATCTATCTTTTCTGTAACTAAGATTTGTAGAAACTTATGTCAAAATGTTCATCAACAAGTAGCCAAACTTCCAAACAAAGCTAAATTTTAAAAACAGAATTAGTGATTCCAAGAAAATTAGTTACTGTGCTATTTGATACCTGCTAAAGATAATTGTAAATTTGAGATCTTTTTCTAGACAATCAGATATCCTGGTATTGCTCTTAAATTTATTACTAAGGAATGTCTAGTGTTAGATAAGAATAAAGACCGACTTAAGGAGTCCTCTGTTGGAAAACTGTTTGCAAGGGTTGTTTTGCTGCTAAGTTTCAGGTCAGGCCATTTAATTTTCTTAAATCAAACTATGATGAAAATTCATTCTTTCTTACAAAAATCTTCGGAAAAAAATTGGGTATTTCTGACCAATATGTCCAGTGTTCTTCACTTAACATCTGAATTCTAGACACACAATGCAATGTGTGGCAGACCATGTGCCTGCTCAGAGAGTTAACTGATAAGTCAGCTGATTGAGCTTGGCCCACACTGTGCAAGAAAGGAGCATCAGAACTCCACCCTAACTATACAACACAGCACTGCACTGTTAGCTGCATTTTCTACTTAACTGCAAATGTTTCTGGTAACGTTTGCATTTAGAGAAGGGGAAAAAAAAATTGCTGGCATGCTCTAGCCAAGAGTGTTATCTTTTGTACCTTTTAATATGCTATGTGAGCTTTGTTAGAGCATTTTTAGATAATTTCAGGTAATTTGACAGCTGTGCTGTTTAAAGCCACAGTTTAATCACTTCTGACTCTGGCATGGTTTGTTTCACACAAGGCTTTCCACTGTCTTGCTTGATCCAGCCCAAGACAAGCCTACAGAAAAGGAATTTACAAAATGAACCAGAGAAAGGTGAACAGGTACTTTTTTAGCACTACTATCCAAGAGAGCACTTTGGGCATACAAAATGACAGTCTAGCCAAGTGGAAGGAAAAGTAAAGCAGATTCAAATCCTGGAGTTTCACGTACAGTTGTGAGTATGATGAAAAGGCAGGCAAACACTAAAATGTAGACCATGAAATACCACCTGAGTTACACACAGAGTTTCTGGAAAGACAAAAGTGGAGGAGCTTACAGACAATGAACCAAAGCTCACTGATTGTTTCCTAGTACTCTCCAAGAATAAATGGTCCTTTCAAACAATATGAACAACCAGTAAGCAAAAGAGGCAACCAATTCACAGCAGACTCTCCATATGGGGGGATTTCCAAATCTGAAAAGCATTTACTACTCATACTTGTCCTCAGTCAGGGAAATCTAAGTTTTAAGATGATCTAAGCAATATTCAGCTGTTAAACTTCATCTTTTCTAGCCTACCTGATAAACAACCTTGATTGCAAATAGCTTTATTCAAAATTATTTATTTATTGAGTGGAAGATCAAAACCAACTTAAGTGTCACAAGAGGAAGCTGGAATCCTATTTGCTTCCTGCTTGCTGCCTCACAGAGCTGACATCATTTCTCACGTCTGCCCACAATTTCTTATAAACATCCAAAACTCGACTAGAATTATCTAGAAAAAGGCCTGACAGCCAAATCCATTTTTGGAACAGGAGTTTGCAGCCAACATATTTGAGAGCATCTGCAATGCAGAAAAACCCGATCAAGAGCAGAGCTTGCTGTCCCACCACTGAAGGTCATTTATGCTCCTGACGTGCTCCCACAGGTTTCATCTGTAAAATGCAGTTTGCAAAGCTGCCTCTTTCAGGCCTTTCTGACTGTGTCTCTCCTCACAACGTGTAATGTGCTCAGTCAGGAGAAGCCTACATGAAAACTGCCACAGCTTGAAAAGCAAGCAAAATCCAGCTACCTTATGTAATTTTTTTTACTTCTGGAATACAACAGCAATTTATCTGTAGAAAGTCAATAGTTAAAACTTGAACAAAAAACAAATGCTGAACACCCATGTCCTTCACTTCAGCACTTAGATACTATAAAATGCAATGAAATTCAATTGCAGCCACTCAGGCTTTCTTATGTTATTATTTCTACCCTATGCCATGTTTTTTATGACAACACAAAATTTAACTGCTTAATCTGCGTGCAAAATTTCATGCAATAATTATACAGAAATCTTCACCTACCATGTGTTTCTCCATTAACATCCAATTAACATATTCCACTATGGACACTTCAGCACAATTTGAACCATTTCTGCCATAAAATGGAATAGATTATAGCATTACATGACAATTATGACAGTCTACAACTTACACTTTGACACCTTGTTACTTAAATCCATAGTCCCCACAAACTAATCACAACCATTTAGCCTAAATTGATTTGCTTCACATTAACTTCATCATACTAGCTCCTATAGCCCAATAGTACCTCAGCAGAATGCAAAAATAAATTAAAATCAAATTATACTGCCACATGAAAAACAACTGCTTATATGGTATCGTTATAAAAAAATATCAAAGTCCTTATTTTCAAAAACTAAATTCCAAATGCTGGACTTCTGGGCTATGTTCTAAAGATATATTTAGTACTGATATACTGCTCTCATCTCAGATTACACTATTTAAATCTCAATGGCAATGCATGTGTTCAAGAGAACTGTTAAGAGTAAACATGAAAGTCCTGATGGAAAGTTCCTGTGGCATAGATTAAGCCTTAGAGAGATATAAAATCAAGCATTACAAGGGAGAACTTAGACATCTTGTTTGTCACACTTTTTAGCTTTCAAAGGTGCTTGTACTAATTCCTGAGTTAAAGATGGGAAGAGATAAATTGCTCTCCCTATTAGTGGAGAAGACCCTTTCGCCACTAGGTTGAAATATATATATACATATATATAGGGCCACCACACTCTCAGTAAGGCTCAGAGAAAAGCTAAGTCCTGTGGTTTCCAAGCCCTTTACCCTTGAAAGGGCAACTAACCACACAAACCACAAAAGGAAGAGGACCAGAACTGAGTATTTCTTTTATGTACCCAAGCTATGAAATCCTTCCCAGCCTTGCACAGGTGCTCAATAGCTTGAGATTGCTTCAGCATCCTCCATTCTCTGGATGTGGAGAGGAGTAACAGAGCCCTCTCCAAAGCAAATACACAGCCTTTAAAAGCACCAGGAATGACTGTGCAACCTGAAGACCAGAGCGTAGAAAACAGCAGGCTGAAGGGGAAGATAAAGAAAAGGTTTTGGCAGCAGTTCCTCCTTCCATGTAGTGCTAATGACAAAACTGTCTGTGGCATTCACATCTGATGATAAGGAGCTCCAGACTCGAGGGAGGCTGAACACCTGGGAATCCATCATTTGTGGCCTTCCAACACAACTGCCTTATGCAAGTCATCCACTGCAGAACTACAGCTTTTGCAGCCCTATCACCAGAGTCCCTGTCCTTTAATTTTAGGGAAAAGTCACCCATTTGCTGACCCATGCTCTGAGCTCAGCTTTTCAGTTGAACCAACTTGATTTGGATGCAATGGAAAGAAATACAGCCCCTCACTTGTAGCTAAAGGAATGTCAGGAGTATTAAGCAGATCCTAACTGTTTAATTCCTAACCAAGAGACTGACCTCAACCACATGCATGGCACCCTTACTACCAACTCTAAGTAACAACTGAAAAATTACACTGGGTATAGAAAATGTACAATATTTGAAAATGGGAAAGAGAACAAAATGACCTAAAGTAGCAAAAAACGACAGAGCTGTCACATTAAAGAAGCTTGACCTCTCTGACGTCACTCCCTTAAGAGCCTTCTGCAGCAAGCAGGCAAAAAGCCAAGTCAGGAAATTCAGGCTGCAAAAAAGGAGAAAGCTGACAGCATGCAGGTGATGAACAAGTTAAGTTGCTAAACCAAGGAAGCAATAGTGCACGCTGAAGACAACAGCCAGGACCACAACAGTTGCAGCAGTTTGGAAAAAAAGAGGTTGCAGAGGTAGCTGCAGCATTAGAAGAACTAAAGCATCAAATGAAGGCTAAGACACCCCAGCATCTCTCCTTCCAGCTAACTCAATTTGCTTCAAACAAAATTCTTGTTTAAAGATGATCCAAGTATGGACTTCAGCAGTTAAAAGATTTTACATTACAACAACAACTGCAATGAAAATGCAGGGTTTATTTTGTGTATTTTTCCTCCTGCATAAATGGAAGGATGGCTGAACTCCTGTTAAACTAAACAGAAGCTCACAATAATGAGATTAAGATTCAGATACAACTTGACAGTGACAAATGTGTACTGACAAGTTTGCAGACACCTTTCTTTAACCACATTCCCTGGAGGAAAAGAGAGTCTGAGTAAAATCCCCAGATGGTTTGAAAGAGCCAAAATGAACAGTTAAAAACCAGGGGCTGCCTCACACTGAATGTAAACCAAGTGAATGCAAATCTTACTGAGTTTTCTATCTGGTGAAGACTGAATTTGATCCCTCAGTGCTTGTAACAAGAAAGAAAAGCTGCAGACACTTATTTCTTCTGACTTGTCCTCGTTCAGCTCAACCACTGACAGCCAAGCTCCAGTGCTGGACCTTTAGATGAACAGACCTTTACAGCTGTAACTTCAGACTGTACATCACCACATGAGCTACCCTGGAAGTAACCCAAGTGTATCATCCAAGCTCAAGTCATAGAAACACTTTGAGAAGTGCTACAGTCAGTGAAATTTGATTAAAGAATTTTTACACAATCAATGCAAAATTGTCGGAAATTGAATATGTTGGTTTTCTGTGGCACTAATGCAATTCAGATTTATTTTTTTCTATTTACTTCCCTGACCACCTTCTAAATGAGCAAGTGTTAACCAGCTGACACCACTCATGAACTTCAAATCATTTGACCCACTTGAAGGCAACAGCAGCATAATTTGAAGCAGTTGACCTACCAGAAAAAAACACCTAAACACTCAGGAGAATAGCCTGTACTGCCATTTCCCATGGAATCCATATACAATGGAACTCGCTCTGATCTCTTGCTGAAGTTCTAAGCTGCCTTTATCCCAGCCCATGGATGGAGATGTGTGCTATCAGCCATGCAATAGAAACACTGAACACAGGGCATATGGAGCAAGGAAATGTGGGGCCACCAGGAAGTTACAGCAAGCTCTCCACTGGGTTCTCTATAAAAGGATATTTCCCAGAGGAACTCAGTCTACAGTAGTGACCATTTGCTTCTCTCCAACCTGTTATTCAACAGGCTCTGTGGCCTATTTCTACACAGATTTTTTGGTTCCATACTCCAAGTGAGTCATAACATCATCAGTGTCACCTATTTAACTTGCCCTAGTAAACAAACACTTCTTTTACTGTTCTTGTCACCTAGAATAGATGTCCTCAGATCGACGCAAAAGTAGGGCAGAAAGAATTTTATTTCAGATGTTCTGGCAAGAGTACTACAGAAGGAAGACAAACAGGATGCCAAGATGAAAGCATCTTCTGAAACTAGCCCTTCTTAGGTCTAGATATGAAATTAAAACTCAGTCTTGTATTTTATAAGCCACTTCAAAATGAGAAATATCTCACCATTTACTGAAAGCAAAATAATTCAAATAAACTCATCACACAACATCTGGACACAATTGCTAAACAGGAAGCTTTCTTTGTTTTGCATAATACCTTCATAAACGGCATACTGGATTCCTGAGGTAGTAGAATTTTTAAATCCCAACTGCAAAATAAAATTAAGATTCCAAGTAAAGAAAAACAACCTATCCCTCAATTTACACTGAGCTTTCCTGCAAGAACCTTATAAAAGCACATCCTAGCTTGTTTACCCAGGCAGGGAAAGCATTTTTTGATGACGAACAACGTCCATGGTTACAACACTGAGACTGTTCTAGGTTTAGAATTTTCTAGAAGTTTCCCAAGATTCTTTAAGGATCTGATCATGGCAGTTGTTTATGTTCCCACCCATCAAAGAGTTGCAGAAATACGGAAAAAATGCTAAGCTGCAGAGCAGGTTTTCACAGCTTTTGCCCTCTTGAGCTGCTGTCTCACACATAAAACAACACGTCACTGACCTTGCCGAAGGCTGAGAACCCAGTTCTGGCACAGCAATCAAAGGTGCTGACCAAGGGGGCAAAACAACTCCTGCTCCAGAGCTCTTTCACACATGGCAAAGTCTGTTCTGTAAGCTACAAGGGAATATTCATAAGGCACTCCCATTCCTTGAAAATCTTTGAAGTTTCAAGTATTAAATTCCACTAGTATGTTCTCCATCTTACATAATTTCAGGGAGAAACTTATTCTATCGTGTTGAGCACTTCAACTCAAGAAAGAACAACTTTAACTCTGTTCCCATCTCTTATCTAAATAAGACTGTTCTTTAAAGGACCCTTGATGAAAAGACTCTACAAATCACAGATGTGTGTGAGCAACTCCCTTGAACTATTTCAAATATCAGTCAATAACCACCTGAATACTGGAAGCTATTCTAAGTTTCCTTCTGTTAGCTGCATTTCTAATTGCTATATACCTCAAATTCCAGGTAAAGAACTAAATAGTAATGATGATACAAGCACTGACAATATAAAACCAGATTTTTCACTCTACACTATGTATCATTATTTGGTACTACAGGCCCAGCATACTTGGTGGCTCCTCAGACTTGTATTATTTCACTGCCCATCTCCCCTTAGTTAGTAAATGTATCTTGTCTATTTATTTAACTTGGTCAAAGCAGATATTTTAAGCTCAATATTTCTTTATACATTTTCAAAAGAGAGTTAGCTTCTCATCCATTTATGTATGAAGATAACAGCTTCCGACACATCATGAAATTAACTACAACTGCTTATCTACTTATTTCAAGTATGGAAAGTTTATACAAGGAAAAAATATTTGGTAGAACAGAATATTTAAACTGAAATTCTCTCTCATTATTTCCTAGCTCTCAGGAAACAGGCTTTCTCTATAAGCAAGATCTCAGAAAACATCAGAAAACTCTCCAGATACAATAGAGTTGACTGATAAGATATGCCTGATTACCAAGTAGCACTTAAGTTCAATATTATATTCAAAGTCAGAAATTGGACTGTTTCTTTGAGAACACATAAATCTAAGGGGGAAAAAGCAGAGCAGTAGACAACTCTGGAATAACAGAGTAACAGGAATAAGAATTCTACTAAAATGTGGACAGGTGCAAGAGGCCCTCCTATCTAGGAGGTTCAGAGAACATAAACCAAAGTGCACGAGTTTAGTAAAATGCACACCATTTTAGATCTGATTTGACTGTGACTTTTTAAACACTAAAACAGGAATAATACCTTGGCTATAACTTCAGGACAAATATTTCAAGGCCTATTCCAAGGGGTCTTTCCATGCTGCTGGAAAAGGCAGTAGGGGAAGACCCCTTGGCACACCCCTTCAGCTGTACAGTCAGCACCCATTTCTTACAAACTTGGCATTTCTTCAAATATGAACTGACACAACTTCCTAAAACTTAGTTTTCTTTATTAGGCTGCTTAAGCTAGCTCTGCATCTTAGATTACATTATTTTGCTAACAGTTCTTTTTTACAAAAAGAACCTTTAGTTTCTTTTGTGAGCAGTTTCTTTTTACAAAAAGAATCTTTCAACTACGGCCCTGTCAACACAAAAAGATTAAACCAAAAGTTGAACATTTCGTAGTCGTTAACATCCAGTCACCAACCCTATCTGCAACAAACTGTGCTTGGCAGCAGGACACAAATACATAACCTGAGGCTGTAGTAGGTTTTTGAAGAAGCTGAAAAACAACATACTGGCAAACTTCCTGGAACTCAATCTGAACAGAAGTCAAGGACACTTGGGCAACACTGTGGGGTTGGTGACACAGCACAAGCCCAAACTATAACAAGGAATGTTTCAGTTGCCCTAAGATCAGCCCTCGCAAGCCAGAAAGCCAAGTAAGCTGGGAAGCTCTGCCTGAACAGTGACTTGATTGTTGGACTGACAATGCCCTGGAGACTGGCTACACTTGGGTCTGTCAGGCTCAACATTTCTCCCCCTGTAGCTGAGACTATGTTATTATACTCTGTCCTCTTTCTTAAAAGCTAGCATATAATTTAGCCTATTTAAATAAATTAACCTTGGAGCTTTTAAGAGTTTTTAAGAGTTACTCTTTTCTTTTTCATTGTTTTTGCTATAACAATTATTTCAGTAACTATTCTCTTCATTCCTCTACAGATAATACCATCTCCTTCAGAGTAGCTGTTCGAATGTCATATTCCTAATCTTAGTCACAACCTTGCAACAACAAAACAACGCACAAAGCAGCAAAGGCACCCAACTAGTCCCCCGAGGCTGCTGATTAGGGGCCCAGCTTCAGTGGGCTGAAATAAGAGATGGAGTGATACAGTCAGCTGTTCATCACAGAAAACACACATTGGTGATTACAGCTCGCATGAGCCTAAACTAGAAAGGCCTTTTGGCATACCTGCTAAAGCTGCAGCTGCAGAGGTGGCCAAAAGGGAACCCAGAAAAGAAAAAGGCAAAAGAACTCACTAAGTATGAGATCAGTGGGAAAATCAAGTCAGCTGCTACAGCTACAGTGCTTCAGTTGCTGAAGTCAGCTCAGACATCTGGGCAGAAATACCAGTCTCTTCTCAGAAATGCCACCTAACAAGACACTCCCTGGGCATTTAGAAAGAATGCAGCTCTGATGACAAGACTTGTTTCCAAACTAAGCAACTGTAACAAAATGTACGACACAAATCTTTCTATGTATTTACCATGTACCAGTATACAAATAAGTCCTGTGAATAATTAAATGCCAAGAACAGTGAGACAACACATACACATGATGTCCTGTCAAAGACACGAGTTCCTCATAGCAAACTCCAGACTGTCAAATTAAACACTGTTATTTTGAATACTTTATAGTGTTCTTCTTCCTGCTGATACAATTTCACAGGTTATGCAGTCAAATATTTTCCCCAAGACGGTAAGACTCTAAAGAACATAGATACATTAAGAGAATTTTCTGCTTTTTTACATTTAATATTTTAAGGAACACAGATGTAAAATACGGTTCTAAGACAGCAGTGCCTAAACTCTGATTACTGATCAGCTACATCTAGTAACCACTAAAGGCTAAGTATAAAATAAATGCTGGCACTGGCCACTTGTTCTGCCAGGTTTTTTAAAACATACACAATAGCACTGACTGCTGCTATCTGGTTTGAGGCATGCAGATGGTATTAAATGCCAGTAAAATATTGCACCATACCACTGTACTTACTGGTACCTTCCTGCCAATCTGGGATCTCTGAACAATGGGACAGGTCTACAGGACAATGTAGCAGCAAGCAAGACTTAGACATTAACTCATATCAGTGTATTGTTGTGGGGAGACATGTGAGGAGAAAAACCACTTGAAATACTTTACCTAAGCTAAGAGGTTTGTGAAACAAACAGCATGCTATGACACTGCTTTTCAAAATTACAGACACACCAAGCCAAATAACAGAAAAAGCTGAATAACTTTACTTGTGACAGCAAAGCAACCACATTTCAGTCCTTCAGAGTAAAGTTAATAACAAACTAGGGCAGCTCAAATTGCAGAACTGAGCTGGAATGACCTGACAGCAGCAACTGCTGTCCAAACACACAGGAGCTATAGCAAACCTACAGTGTTTGATCAATTCTTCCAAGAAAGTTCATATTGTAGCTGTGTGGAGAAGAAAGAAACTCTTGACAGATAATTTTAAGATTTGCAGTGACACTGTTTATATCACCCAACACTTACTCATAGACAAGGTATCTTAATTTTCAAGTTATCTGTGGTAAAACACTACAGCGAATCAGTGACGCTTCAAGCACTGACTCTAATTGTTTCTGAATCCAGTTTCTCTTTAAATGCCAAAGTCATTTGTCCTCACTGACATCCATGAACCTGAAGGCCACAGTCTAAGGCTGTCAAAAACTACAATATTTTTGCCAAATCATAACAGAGTACCTTTAAGAAATGCCAAGTTTTACATATTTCTAAAAACCCCATGTTTCATCTTCATGCAACTCATCAATTCAGCATTGACATATTTAGGCTAAACTTCACACAGCAAACTAAGCAAAGAAATTACACTAGAGCAGTAAAGGAGTAAACACTGCAATCCAAAAAAGATTCTCAGTCTTCATGAGTGTTAAATATTGATGCTAAAATGTTAATTTGAGAAGAAATGTATCTTCTACAACTACAGTACTTCTTCATGGACCTCATCTTCCTTTCAAATCACCAAAATTCACATTATCCAAGTCTAACAAATATTTCTAACTTTAATACTTGCCCTTGAAACATTCAACATGCTCACAAAGGTTAAAGAATTACAATGTTTCAACAGGACTCAGAAGGTTCTGACAGTGTCATCCAGTGCTGTAATGCAGATGCACAGGGCACCCTTTACTCCTGACTGGTTTCATTACTCCCCAACTCAGTAATGAATATACCACTACAGTATGTTGTTAGAGGTTGCAAGCATTAATTGACAAGTGCTTAACTTGTCACACACAAGAAAAAATATCTAGGAAATGAAGCAATTTGTTGGCCTTGAAACTACAGCAGCAGCCATTACCATTCACCTCAGCACTGTTGCTCTTCTAGGCAGTAAAAAGACATAAGTAAGTAGACAATGTGATCTAGACATTTCAAAACACATCAGGTATTCCCAGCATGAGCACCTCCCCTCCTGCCCTTCAATTCATCACTGTATACCTACTGAGGATAATGTACATAACTTAATGTAAAAGATCAGCTCTTTTCCCTTGGATTAAAAGAAAATCAAGTGCATCAATATCTTTCCTTCAGTTTTAAGGCTCAGTAGAAAGAAGTACTTCAGAAACATGTTCAAGTTATTTTAAGTCATTTCATCTCAAGAGTTTACAGATAAGGGCAATGCTAAGCTTATTTAAGAAAACTGAAGCCCTGCCAGAAATAACTGGGGATCCAAACCAAACCTACACTGTAATCTATTGTTAGGTATCTATCTTACCCAAAGTCCTTACTGGAATGATCCTGTGCCTGCTGCCATCAGCAACCTCACTTTATTTAAGTATTGCTTACCTGTCAGAGATATTAGTGAAATAGTACCTCAAAAATCAAATGCCAGGTTGAATTCTGAGATCTCAGCACTGCAACTGTGCAATCAGCAATCTACTGGATGGGAACTTGGGAGAACACAACACAGCCAGCACTGTTGTAGCACTGGGTGAACTTGCTGCACTCTTGAGGAATTTTTAGAAGACTTGCTGTTCCCAAAATGGCAAACTATGATCTCTCTATTTCTAAGATACAGAAAGCAGTACTATGCTACGAAATTCCACAATGAATACTCAGAGATACTGTCTCCTGTGTATGTAGTGCCCATTGCAGACCAGGAAGCAGTAAGGACTTATAGTCAATCTGCACTTAAAGACTAGCAGTACACTATAAACAGTGCAAAATTCAGACTCTTTTCTATGACATCTGGGTTGAATTAAAAGATGCTTCAGTTGTGCATGTCAAAGTCCTTGCAGTGTTGAGTAAAAACTACTGCTCAGACCCAGCTTTCAAATGACTACGTAGTCAGAGAAAAAATACATCGCCAACGCACGGAATATCAATAAGCTGGTCACTCAAAAATCACTAGAGCCATCTCAGATGGAGCACACAAAACCAATTTCATTTCCATGCAGTTCAGCTAGTTAATTACATTTTATACATCCTCCCAGACTGATACCTAAAAACATCTGTGGTCTTTTGCTGCTTCCTTCAAACCAAAAATAAAAGAAATAGCTGATGGTGGTTAATACTTCTAAATCTGATGATGTAGATTACCCCAAAATTATCCTCATCTCAGGAGACAGTTAATGTTCCGTCAAGACAATTGTACCTTACTACCATGCACATATTCCACAATCTTCTTTCATTTCATACAGGACAAAACACTCTATTTATGCAAGGTACATGTAAACAATGGCCTTGGCTGCAACAGAACAGCTTTGCAAAGAGAAGCAGATGAAATTGAGCAGCTTCCTTCATGTATTGAAGAGCACTGAAAAACCCACAGCTACAGCTGTTTCTTAATCTCAACAACTGAAAGTACAATCACCACTCATAACCTACTTATGCCAATCACAGAGAAGCTGAACCAGACAAATCTGGTTTTACTTTGTCTGACATGAGCAAAAGGAGGGAAAAGGATTGACATGAGCCTATGACAGACGATGTTTTTCAAACTAATTCTACCTTTGCCCACAGCTTTGTTGTCTTGTTTTGGAAAATGACACAGAACTACTACTTATGTCAAATCAATTCAACTAGCACTTGAAGTCAGACACCAAGCCTGTCCTCATTCTCCCTTCAAAATTAGGGATAAATAAAATAAAATAACGTAAAAAATAACGGAATATCACTAATTATGCCCTGCCATGCACCTAACAAATACAGAGTTTTTTCACTGCATTACAGGAGCTGGTTTTTCATACAATCCAGCAGAAACTTTGGACTAGGAATTCTATTGTCCAGTGGCACTACTTGCAAGATCAAGTATCAATCATACAATCATATTTTAAAGGCTCAAATGCTTCCTGCCAACACACTCACACTTGCTGAACTACAGAGTTGAAGATAGAAACAGTATGACTTGACGGTGAGGTATAAACTGGACACCAGTACCAAGCTGCATTTGGCTGAAGATGTATTTCAATACAGCTAGAGACAAATACAATGTATGTAATTAAATGGTTGAGAACAATTAGCACTTCTAGTATTAGAGTATATTTTTACAAACTCTTTATAGAACAGATTTTTCAAACTATGTTTAAACGTGGTCTGAAAGAAAGAACACACATCAAAACACAACTAAGGTGTTTTGCCATTTATTTCAAGTGCTTTGCTTCTAAAACAGTACAAGAACCATGGCCCTAAGAAGAAAGAAAAAGTGTTGCCATTTCAAGCTGTCATATACACAAGATTTCTTTCTTTCCAAATTTCAGCCACAGTGGCATTTGATCATTAACAGCTTCTCATGATTCAACAGAGCACAAAGGAACAGATGAGGCACACAAATAAGCACATGGGCACTGTTTCAGTATATACTGTGGTACCTCTAACTCCACTAACTAAAAAAAAAAAAAAAGACTTGTACCAGAGCAACAAGACCTGCTTGTGACCTCAAGAAGTATATCATTTTTGAAATGCAACTACATTTGTAGCAGAGCATGCTGAGGGCTGGAAGTCACAGTGCAGTCATTGTAAGACATGGCTTTAACCAAAATAGAAAGCCGTGAATGGGGCTTGACAGCAGGGGAATCCCCTTTCTTTTTACTGCTATTTATAACTGAAGGCAAGTAAGGTCATTTCCAATTTAACAGGCAGCTCTTAAAGCAACTTTTTCTGCAGAGAAGGGAAAAAAATGAAAGGTACAAGTACTCTAAACACAACATTCTTTGGCTTCGTCTGACAGCAAGACCCACTGACCATGTTTATAACACAAATTAATAGAAGTAAACATTTAGTGCTCTGTGTAGAACGTTTATTTTAATGCCAAATGCAGTGAACTTGGAAGTACCTGGCACTGAAAAAGGAGTAAACAAGGAAAACTGTTAGTAGCTATCCCACAGCTTTTCAGTTGAAAGAAAGACTAGATTTTGCATTGGTTGGGCTCATTTGACAATTTGGTTTGGCTGTAAGTCTGCTCCATCACACCAACTTCACTCCTCAGAAAGAATTGCTTTAAAAAGGAATTTGCAGTTTCTAGCTCAACCCAAAAAAAGTGTGCAAATTGATACACACCATTATTTACTTTCACACAACCAAAGTATCAAAACACACAGTTGATTCAAACTTCTGTCCCACTGTTTGGCAGAATCTCTCCTAACATTTAAACTCATTTAAATTTAAAATCATGAACATAAGAATATTTTCAAATTTTGAAGGTTGAGGAGAAGAACACTGGAAGTCAACTAAATCTTCTGTTAAAACACTGCCCAAATAGTTTTCTGCCCCATCTCCATCAAGCAGATAGATATTGTACTACAGTCCAAATAAGCTATTGATTTCATGAAAAACCAAAGGGTGGTCAGCAGTGTAGTTAATCCCATCAGGAAGCTCATTTGTGGATGTTTGTGCACACAAGAGATTGTAAAACCATTTTTTGCACTGTTGGATGGGCCAGGAATTCATCACAACCACAACAATCAGTGGAGAGCTTGGATTCCCTTTGATCACCTGAAGGAGGAAACCATCTTTGGAACCACGTTTACCAGAGTACTTCATATAGAAAATTGATGAGAATTCTGTTCTTAAAAGTTGGCACCAAAAGTTTCGCTCCTAACGAAAGGCTGTCAAACTAACAGCATATCAATATAGCTTTCCTTGAAATGAAACAAAAGGGTTTCCAGAGCAAAAGAGACATGAAATTATGTAACTGTTGATAAGATTCTCTTTCAAACATAGCTCAAAAGTAGAACCCAGATTAGGGGCCTGGAAGTTGGACACTAGTTGAATTAACATCCTTCTGTGTAGAGCTAACATGCCCCAAGTCTTTCAAAAACTGTATTTAAGAAAGAGGACAAGTCACCCAACATCAGCATCTCCAGCTTGAAAGTATTTTCTGTGTGCACCACCACACTGCATGTCACACCCACAGCAAGGGCAGATTCCTCACTGGTTTGCCATCAACTGCTGCATGTCTAAATCCCACCCCTTAAAGTGCTGTGACAGCAGTATTTCTGTCAGATTCAATAAACATCAGTGCATGAAGATCCCTATTTTCACACAGGATAGACAATCTGAGAAGAAAACAGCATTAATGACAATTGCTCAATATGGATGATGCACTTTGTGATGCTGGAACAAAGGAAAGCTCATCACTTGGTAATGAACATCTCTTGCAAGATTTGGAATTAGATATTTGTTGCCAAATATATCCCACACTTAGAAACAAGGATTCTCTTTAGTGTCAGCAGCAGGCAACTGGAAATGATGTTCCCTATTAAGAGCAGCTGAGGAGGAACCCAAGAAAACCAAGTGCCTGTCCTGTAACCTGACAACCTTCAAACAAAGAACTGCTTCTTACAGAGGACAGGAAATGATTTTTATGGTATTCATCCCAAGCGTTGAAACCCAAGCCTTGCTAGAGAGGCACATTTTTTTCAAAGTCTTTATTTTAATAAAATAGGATTATCTCATTACAAAATAGAAATATGGGATACTAACTCTAGCAATGTGCAGAACAATGAGGGTTTGCTCTGCAGGCAGACACACTCCTTGCAAAGCATGACCCCTTCATTGTCACAGGCTGCACACCAGTATGCAGCTGGTATTTCCATAATGCTTCCCACAGCAGCAGCTTGGGAGAAAGAAATGCCCAAAAAGCTGGGGTGTGGGGGGGAGTGAGGCAGCACAAATTCAAGAACCAAGTCAAATAACCAAGACTGAAGAAGCTTAGTTTTGAATTTTAGGATAAAAAGTAACAGAACATAACAGAGACTGGATCCATTTTAACTTTAAGAATGCATAATATTTACAGCACACAAAAATGGGCTGCTCACATTCTAGGTGCAAGCTGCTGAGCAAGTTCTTTCCACTTTCTTTATGTGGTCATTAGAAACAAACAAGTAACTTAATATCAAGCACTTAACAGTTCATCTTAGTTTTAATTTTAAGCAAACTTAAAACTTAGCAAATCCTAAACAAGGCACAAGCAGAGAGCAAGCCACAATCTAAAAGCGTGTTTACAAGTTCTTCAAGCTGAAGTGTCATTCATGCTTAGGAAGCTGAAATAAACTTAAGCTACATGTCACTGCAAGTTGGGGTCAGTTACACACTGAGTACAAAATGAGAAATGTATCCCTGGGAAATTGGAGCATTTTCAACTTTTCCTGAACTGCTGCCAATTTTTTGGCTTTTATTTTTAATAATGCAACAATTGGAATATATTCGTCTTTTTTTCCCCTGAAAAACCACGTACTTTTGCAAATTAAGGCTTTTCACACTGGCAATACTGGTGTGCAACATCCATTCCCTGAGTTTCTCAAGTATCAGAATATAGCAATTCAGATTTGTTATTTCCATCATGCTCAGTGAGTATATGAAACACTACTGGAGAATGGTATGAGAAAGAAAGGGTAGAGAGATGCAAGTTTAATAAAGCTTCAAACTCAAGCTGTAGGTCAGAATATGCCTTCAAAGTCAGTATTTCAAATTAAATTTTCAAATCCAAACTTAACATTTCAGGAACTCAGTTTGCTGTGACACACAAAGTTACTTTCCCCTTGCCCATCAAGGTTTCTGCCCTTACCTTTGACAGAGCAATCACATGCCTGTAATGCTTCTGAGAAGGGTAAAACACTGATTGTTCAGCCATGCTGCATATGCAATGCAAGGAGAAAAAAAAGGAGAAAACCATTCCCCCAGGCTCCCTATATAAATTGCACTATGGCTGAAGCTGAGGCCTTCTGCTGTAACATGCATACCCACAGCCCATATGGCTACCTAGCTCTGATAGCCAAAAGCCACAGAGTCCATAGAGGGGCTCCATGCTGTGGGAAAGTATCACATGACAGGAGGACTTGGCCTTCAGCTAGCAAATCCATTTTTCTCCAAAAGAGAATGCAGAAACAAAAAATGCATGCCAGTAATTTATTAGTACTGGGTATGTTACTCCATTCTACCTAAGAGAATGGTACATGAATAGTTCAGATTTCAATTCAGTGCCTAGACACTCTGTCACTGAAGCAGAATGACTGGCCATTATCTCTGACATTTTGCTAAAGCATTCAAAATCAACACCACGTACTCCTGCATCTACTTATCCTTGCAAAGTCAAACAAACAATCTTACCACGTTTCAAAATAAATGTATATTTATTCTTTCTGACCATCAGCACTAAGTAAGTAAATTTATTTTGATGTGAGGGTTGAATTACAGTAAGTAATCAACTGCCAAAGCCACAGGACATATTGGTCCTCATTTAAATGTGACACATCCTATATGTGCTGATTTTACAGACACATTGCCTCAGAGCTGTTACTCCTCTTCCTCAGATTTCAATAGTGCTTCAATGACTTTGACTCATGCCTCTGTGTATAACTAACTGAAAATTTGGGTTCAGTAGATTAGACGATACCAAGTATACAACAGAAAGCACAACTTCACTATCTCATTTATAACTTACAATGTCTTCAAGGATAGTAACTGTCACACAGCAAGCTTATTCTTTTGACCCTTTATGGAGGCAGAACAGAGTACTATTTATAAGAATCCTTTGAAGTGATTTGTAAAGTGTAATTCATCTCTGTAGACCTTCTCAAAGGTTTCCTATTGTTTTTTTTACTTGAACACTGCCACAGCATCTCCTGTAATTACAAACCTGGGATTTATGCTCTATATTGAATATAGTTTTCTCTAATGCCTGAAGAAACACTTTTTGCCACTGTAAACCTAAACCCATAGGGCCTAGGAGTAACCTAGAGCCCTAGGAAGTCAAATATAATTTCCTTAGTTTTCAAGATCCCATGGTCACCATTACTACTATTACTAGCTCAGTTTTGTATTTCCAGCTTAAACATCTGTCAAGAGCACCTTAAAAAAGAAGGCAGTCATGTAGCAATCTCAACAGGACAAGAATTTGAAACAACAGCTCAGAAAATGCAATCAGTTGGTTCAAAGTGAGAAGTTATTCAACATTAACACATACCTCATAGAGATCTAGAAGAAGGCAAACCTCTTCCTGCCTACACATTGCTTTATGTAGAACTAAACCTAAGTCCCTATGTATTTGGAATCATTAAACAGCAGACACTAAAGCAGGACAACAGTGTGCATGGGAAAAGCAAAGCATGTGTGAGAAAACAAGATTTTTTTTTCAATTCAAGGATTTCAAAGCTGAGTTATGGGTAAGTACCTTTTCTCAACTGCCTGCTAAGCACTGGCTTTTGTCTACGCTATTTTCCTCTCAAATACTCAACACTGCTCCTTTGTTCAGTTGCAAGAAAACTATGGCAAGACTTGCTACCAAACAAGCCAAGAACAGACATTTAGAAACCACCAGTATAAACAAACAAATTAAGTTGCAGCACCCTGCAGACTTCACCATACAATCTCAGGACAGTTAAACATACCAAGTCATTTCTTCCAGCTCAAAGAATGAAACTCTTCTAAAATAAATACTTGCTTTGAAGGTTTTAGTTCCTTATTCATTCTGCTAGGAAGACACAGAACTGTATTATTCATCTGCAGTACAATAACTATGTTAGAGAACCTTAAGCACACTCAGTCTTCATTCCCCCTCAGTAAGATATCAGCCACTGGCCACTGTGTGTTGAACAGGTCATTTAAAGCTTTGAATAATAGAGAAGTTTTATTTGACAAAGCAGGTAGCAAAAGGATGTGAGAATTGCACAAAGTCTTCCCTGAATCCCCTCTTGAGTTAATTATTAGTCAGGATTTCTGCCTTCCACATATCACTAGAGCTTTTGTGCTGAACACAGGCTCCCTGTTAAAAACACCTTGCACTTCTAGACTGTGGGACTTGCACCAAGATCTGCATCCCACTTGAGTTTTATTTCATTGTTCATAAGACATCCACTATGAAACCAGAGTAGCCCTAACAATGACCCTGATCCAACTGTTTACATTGTTCACCAAGCCTTATAATGTTTTTTTATGCAAATAGCTCAGTTTAACCACATTCTGCATCTGATGCATTGTGGACAAAGATCTGGTTTCATGCCAGCACTCCCAACAAGAAAAACTCTAAGAGAAAAGCCCAGACTGGCCTGCCCTAGTTGCTCCAACTCCTCCACCCCACGTGCAGTTATTTCACTACCCAAAGGTCACTCACACCAACCAACAGGTAAGATTGTCTCCAATGCTGTCAAGAGGCAGCATTCCAATAGCTACCGACAAGACTCCACAGCCAAGCCTGATCATGCAAATATTAGCCTTTCCTTAGCTTATTACTCATAAAAAAGCATTTTCCTATTGCTTCCTTGAATATCTCATGAATGTTGCCAGAAGAAAGCTTTTCTCATTCTAAGCTACTTGGAGATATCTAAAGCATGAATTGCTGAGATGCAAATGGAAACTCCTAACAAGCACAAGTATTTCAAGCATCTGTTGATCAACCAGCAAGGAACATAACTTATACTAAACACTAGAGGCCCAGAAGGAAGACAATTTTCACTTGCACAAGTCTCCAGCATCCTGATTCACTCATGACATTTCATGGAAGAGTCAGATCGCATAGAACACATGTACAGAAAAATGTTCCAAATAAAAGAAAGCTAAATTAGAGTTCTTACAGAACAACTCAAATTCAGAAGGAAACAGCAAAACTATTGAAGACATCAGAATAAGTGTTGATACAAAATACAGCTGTTCATTAAGGTCTGTGTCTGTGATGACACGGCTGCTTTCTGTATCTGGTCATAACAACACAAAGAGTACTTGGCAAGCAGTAATTTAGTTCTCATTAAAATAACGAGAGGTAAACATGAAGCAAGAAATTTGGCATGAGTATATACTGCAGAAAAAAACCCCAAGACAATTAGCCAATACATACTACTAGAAATCTTCAGTCTTTACGAAGCTGTAACTACAGTTTGCAGAAAAGCATTTTAAAACGCTTCTCATTTTTCTTTCTATTCTGTCTTCTGTCTTCACTCTGCATTTCTTCCTTTGGTTTTAAGTCTCTTGTAAACAACTTGAAAAAAGCAACTCCCTGCTTTATCTTCTTTTTACCCACAACACAATTATCTGCAAGCCCACCTTGCTTCTGCATCTTCTTCAGGGGCTAAAATTGTATTTCACTCCCTGGCAGCTACAGAAAGATGAACTGTGAGAGCTGAACATGAAAAGATACACTTTTTGGGTGGATACCAAGACAGTACTGGTGCTTGATAGCAGATGTTTTGCAGGTACTTGGAATTTATCTGCTGTAGCTTCAGGCAGGATGGGAACTACACTACATTGGCTGCCATCAGCAAACTACAAGAATTGCTGTCCCCTTACAAAGTCCCAGATGCAAAGAAAACCAAACCCAACAAAGCACAACTTCCATTATTTAGGAATGCTTATTTCTAAAAGTTTAATTGGTACAGCCTAAAACCACAGTTTACAAAGGCATGCTTAAAAAAATTTGCATGTTGTCACAACACACGTGGAGCACATAATTAAATACCCTATGTTAAACATCCTATGTTATAATATAGTATGAAACATGAGACAAATGAAGGTAAGGAAATCTACCCAGGGAAACACACAAATGGTTTAGGGCCTTTAGGGCCCTCTAAAGCTGCAAATCTTGCTAAAATCACCTCTGATCCTGAAGACTCTCAAGTGTTACTATGTCAGATACACAGATGCCAAGACAGATCTTATTTTTGCTTCAAAATCCATATGCAACAACTTCCTAATCCCAGTACAAGCTACTTGTCACACACATTACGAGGTAAAAATCAACAATCTCATCAGATCTGACAAAAAGTTGGCCAAAAAAACATTGGAACTATAATAACTATTTGAAACATGGCTTTACAACTATCATCATTAACAATCAACCTCACCTGAAATGCGTATTTTGCCTTAAGATATTAGATAATGATACTATGAAGCCTTAAGATATTAGATAATGATACTATGAAGCCATCATGACTAGGAAGACGCTTAAAAATTAAGTATCCAGTGAGGTGAGGACAAATCTTTACAATTTCTTCAAGTCACCTGATACTCAATATAGTACTTCACTTAAACCCCAAACACCTGAACTTAATGGCACACCTTCAAAAGTGTTTTTTATGGTTTCTTACTTTACAGCAAAAGGGACAAAGGCATATAGCACTGGGGAAGCATTTGGTCTTCCTTTAGCAGTAAAAAATGGCTCAAATGATACATGGAAGACAACATGGCATTCCTTTGCCAGGAAATTCTGTTGGAAGACTCACAGAAAACAGCTGAAGATTTGAGGAAACAAGTATTAGAACAAATTCTGCAGTGTGGGAGATGTGCTACACTGTTGGCTGACCTTACAGATGTTTCCTTGCTGCTTCATCTTAGGGTATATGCTGGATTGTTCAACAGTGAAACACACTGGGAGCTGCTCTTTGGTTAGTCACACCAGGAACAAGCTAGCAGAGTAGACTCAACAGTCAATTACTACTTTAATAGAAAAAAATGTTTTATGAGAAAACACTTACATGATTTTTTCTGCAACCTTATACTGGAACCCTTTTACTTTTTATTCCAGTTGAAGCAGTCACTCAGTAACCATACATGAAATTCTTTCACTGCATCACTCATAGATAAACTAACTCAGCAATGCTGGAGGTAGAAGTGCACCAAGTGCTACAGGATGTCATTGATTAAATAATTTGATAAAAATAAGATCTTCAAGCAGTAGAATACCTTGTAACAAGATGAGGAGCAACCAGGAAATTCACATTCCCACATTAAATTTTGCTAGTTACCTTGTGGCAAAGGGCTTAAGAGAGTTGTCAAACTTAATGCCATGCCACCTGTTTTATCCTACTAAGGCAACTGTTCAAAACTGGCTGAACTTCTCTGTGATGACAAGGGGCTGTCAACATTATCCTACCTACCAGATATTTTCAAATAAATACACACCTAAGGTGAAGCTGATGTTTTAACAGGGAACAAAAGAGTAACTGCTTTCCAGAAGAAACTCACTTGACAGAGACTGTTTTGAAAACAGATGTTTGGAAATGTTTCCATTGAAAAAACTCCTATAAAAACCGCAAAAAGCTGTACATAATTTCCTAATTTGAAAATCTTTTTTAAAACTTTTTTTAAAATCTTTTAAAAAACCCAACACTATTTAAAAACCTTCCAAAAGAAGGTTCAGGGAAAGAGAATGCAACATCTCCCCATTAGTCTGCAAGAAGAACTGATTGACATGGGAAGGTGGAAATTTAATAGATGAATCCCAAGAAGAACCTCTGCAGAATTAGTGTATGGGAGTGGAAAATTAATATAATTATTTAGTAAACACAACCAACAAGGCACTTCCTCCACTTGGATCTTTCTTTGCGGGGCCTCTTATTTGGCGAGGAAAGTCATTACAACCAAGTACTGAAATAAACTGAACCTAGAACTGGCCCTTAAAATGGCTGTATACAAGTGATGAAACAACATTTAAAAAAAAATTTAGAGAGGCATGTTCAATCACATAGCTCTCCCTAAATTATTCCTTAATGAAAGTAAAAAAGGATTTTGTTAAAAAATACAACAAATTTTCTAACCATTTGTTTTCTGCTTGATTAATTTCTAATTTGTGTATGCTCTGTAATGTGTATAATAGTAGAGCAGCATGTGTACAAATTTATAAATAATATATATATTTTTTGGTGTGTGTGCTCACAAATCATTTACTGATAAGGATGTGTGATATAAATCTTTCAAAACCATTGCCTTAAATGACCCAGTAGCTGGCATTAGTATCCCAGAGAAGTTAAGGCAATGGCTGATTATACAAGATCCACACAGCAAACAGTGCTTTGTTTTTAGTTTTCAACATAAAGTACTAGAGGATTTCCACCCTCAAATGCAGATGGCATTTGTAATGCTTCAAACTGTGATTTATCTCTGAAAAGGAATGATAATAGCATTAAGGCAGGAACACATTGTTCCCACACAGATATTCACACTCATTACTGAGCCACTTTCATAGCCTGGCCTTACAGTTGGTCCCAAACTGCTCTGCTTGGTTCCCCAGGCCACATCTACCCTTCTTAGTGTTTGCAGGCTTCCTTGATCTGTGATGAATAACATCCAACTGCATAACTGCTGCATAAGTAGCTCACCTTAGCCACACACTGGAACCACAATCAAGGTGTTTTTCTGCCTCATCTCTTCATCACCAAAGCCCTGCCATTCCCTTGGGAGTGGTATTACAGAGTCAGCTCAAGCTCTGACATGAAAACTCTAAAAATACATTCTGTGCCTAGGACAGAGAGAAGAAATTTTCACTCACTCATACACCACCTGTGATCCATTTGAATTGACTCCTTACATATCCAGGTCCACTACACAAAAAGGCCTCAGACAAAATTCATCCCATCCCCTGCAACCCCTCTTCAATGTCTGCATTTGTTCTGTACTTATACCCTAGTCTGGTCTGCCCAAGCTCTTGAGGCAAAGTTAACTAGCCTCTCTTCAGGTTTCAGTCTTCTGTACACACACCTACACTAATGAGCTGTTTTTAAATCCCATTAGTATCACACTGCAGCTGAACAGACAACCCAGCTAACAACCAGGCTTATCTGGACCTTACTCACAACTGCAAACACAGTCACTGATTTTTCTTTTTTTTAATTAAAAAAACCCAAATATTCCTCAGAGTTGGTACATACTACAACATCTTGGCTTCTTGCCTGAGGTCTGTACATCCTCAGCTGTTGCACATAACATTTCCAAAGAGTACTTTAAACATCACAACAGAGTGATCTCATTTCCCACAGCCTTTGCTTTTTCCATCTCAAGTTGGACATTTATATCTTCCTTGCTGTACCAGTGCCTGTACCTCCTGACCCAGGAGACACCACTGGTTCCTTTTGCTTGACCCTGCATGCTGGCTGGGCAGTAATGACTCCCCCTCAATCCTTCCCCCAGGGAGTTCAGACACACTCTTGTCAACAGCTGTGTCCTTATATGACAAAAAAAAAGAAAAAAAAATCATCTAAGAAAATCTTTCAGTCACAAATGATACAGAATTACATGAAATACAAAAATGGCAACCTACAGTGAACCGAAATATTCAAGTTGGCCTTCCTGATTTCATTTATAGGCCTTTTGCTAAAGGTTAATCATGGCTGAATTTTGATTCTGTCATGGTATCTAAACATATTTATTTTGTCTAAGGACTGCCCATCAGTCCTATACCACCATCACATTCCTCACCCCATCCCTTGGACTATCATAGGTCTTGTCTTAAGCAGGCATCATGACTTCTGTCAGACATAGACAACCTGTCCCTCCTGCTGCTGTTCTGTCTGCCAAGTGCCACTTTGCCATTTCCTGCTACACAGCACTTGGCACGTGGAAACCGAACAAAGGTAAAAGGTACTCGCTGTAAATTACTTTAAGTCTAATTAATGCTTCCAGCTGTACAAATTCAAACCAGGAATTTTTTTGAACTGTTTCATGCTTAAATTTATGTCAACTATTCACAAAGTTTAATTTAAATCTCACATTCCAGAAAAATTAGAACTTTCCCACTAGTACAGAATGATTGAAACCAAACCACAGGACAGGCTGGATTTGAGGTTGCTGAGACCAAGGGCTACTTACCACATTACAGATCTCAACCCTCAAGAAAGGTAAAGAGAAACGATTATATGAAAATAAACAATATGTAATAACTAAAGGTTTACACAACAGAAGACCTTTCTAAGCAGAAGACAGCACCATTGTTTAAGAGGTTCTCACACCACTATACCAAATACTTCAGCAAAACACTAAACTCTTCGATATATTAGAGCAACAAATCTACAACAGCCAGCAAATGTAAATTTTTATTCAACTAGAAAAAGGAATCAGCTGATGTAGTACCATTGATTCTTATCACCTCTATTGTTATTTGCTGCGACTGAAAGTCTTCTGCTTGCTCCGGGGTTACATGTCACTTCATGAAAATAAGAAATCTCAACCTCAGAAAAGTTGCCATGGAGAAAGACACCAGGTTCATTTACAATTCACTTCAGCCCACACTTTCTCCCTGCTGCCCAAGCACAGAAAGATGAGCTACCTACTGAGAATGAAAGGAAGGCAGTTTCAAGTGCCAGCCTGGCCCATCTTGGCAGGAAATCAACTGGTAGCTGCCAAGTAAAGGGACTACAAGTAAGTCAGCACTGTAATACTGTAAAGATATTTTAAGACAAGACTTACTGTTGTGTAGTTACCCTCACCTTGTGAAGTCAGTCAGTGCATTTTCTAGCTTTATGAAGATGCTTGAGTAAAAAGGTGCTGGAGCTGTGAGAACTGAGGAGGTGGATCTCTGGGGATGAAATTCCAGCTTGCAACTGGAAGTGGAAAATATCAAAATGTTATCACAATTGCTTCAAGTATGCAGGCTAATTCAAACTCAATTCCAAGAAAAGCATGTGTGCAAATAGCACACCCAGGGAAATGATTCTCTGACTACTGTGAAATGGGTTTTCAGCAGCATTAGCAGGCACAGAAAGCTACAAAATTCATTTTACACAGTTAAAAGTCTGGTGTTAATACTACGCGCAGGGCTCCTTACCACCTCCTCAAGCACCCCAGCCTCACTCCAAAGGTGGAACTTCACTGCACCCAGAGACAAAAGGCCCAGTTCTCTGAACACTGATCAGACCCAGGACTGCACCACATGCTGTGGATCAGCACCTACACATCTAAGGAGCTCAGGCTACCTTCAAGGCATTCTTTGTGTAAAAGGAATAGACTTTTTAATCACAACAACGAAAATAAAGTGTAAAAGAGCTTAAGACACAGCATGATGTCCATAATCATAATCTCATCCACAGAGTTGCAAAACCCTAGATTATTTTGCTTAACATAGTCTCTGGTAAGATAAACTACTCTGAAAAAACCCTCTGCTTTATCATTTGCAGTTCAATCAAAATTTTTGCAGTTCAATTAATGGTGTATTTTTATAACCATATGTGATCAAAAGCAGAACCCTGGACTTTCAGGATTACCTGAAATGGCAATTTCCATCTCCATTTGTCCCAAATGAAACATGTCCCAAAAGTAAACAAATGAAACATAACACTGCTTTATTAAGACAGCCTCCCCCCATTTGCAACAACATACAACATTTTGCTTGCTGTTCTCAATTTGCATCAGTATTCTATTGTCTGTAGAAACATGCATAAACAGACTTGCCAAAAATCTTAAGGATTCAAAGGCAGGGAGGAAAAAAGAATTTTTGAAAGCTGCTACAGTGGTCTGTAAAGACATTCACACTTCTTACCTAATTAGGGCTGGGTGCAAAAGCAGCAGCTGCTTCGCAAGAACCTCTAAATATTAAAAAAATAAATATTATCAAGATGTCTACACATTCAGCAGCTTCTCAAAATCTCTAAAGGTCAAATAGGTCTGGCAGCTGAGAACCATCTCTAATGGTGTGTTCAGTGCTATAATGCTAACATTATGGATTGGAGGGATACTTCAACAAATGGTATTGCTCACATTCCATGAGCATACAATACTTGTGTCCCAACGGTTATCTGACACTACAATGCCACAAAAGAGAATGGAGGTGAGATGTTTGAACTACTGTCTAGATGTGGAGACTAATTTAGTACTGCCATTTTTGCAAGTCATCTAGACTGCATTTGCACAGGTTTAATAGATACACATCATATAGGTAAGCATATAAAGTGACAATCCAAATATTAATGCCTCAGAACACGCTTGCTATGTCGAGTCAAATGTTTGTAGAAGCAATAAAAGAAAGTTCTCACAGTAAAACTTCTAAGTCATCATGCAGTTCAAACTATGCCCCAGCTAGACAGTTCTTTCAAGCCCACTCCAAAGTAAGATTTGATTCTACTGTAGTGGTGCTTTGTACTAACAGTTATATTTATAACTGTAGATGGATTTCCTAATATAAGTAGAATTTAGTCACTGCATTAGCTGGCAAATGATGAAAGAAGTCTAAGTAAAACTGTAAAACAAACCAAGCTCAGAGTAAAATTACTTAATCCTTTGCAGTTGCAATCAAAGTTCATCTCTCTCAATATTGTCTACTTGTAACCAATCTATCCATCAAATGCACCACAAAACCTCTTGCCCTATCAGGCACCACTACAGTGCAATGGCAATGTTTCAAATCAACTTAAATTAGGCTGTACTACATTCCATTACATGATATCATGCAACAGATGTTACTCTAAAAACATAGAGGACAATTATTCAGGATAAACTCCTATAATGTGAATGGTAAAATGAATGGGTACCCCATATGAAATGCTGTAACTTTATCTAACTTGATACCAAGATTCAGAACTTGAATATTATCCAAGTTCACCACAGATTGGCAACCAGAAACAAGAAGTATTCTTGTCTTACATAAACTCAATAATTTTGTCATGAATAGATAAGCTAGAATTCCACTTAACCCTTTAGTTCTGCAGGGACCAATGAGTTAAATGAGGAATTAGGAAACTGAAATGAAATAGCCTTCAGAGGCAAGAGACACTCCCCCTACCTCCTCAGCTGTGTGATAACCTTGAAAATGTCACATTATGAAAATTAAAGCAGGAATGACAGTTCAGCCAACTTAACTCACAGTTAACTTGTCTCCCAGCTGTTCTCTTGGAAGTATGACTGACCATCATGCCATATAGATACCAAAGCTTTTCGTATACTACAATTTGTAAGGTATTTTTAATTAACACTGGCAGCTTGCATTCCTACTTAAAACACACTGCCATAAACATACAAATAAGTCATGTTTTACATAAGCAAGAGCAATCTCAGAACTGTGTTGCTTCTTTGTTTTTAAATCACAGGGACATTGTTCCATAGCCATAGGGCTCTTTCAAGAACGCAGAACTCTTCAACACCTCCAAGTAACTCACTGCCAAACCCAGAACTGCCTTGAAATTTAATATGGCTCAAACTTTGCTTCAAAATACAGGTCCACAAAATAAACTTGAAAAATATTTGGAAGGAAGTGGACAATTGCTCAATCTGACAAGAGGTTCTTTCAATCAACGAACATTCCCAGAATCTTTCTAATTAGACGTGATAGCAGCATTTTAACATACAAAAAGTAAAGCCTAAAAAAACTGAAATGGCTGGTCAGCAGAACAAAAGCGCTATAGAAGGTGAGCATAAAGCCAGCAGAGGCCCGTTTTCTGTAAGGTGTTCCCACGCAGTGACACTGCGCCGGGGCTCTCCAGATACCCGAAGGCAAGACTGCACGCAGACAGATACCTGCCAGGAGGGCATGGGAGAAACAGAGGGATCAGGACACACAGGCGGACCCCAGCCCGGGACGCGGACAGGCTCGCTACAAGCACACAACGCCGCCTCGCACTACGGGAGGTTTTGCGCCTTGCTTAGCCCTGGACACGAAGCCTCACCGGGGCAGGTGGCCCGAAGCCGCTGGACCTTTGCACGCCCCAGGAGGGCCCGGAGAGCAGCGAGGCTGCGGAGCAGCCGCCCACCCATCCTCGCCTGCGCTGCGCAGGGGCGGCCGCGTCCTTCCCTCCCCTCCGGGCTGGCCCGACGGGACCGCCCCGCGACCCGCTCCCAGCCCGAGCCGAGCCACCGGTCTCGGGGGAAGATGCAGACAGAGACACCGACACATAGCTATAGATCCACGCGTATGCAGACGCGGCAGGATCGTCCTTGGGAGGTCGTCACTTCACCACGTATTGCGAAAAGGTTTTCTACATCACGGTCGCCAATAGCGCCCAACAGCGAACAGCTC
>VXBS01005717.1:475219-526546 GCA_013400255.1 Sitta europaea
CCGCCCGCGGAGCCGTCGCGCTAAGCGCTGACAAGTCGCGGAATCCATTAGGGTGGAAGAGACCACTGAGGTAATCGAGTTGCTGCTTAGGACGGAACACCGCCTTGTCAAACAGACCATGGTGCCAGACGTTTCTTGAACGTCTCTAGAGATGGTGACTCCCCACCTCCCTAGGAGCCCGTTCCCATCGTTAATCACCCACTCTGTGAAGAAATTCCTCCTAATGTACAACCAAACCCTCCCCTGGCATAGTTTAAGACTATGTCTTCTTGTCCTATTACTGGTTGCCTGGGAAAAGAACCCGACTCCCCCCTGGCTCCTTTCAGGGAATTGTGAAGAGCGAAACAGTCACACCTGTGCCTCCTCCAGGCTAAACACCCTCAGCTCTTCCTCTCAGCACCTGTGCTCCAGACCTTGCCCCAGCAGTATCAGCCTTCCTGGACCCCTTCCAGCACCTCCATGTCCTCTCTGAACTGAGGGGCCCAGAACGGGACCCGTCTCGAGGTGTGGCCCCAGTGTGCAGCACAGGGGCAGAATCACACCCCTTGTCCTGCTGGCCACACCGTTCCTGATGCAGGCCAGGATCCAACACCAGGCACAAATGAGCTGCCCTAGCAGCAAACGAGACTTCCCTTGCACAGCTTGTGTCATTTGAACAGTTCTGAAACTCTTAAGAGTTGTGTAAATGCTTTTCACACTAATGTATTGATACAAGTATGAGAAAACAAATAGCTACTCCAACTTAGGTCCCTTACATGAATTAGTGCCATATATACTGGGGCCTCCTTGAACTGCAACAGTTAAAAATCATACAGTTAAAATAATTCCACCTGATTTAGCTGAAGAACAGTCAATAGTAAATATTTTTACTTGTAACCAACTTAAAAGAGCTGTATCACTATACAGCTGGTTTTGCCTTTCAGAGTAATCTTGTTCCAACAAATTAACCTTAAGACACAAAACTCACAATGCAAGGTGACAGTCCAACAGTTACACAGCTTGTATCAATACACTCGGTGGGTATGTTTAAGGCAGTCTGTAGATAGAAAACCCAACCACATTATTTTATACACCCACCCTACAGAATTAAAAAACCCCACATTATTTTATACACCAATACCAAATTAAAAGCATCACAATTAACATCCCTAATAGTTACCCTGAACTGTACCAGCTTTATCAAACAAACAAAAAGTGTCTGCTCTGTTCACTAAAATAAAGGCTACACAGGATTTGCTTTATAAAGTCCCGATATTTGACAATATTACAAGTTTTACAAATGACTTATTGTTATCACCTGTTACTAAAGAGATGCTATCCAACCTGTTAATAAAAGAAGCAATAACTAAAGTATTTTTGTGGTTTAGAGGTACTTTTGCAAATGTAAGTTACCTGTGAACAGCCATAACATTTACATACAGAGCAGTTTGGGGTGTTTTGGTTTGTTGGCTTTTTTGTTTGGTTTGGGTTTTTTCCTAGTCTTTTACTACCATGATGGATAAGCTTCCTACAATGTAATTTTCCCTGTGTGGCATACAACTTAAACTTCCCTCTAAAAAAATACATAATGATACATTTCTTTCTTCTCTTCCTGCAGTATTACCCTATTTCCTGGAACAATACTGCTTCAAGAGAAACTTCCTGTACTCCATGACTATGCTTGATTGCATTATCTTTTCTGCCTTCACTTTTAATCCTTTTCCTAACCTATGTGTTCTGTCACATAGTAACATGCAAGGCCACAATTCCAGCCTCTGTAGCCATTGTCATTTCTGTTTCCTCCCATCTCACAGGAAGGCTGTTTAAATCTCTGCTTCATTGACCTCCAAATAGCTCCTTTGAAATCTCTGCAAAGATTTTTCAGCAAAATGTCAGTAAAAGTACTCCCCAATCCCAAAGAAGAAATTTTCACTACAATCTGGAATGCAATGTCAAGACCAGGCTGCCCTGTACCTTTTCTGTGTCTTGCTCCTCCCCACACATCTGTGTGTCTAGACACATTTACTGTCTCCCTTTGTGCCCAGCTAGTGACTTGCTTTGGGGCAAACCAACTTTTTTCCCCCCCTTTGTTTGCATCATACAAAATACAAGATGGTCTGAGCACGTACCTGCATTCTACAGTAAGAATCCTAGATAAAAGTAATGCAATAATAAATGAGTTATTCTGTCAGTCTGTCATGTGAGGATTCAGTTTTTGTTATTTCAGTAGGCTTTATTTGTATTCAGAGAATATTTTGAAATAAAGGCATTCTATTGAACACCAGACTTCATTTCTAAGGTTGTCTTTTCCTGCCATCCCAGCTGTTCTACCATTTTATCTTTCATCTTCTTATTACCAAACCCCAGAACTTTAAGGGTGAGTGTATTTTCTCAGAGAAAGAATTGCAACAATCTAATATCCTTCCAAGTGAAGGGTCTGGTGTGTGACCATCAGGGATGTTCTCTAGTGGATTGCCTTTCCCTCAGGTCAGGAGACAGACATTAAATGATCTCCCAAAACAGTCATGAAGCACCCTCACAAACTATCCCTAAATGCTGTCATACTTGTCATACTTGTTCACAGCCTTCTGTTAATCCTTGTATTGCAACTACTTTAGTATTCTGGCCCTTAAAATATCCTGTGGATGAGAGCAGCACTGGCATATTTACTGATGTCTTGGGTGAACCAGTCTGTGTGCAGGGATCTTCAATGAAGTACATTATAAACAATTTTCTCATGTCATTTCAAATACATTTTAAATCACTGTCTCAGAACAAGCCCATTAAAATGCAGCCTAAATCATACCCAAGCCTGTAAACAAGATTCTGTGTGTGACAAGGCTATTTTAATAATTACACTGGATAGCTTAGAAAGATATTTTGAAGACATTTATAAAAATTACTTTTGTTTGTGTACTGTAGGATGGCTTCTGGATTTTTTTTTGTTTCGTTTTGTTTTGTTTTGTTGGGAGTGGTTTTGGTTGGTTTGGTTTGGTTTTTTCTTTTCTTTTTTCCTGTTGTTAAAATCCTTGGACTAGGGAATATTGCAGTATCTTGGTGGAGCTGGTTCTGGTATTCTACCAGGCTTGCTAGGAGGTTTCTACAGGGGACCCAATCCAGGTTTGTGGTGCTAATTTAGATGGGTTCTTCTTGTTCTGCTCTCTTAGTTACAATAAACAAGTGGATGGTAATCTAGAGTTCATATTATTGAAGTTGTAACTTCATAGTTCGAAATTTTTTCTTTGCTCTGCTTGACACCTATTTAGGTATTCATAGAAAGATTACTAACTTCTTTGGGATTTTTGTACTCTCCTCTGGACTGTTACAACTTTATGCTTTTCATAATCCAGTGCAGCCCTCTCCAGTGTTTTTTTAGCTTTAATTTGTGAATCCAGTTAGCTCTCTGACTGATTTCTGCTATTCTGATACTGAGCTGATTAATTTCTAATTGGTATTTGTACTTAGGCTTTTAATTATCTCTTTGAGCCCATCTTTACTAGCTGAGTTTATTGACAATGAAACATATCTTCAGATTATTCCCATCATTCTGGATTCTTTAGACCCTTCCTCAGTACTCACAGGTATTTTAAACTGCAGTGCTTGCTTCTGCTGATTTGGTGTCTTCTTGATACCATGGTGCCTGGTATTGTGAGTAGTTTGTAGGCTTTATGAAGACTAAATTATCTCTGCTCCCTTGAGGCTCATTGTTGTCCTCTGACTTCATCAGGGACATAGCAATCTCCTCCCTACCCTCCTCAGGTACATCCCAAGCCCTCCCTGAGCTGAGGGGCAGTGGCAGCAAAAACAGCAAAACCCCTCTGTGCTACAGGTGGCCAGGGCATGGGGAAGGAGGGTGGTTCTGATTTTCTTCCCCATTGCTCACCCCCACTGGCAGCTGCCAGGTATCCAGCAGCAGGTGTAAAATAGCATGTGCCACGTCTTGTGTCCAACACATTCAGTGAAGGTCTTGCATGTGTGAGAGGGAAGTGAATTTGTGGGTGACAATTTTGCTGCTTGCCTGGTGTAAATACTGTTTTCCTTTTTGGCAACATCCACTTTATTCAACACCATTGCACTCTACAAAACTCACAGCATTACTGTGCTACAGCAACCATGTTCTTAATTTACATGGGCTTCTTTATTCTTGTAGTAATTGGACCTTTCTGTAAACTTTTTACTGATCCTACTAAAGACCCAGTTCTGTAAGGAAGTAGGTCATTACTAAGAGGCATTATAGCATTGCTGAATCTTACTCTTCAGATTTGCACAGTAACTTTCAGAAATTATTTTATTAGGAAAAACTTTTTTTTTGATGTCAGTCCTTAAAAAAGATGTTAAATAACTGAAGGGATCGTGTCCCTCTCATTTTATGGTAGAGGATTACAGTATTCTAGGGAATGCACAGAAGTGTAGCAGTCTTGTCGTGATCTAACAATTTTTCCTAGCTCTACTAATTCTAGTTATGATGAAAGGACAATGCATTGTCTGTCAAAGCAGAATCAGCTGATCTTATAAAATTCACTTTTTAGCTTTGTGGTTAAAAAATACAATATGGAAAAGAAAATGTATTTCTCTTTTATGGGGGGATATATCTGAAAAAAATAAATCAGCTATTTCTAAGTGAGAAAATAAATTTACAGGGTTGACACTATTGGTAAGGAACACTTAAGACCAGGACTACAGAAAACAAAGAGGATATTTTGGTACCTGAACTTCAAGGGCACAGCTACAAGAGAATGAAGGATGGGATTTTAATTCAGATCTAGTTACCACAGGGAACATCAGTCCTGGCAAAGATAATGGGACACAGGTTTGGTGGTCAGGAGACTAAGAACCAGAGTAGCATCCCTCAGTGTGTGTCTGACACAGCACCCACAATGGCAGGGTCATAAATTGGTCAGTGTGTCTGGCTGCCCTTGAGCAGCCAGGTTTTCTGATGATTTGTATCATCAGAACAATTCTGACTTCCTGACAGCAGTGTTCTCTGTAATGCTGTCCCTCAGAAGGCAGCCCAAGTTGCCTTTTGGTTCTATGTCTCTGTGGCTTCTGATAAACATATTAACACTTCTCTTTGCAGCTGAGCTACATTCTGGTCTGATGAACACTTCCAGGTTTTCAAGAGTGCTGCAAGAAGAATCAGAAAATGTACATGAGGACTGTTGTCCACAAACCCACACCCATCTAAGTGGTAATTCTCAATTTGAACAGTAAGTAATATCGAGTCTTTAATACAGGGTTCCAGATATTCCTGAGTAGCAGTCTATGTGCTTTGCCAGGTTGGTTTTCAAAAACACCTACTAAATTAGTGTCAATTTTTAGAAGTCTGACCCTCTCTTGTTTTCGTTTCCATATCCAGAACATAAAGTTTGCTGTACAAATTACACATGAAAATATTTTATTGCAATTTTGAAAACAGAATTCAGCCTTCTAAACTGCTTGGCTATTACGTGGTGTGATCCAAATTGGATGTGACTTGTATGGAATTATGCTGAACTTTTTGCTTTGTCTGAAATTCATATCGTGCAGCAATAATGGGTATTTTTTCAATTGCCTGTACTTTCAGGATGCTGATAAAGCACTGGAAAAATGCCAGGCATTTTAGGAAATGCATTGCTGTTTTCCTGGATCACCAGATGTTACAATACATTAACTCTGTTTCCGGAATAAAGAGTAATTTTTATTGTATTTCTTTAACTGGGGTGATTCAGTATTAGACAAAAATCTTTACCTTTAAAATGAGAGATGTTGTTAGCACCTTACCTAATCTATGTTATCTAAATTATTTGTTTAAAGAAGTGTAACTCTGTTTCCTTTTCCTTCAATGCCTGGTAAGATCTGTGCCTCATTTTTATCAAGTTGTTCTATTGTTCAGAATTATTGATTATTTATGATTTTTAACAAAAAAGTCTTTAGAAACAATGAAACACAGACTTGGACATATTTAAACGAATCCAACTTGTGCATTGTCTGAGTCTGTGTGGTACCAGAGGACAGAGCTATAGCTGACACAGGATTATTTCCTGCTGGAGTTTTGCCAAACAAAAATTGGCATCATTCTTGCTATTCTTTATTGCGAGTCTCCTCTAATGTGTGTATTTAATAAAACAAACATCTGGGCCCATAGGGTAAGCTCCATGTGTACCAGCAGTGTAACTCTTCCAAACCAATTTTTATTTGCAAACTTTTCACTCAAGCAGAACCATCCTGTAGTATCTGCTTCGGGGCCATGTGCTACTTTAGTGCTACTTTAGCACTACTTGGGTGTGGGTGAGGGTCTGTTGTGAGGCAGAGTCCCCAGGCAGGCACAAAGGAGAGCCCTTTATTACAGAAACCAGGCCTTAAACAGTTAGCCCATTATCAGTTATATAGTTTTAAAGCATAACAAACATAATTCAACCCCCCACCCTACACCACTATATAAACACACAATGGTTACAAACTTGTTTTTCTGCCTCTGATTCAGCTGAGTCTCTTTCCCACAGTCCTTTTCTACTTAGCTGAAGTAATAGGCCTGAGCCCTGATTTTACCAGGCCTTCCTTTTGTAAAGTTTTACTTATTGGTAACACGTGGGGTTTGAGGAGCTAAAGTATTAGATAAGCTTTGTTCCTTCCTCTGCTTCCCATTCAGTTGCTGTGTTCTCTTTATGGCCACACTGGGATTTCCATGGCACAGCCCCAGGCTTCTGCAGGCAGCCAGCACTGCTGTGATTATTGATCTCCACTGGAGAGCCAAGGAATGAAATCACAGGAAAACCAAGCTGTGTTTTGGGATGGTTACTTCTAAGATAAGGCATGTGGTAGGCCAGAGTACAGGAAGACATTTGTCATCTGTGTTGTCAGGAAGCTGCTTATGTTGATTCCTCAGTCTGTTTCTTCCTGACCATTTCTGGTGCTTTCCCTTGTCCTTGTACCTTGATGCTTAACAACTGGAGAGGGTGCTGCAATCAGGTGTCAAGTGAGCATGGAGCTGGGAGCAGGGGCAGGTGGGCTCACATGTGCTGCACAGGCTTGTGATTCTGGCCTTTTCCACAGCAAGAGGGAACCCTGCCAAGGGCTTCTGCTATAGCACTTACTGCCTTAAACTAACCTTTCACACACCTGAAATTCTGGTTGGGCATCTTTCTAGATATTTGTTTTTCTGTTGGGTGTCTTTTGTTTTGGTTTTTTAAGTGAACCAAATCCTCAAACCTGCTCAAACAGTAGTAGGAAAAATCTTCCTTTTTGTTAGGCATAAGTACATGTACATAAAAGCATAAGTTTCATGTGGTAGAAATATTCCAGTGCTTTTGCTTAATGGTATTTTACTGTATTGCTGACAAATACTAAAATCTGAGGGGAAAAGAAAGGGGCGGGGGGCAAAAGATAAAGAAACTTCTTCCTCATAGCTGGTGGCAATGTTTTGGATAGTCTTGAGCTCTGAAAGGGATTGCAGTATGTAGGCAGAGTTTTACTCCATAAACAAAACATAGATCTAGACAATCAGTAACTTGAAGGATAAAAAGAGTTACCATAAAGAAGCCAGTAGATTTTTGAGAATCTGTCTTCTACAATAAAATCATATGTCAGTTTATCCAATGCTATCCAAATGGGTGGGGAATGCAACATTATAGAAACTTGATGAAGTAGATCAGCTTTTACAAGTCTCAGTGGGAAGACAAAAGCCACTTCTGCCATTAAGTGGGAGACTGTAATTATACATAATTCATAATTCTGCGTAATGTGTCTTAGGGGTAAGTGTGCAAGTGGAATCCTTGTCTGGCAGTGCTGAGCATGCAACCCTACCTGTGTGCATGTTCTTTGTCTACATCAGAATGGCCTGTATTTAACTGAAGTGATGTCTAGCTCTTGTGGCATTCTTGTTTGCAGAGGCATTTTATAGACATTTGTGCTAATGCTGTTTTTTCTGCTTCCTGCTCTAATCAGAGCACATCATTTTGTTCATGCACATGAAGCCAGTTTTATAAGAATAACAGTCTCAACTAAGTAATTAATAATTTCTGCTTACAATTGTCAAGTTCATATATAATCAGCTTTTTAGCCATGGGAATAGCAAGTTAGATTTTCCACAGTAAATGAAAAATTCATACTCTTCATATGAAATCATGGACAGCACATAATTAAGATAATATTCCATGTTTATATTTCTATAAAAATAGATCAGTGCATCCTTTTTGTGTCGTATGAATCCTTATCTAGTCTATTTCAAAAGTAAGCTGCCTCTTCTGTGACTTCATTGATAAATTGTTATGATCTTTTGTTGATGTATTAAGTCAATAATGATTGAACAGCCTTTTCAAAATTATAACAGTAGTTAGTAATGAGAACTGTACTACTTCTGGCATGCCTGAGGTCTGGTGGAACATAAATGCAACAGCCATGACTCTAGATTTCATGCTCAGCTGTGTGACACCTTAGACTTTCTGGTTTTGGGGGACATTTTAACTTTCAGGGTTGGCCTCGTTTACATTCAGTTGCCCCATCTCCTGCTGGGTGGTGGGAAGTCCAGGGTGGCTGGCACTGCTCCTTCTCCCACACTCTGTTTCAAGCACAGGCCCCTTGTATTTCTCTAGGAAGCTGCACTGGCAGGCCTGTGCTGCCATCACCCCCCTTGTCGGGGCATTATTCCCTGGAAGGGGCAGTGTCCATTGCTTTCCTGCTGCTTGTGATGCAAATGAGGTGGGGTGCCCTGGGGCAGCTAATGTACCCAGCTATACCACCAGAATAGGGCTAAACATTCCCCAACCTTTTCTTTTTCATTTTTGAGATCTCATAACAAAAGAGTCTTTAAATCTACTAGTTGTAATCAGGGCTTGTGTATTTGGCAGCTTTCCCTTACTCCCTGACCAGCTTTACTATTTCTGCTAAGCCACCCCTTCCTTCCCACAGCTGACTGCTTTCAAGGCTGGACCTGAGACAGCTCGTCCCAACTCTGGAAAATGGACCCATGGATTTCTTCCCACCCATGTAATGAATTCTACAAAATTATTTGCTCTTTTTGGATTGTGTTTATGACCCCAAGAGCAAAATTCACTGTCTCAGTGCAGGCCTGCATTCCTTCCAGAATGGGTTAGTCTACATTGTGCTGTATGCTCCTCCTCCTTATCTTGCAGGAAGGGGGAACGAGAGATCTGCAACTTTTGTGTGGATAAATCCCTGATGCTTTACTTGCTGGAATGCATTGCATATGAACATGCACTATTACACATTTTGTGGTCAATTGCTAGGAAAAAATGTATTTCAAAGCAAGGGAGTCATAAAAGTTCTCTTATATCACTCCAGCCTTGTGCTCATGAAGTGTGTTGAGGGATTTCTCAAGTGTAGTACATATTTTTAATTATGAAGTATGAACTGAGACTTCATTGGGGCATATATCCTAACAGGAACTTGGTGTCATTTTTAGGCTTTACATGCCATTCTGTACCCTGCATTGTGCATAGCTGACTTTAGAGTTTGGACTTTTTTTCAAGTACCCTTGCAAAAATTTGATCATTCAAATAAAGCACAAAACAAGTTCTTTGCCTTTTGAATGCAATAGGTGCCTGTCAACATGAGTGTGCATGTACATGCCTACCTCATTTACCAAAGAGAGGCAATTAGTAGTGATCTTGGAAATTTGGGCAGAGGAGGTTGGTTTTTTTTGTTGTTTTAACATGATGCAGCAGATTTCAGTACTCAACTGACATCTGACATCTGACACATACTGTACATAATTTTGTTTCAACTTTGCAGGCAAGGTTATTGATAGATAAATAATTTCTAGTGAGGTGAAACTATATGTGTAGGTAGAACTCATAGACAGAGTTATTTGGGGATTTTTCTTTACTTTTCAATGAGGTTAATCTTTCGGTGCTTCGCAGGGCCAGATCCAGGCACAGGCAAAGGAGGCAGCAATAGAGATGGCAGAATGGGCTCTGGCAAAGCCCTGAAAACCAGCCTGGCAGCTGCTGCTGGCAGGAAAGGGGATGAGAATGTATGAAACAGCAGGAAGAATGGGTCATGTGAGCCTTTGCTGGATCCTGTTCACTTTTCTGTGGCAGAAGAAGCCACTCTGCCTGTAATACTAGCACTTCGTCCTCAGGGCAGCACAGCATAGTTTGCTTATGCTGATAAGAAGCCTTGAGCCAGCTCTGGTGCTTGGCTTACATTCACTGTGTCTTCCAAACAGAGTGCATTCAATTGCTCATTAGCCACTTCACAAATCAAACATATACTGCTTTAAAAACAACTGTCAGGGAAAACTATTGATTAGTAGTGGCAGACACCCATGGATATTTACAGACAGACAGAATGCTTAGACCCTGTCTGTCCACCCACCCTAATGTGGGCTCTTACGTGGTGTGCAGAAGGAAGTGGCAAGAGGCAGGAATGTAGGGGAGTGCTCCTGATGTCAGAGTTGCAGAGAATGCTCTTGGGCTCTTGGGAGCCTTTGTGAAGGGACTAAGAAGCAGCCTGTTCTGAATTGGTGGAGGTAGTGAGGGATAGAGAATAAGTCCATGGGATACAGAATTGTTCTGTGACAAATGTCATTAATAAGTGTTACTTTTGCTTTTCCAAAATTCTATCCAGAATAAATTGTAATAATGTCTCCAATTGTTGCTGAGTACAATGAGTAACTTTCTCCAGTGGCACACTTCCAACCATTTTGTCTTCTAAGCTTTCTTAGATGGAATACTTTTCCCTTGCCCAGAAGTGTCATCTCTTTTGTGGCCACTAAAATGGATTTCCATGTAGGAGTCTAGACTGCAGATTCTCCCAAATATCTAAGTAAATATAGTAGAAGCTTACTTACACTGTATTAGGTGCAGCCAGCTCTATGAGACAAATACTGAGGGATTTAGCAGGAATGTTGCCACACCAGGGGCAGAAATGAGTTTCCCCTCACTATGGCACTTTGAGGAATGATACTGAAGGGTCACAATGTACAGCACTCAGTATCTGGAGTTAACTCATCCATGCAATTAAATGTCAATTGATCTACATGTTACAATACTCAAAAAAACCCTACTTTGTTAAATGTATTTTTCACAGAGCTTCAGTAACTACTGGCAGCTTTATATCCCTTTTGTATTTGTCAGGATTTCTTTGCATTGCCTCTTTCTACCACTCTGACAAAGCTCTGTGTGTCAGATTGTTTTTCTAGGCCCTGATTCAGCAGCCAGCATCAGGATTGAATGTCTCAGCAATAGCAGCATAGTCAGAGTTGTGACTGTGGCAACAGTGAAAATGAAAAACTGGTTTGGTCTATAGTGGCATCCATTTTCTTGGAGGAAAAACAGTCCAATGGGCAAGGATCAGTTTTCTAAAGGAGCCCATTGCCTAAAAAGGCCAGTAGAACCCTGCTGCAATTTGAAATAGCTCAAGTCCTGCTAGTCTGTTTCCTATCTGTGAAAAAGCTATTTTTTAACTGATTGATCCTGCACCTCTTGAAGCTGATGGCACAAATGCTACTGGAATCTGTGGGGCAGGTTTAGGCCTTCCCACAGCTGGTTGCTGAGCACAGGCACCATTGCTGTTCTGACAGGAGAAAGTACACAATGCAATGATGAGGCAGAGCCCTGCTTGTGGCCAATAGGCACTTAGGGTGTTGCTGAGTTAAGGCCATAAGATGAGGTAGTATCTGAACCCTGGCCTGCCAGGCATCAGTTCTCTCTCTGTGCAAGCACTTAGGGAATCTTAAAAATGGCTGGCATGGTGCTGAAGCAGCAGCTACATCACAGGATGAATGGTCCCGTTTTATCGGGTGTTTTTTTAGAGAACTGGGAGCTGTAACCCTCATGACAGAGTGAACTGGGCTTTTTCCTTTCACTGCTCCTGAGGTTGCCAGGATAACATTATAGTTAGGCAGTTGCAGTACTGCAGCAAGTAGTACTAGACACTACTACTAGGTGTAAGCATCCTGCCTTAGGAATGATTTTAGCATTCCTTCAATAACATGTAACAGTGCCAATTAGAGATACAACACAAATTAGAAACACAGCTTGCACAGAAATGTTTTGTATCCCTTAAGTGTTTAATTCAATTGTATCCTAATGCAAATTTACTCTAGCAGTTCTAGTTGAATTTTACTTAGTATTACTTTATGCTCATAGAACCTACCACCTAGGGAGGAAGAAGTATCTCTTCTGCAGCAAGAACAGGCTCTGTAGCTGTGCTTTCCCCTGTCAGTGCCAGTCTTTGCCCTCAGAAGCTGGCATGCAAGCTTTGCAGATATCTTAAGATTTTCTTAGCAAACAGGACTGGAACTTCTTGTGTATCATGCATAGTTGGGAGTAGGAAGGAAGTAGAAAGGAAAAAAAAAAATTTCCTAAGTCTCTTGCTTGACAAGAGACTTAAGTAATGACTTAGGAAAAATGTGAGAGATTTTTCTGCTTCTTGTCTGCCTAAACAGAACTTTTTTGTCATTGTTGACTGCACCCCAGGAGTAATAGATGAGAAAAGGATTTATAACTGCACTTCATGTACAGGTTTACAAACCTGGAATCCATCTTGTAAATGTTATGATACTCTTATCTTCCACAGTCTTGCTAAGTTAATACAGTTTTGTGCAGTTATGTTACTCAAACACAGGGAATTGAACAGGGAGGAGGAGGGGAAGGAAAGCTGTGCAGTGCTGCAGCTACACTGTGGAGTCATCTGTGCCACAGTGGTAACAAGAGATGTGTGTGCCCCAAACACAGCAGAAGGGACATCTGTGCCTTTACCTAGGAGAGAGTAAAAGGGATGTCAGTCACACCCTGGGAATTGGACATGTTTGGGCACCACCTCTTGAATATGCTTGCAATGGTTATATCTCCTTCTGTGAGGGAGATACTGGCCTCATATATGACTGGCCAAGAAAACTCCCCAGAAAGTAGAGGTTGGTACTTGCTTCATCACTTTGTGAGTAACTACAGAAGAAAGCTGATATGGCTTTCTTTTAGAACTCAGTCTCTTCAAGTAAAAAAGCCTGTTAGCCGTAAGTAGGAGCAGCCTTTTTGTGTTAAAATTTACAATATAAATTCATCTTACACTTGATGTTCACACTTGCTCTCTTCTCTTTTTATGCACTTTGGTAAGGCAGATTTCCATTTGCTCTGTTAAAAGGTCTCCAAAGCTGGGTTTCCAATCTGTTGTGAGCTAATAAGAGCAAGCAGGGTCTTGCATTACCATAGTGTTTTTTGTTGAGGCACTGCAGGGTACAGGGAAAATGATTATCAGGTACTGAGATAATGCCACCCTCAGACAGGGGGGCATATGCACAGGTCTTAAGTGAGTGTTTCAAAGGGTGTCAGAAAATTAACAATGACATGTAACAAGGGGTCAATCCAGGATGCAGCCTGCTGGTGGCTGGGTTCACTATTGCTTTCCTGTTTGTGAGCTAGGTAGTGTGTCCTCAGTGCAGCCATCTTCAATGCTTATTGCTTCATTCCCTGTCCTATGCACCCAGGGTCTGTCAGACCTACACTGGCACTCAGTTTTCACTTGCCTGAGACAGCCATAAGTCAGATTTCAAGCTAAACCCAGATGGGGAAAAAGTGCTTCTTGCAGTGAAAAAGGGGAAATGAGGGTGAAATGGAAATGCCATAGTGACTAAGTGCTTGAAAAAATGAAGGTAGTTCTGAATACATAAAGGACTAATGTTAGTGGGGAAATTGAATTTCAAGATAGCATCCAGTTTTATTGCACCAAAATTAAAGGAAACTGAAGCGATGAACAAATTGTTTAGTTATGATCAATAAAATCATCTTTAATTTCACCCCAAGTTTCATTTCAGCTCAGGTCTGCGATGTTCCATGTTAGTAAGTGGTTTTCTTATTTGAATTTAAGGAAAAGAGTAACCCTGTAATGCTTGTCATTTCAGGGGTGAAGAAAAGGCTTTGACAGGGCTGGTCCATTGGAATCTCCAGTTAGCAGAGCCCCATCCACACTGACATACAGCTGACTCCTAAAGTCTCAAAGGCTATGCTGCTCAGACAGCAAGGAGGGCAAGGCCTAGGGGCTGAAGATTTAGTGGCTTTCTGCACACCCTGATCTGTAGTTGGAACTGACAGTAGCTTGTGAGGGATGCTTTGGTGTCTTTTCATTAAGTACTGATGTTCACATTGCAATACTCAGATGGAACAGGCTGGGTGAGGTGTGTCCTGACTAAAAGCTGGGGAAGGTGTTGGAGAGAGCTGGCTGCTTAACCAGATGTAGCTGGGGAAATGGTCTGTGCCTGAAACCAGTGCATGTTTTGCTGTCTATTTTAGTGAGAGCTGTACGGCCAAGGGGCCGAATTCAGGAAGGCCTGGAACTGCCTGTGTAGAGAGACTTAAGAAGTGCAGATGGTAAAAGCACCTGAGCTGCAAGTGCAAGTCACACAATTCAGATGCTCTTTAAAATCTCATTTCAAGAGATACTACTGAGTGTTTATTCCCATCACTGAGTGTGTAAGTACATTTTCAGCTCTGTCACTGCACACTTTAAGTCCTTTGTGCTTTGCCTTCATGAAAATAACTGTAAGCACTTTTCACTGAGCTGCTTTGCTTAGATCTTATTGAAGGACAGCAAAATCCCAATCAGCTTAGAGCCCACCAGGTGTCCAAAGCTCCCCCCTGTGCCAGCCAGCTTGTCCCACTGCAGGGGAGAGCTCCAGGGGTTTAGTACATGTACAGCCCAGCCCATCACAAGATGCTTCCCAGTCGCATGAGACTGGAGGAGTGCAACAGCAGTGAGTCCTGGGAAAACAGCTATAAACTGGTTACAGTTCAAAACAGCAAGTACATTAGACAAGGAGTGGAGGAAGAAAAGGGAGAGCATAACATCAGATTTTCTATGCATTTTTGACTGTGTCAGGAGTCAGTTACAACTTTATAGTTTTTTGAGGAAACTAATGCTGCTTCAGAAAACTTGACCACAGGGCAACAGGGTCTACCAGGGTCACAACTCAAATCCCTTTTTGGCTCTTGGACAGGTTTTGCAGATGTTTCTTGTGTGTAGACCCTGCTTCTGCTAAGCAATTCAATAAGGGAATACCATCCTCCTGCCCAGTATTGACACAGCTATTCCAAGAGGGGGGCTATGCTAATCACCAGTTCTGGGGCTTTTCATGTAGAATGTTTGCAGGAAAATAATCCAAATCAAAATCCATGAGGTAAGTGGCACCTTGATTATACTCACTAGTTGGAATAATGTCACCAGTGAACAGCTCTCAAGTTTTTGTGGGGACTTCAATATTGGGATACAAAGTATATTGTGCTACTAGAGTGCTGTTCAACACCTCAAGCAAACCTGTGTTTGAGTGTTTCTCCAAGAGGAAGGAGCCATTATTTCAGGGACCATGGCCAGCTCTGTGCTTCTGCAATAGCAGGTTCATTTCCCCTGTGATAACTCAGAACTGGGCTTTTCACATCATCAAGTAGTAGAAAGCTGTGATTTTTATCTGCATTTCTACAGCTGACTTGTCAAAAGATGTTACAATTAAGCTCATGCACATCAATGCTTTTGAGAAAGTTATGCCCCATTATTGATGAAGTCAAGAATTGACTTAGGGTCAGTGAGTTGAGAAATCATATAGATGGTGTAGTGTATATCTTTATTTCGCTCACTTTTCAGTGAGGTATTCAAGACAGAGCAGTGAGATCTTACCATCTCACATTTTTTTCACAGATTTTTGATGCATTGATTGCTTTATAATTTCTTATTATATTTATTGGTTTATAAAACTTCCAGTTCCTTGGTTTGCTTTGTGAATATTGTTAAAATCAGAAGAAGGTTCAAAAAAATACCTAGAGACAAACAGATGTGGTCATGGGCCTGAATCATTTTGGGGACTCTTAGTAAACTCATTACATATCTACTGTTTTACTGACAAAACTTATGTAAAACATTAATTGCCTATGATCTTAAACTTTCATCCGAGTTTGTTACATGCCCTGATATCCTACAGAAAATTAAAGCATCTGGAAAAGAAAAATCCCTCTTCTCTTTTACTCTGAATTTGCAAAAATGGAAACCGACAGCTGTTTCAGAGCCTAAAATAAATAAAAAGCATGTAGCAGGTGGTACCATGCATGTACATCTACTCTAACAATCTGCAAGCCAGCTACCAAATAGTGAGGAGTGAGATCATCATTTGGGCAGAGAAGGGGAGCAAAGACAATGGGAAAACGAGAGAAATAGTTTTGGCTCAGGAAATTAGTATCTTTATAGAGGAGAGAAATGAGTGTAACTAAGAGCAGTGAGTTGTGATGTCCTTTTGTTTCCGAAATGTCATCCTCTTGACTCATCACTGTCTAGAGAAACAGGCTGTAGGTGCCAGAAATAGAGGGGAAATGATGGCACGTCTGGCTCCTGGCTCAGTTAAAGTGAACCTGATGGACTTTGTCAGGTGAGGTGCAGCTCCCAGTTCTGAGGCTCCCACAGAGCAGTTGCATTTCTGCTGCTGGGCCTCCTTTCACACACTCTCTGTGTGTCTGCTCACACCTAGGCCTTGAGGGATCTGGTATGTGAACAGCCCTTTTCATTTCCTCCTAAAGGAGCTTTCCTAAAGCACTGTTTTTTTGTGGTGTGGATCTCTCAAGTGTTCCAGTGAAAATAATGTTCAGGATGGATAGAAAGACTAATGTGGGTAACTCTGGAGTCACATTTGCTAAGCTGGGTCAAAGGGAGTGTGGCATGCATTTGGCACATGATTCTCTTCTCAGCAGTGAAAGTCTGAAGTCAGCAGGATTACACAGGGGTGAAGCCAGTGTGACTGAGGAGGGAGCCTGAGCCCATTCCCAGCTGCTTTCTCTCCAGAGGTCTGATGGTGATTTATTTTAATGTTGTTTTTCACTGATGCCCCCCACAAGGTATAATTTGTTTGCATTTTCTGTAATCAGATCAATCTTTCATCTTATTGTAAGCCATTCACTGGTAGTAATCCTCAGTTAATTCTTTCTTTTAATGCTTTCTTACTGTACAGATAAACCATAAAGGATTTCTTTGCCTGGAGGACATGTGCTACCAACTTAAACTGATTTAGGAAATGCTTTTCCAGAATTTCACTGGGCAGCACACTGAAGGCAGTTTGAAAAAATATTTAAAATTAAAGCATTCAGTATAATAGCACAAGCACAAGAGTGCTTTTTCCCCTTGTCTGGCACTCCTTTCAGTGGGTGAAATGTACTCCTGCATGGTACCAATAAGATCATGTACCTCTGCAACCATCCTTGAAGGGCTTCAATCAGTGTGACATAGCAGCTCCCTGTTGCCAGGGCAATACTTCAAAAATGAGAAGAAAAATCTACAAACATGCAGCTTATTTTGAAAATTTCCTTTAGAAAACTTAATCAAGCCCAGGGTCTCGGAGGTTCCTCACAACTTCTAAGGGGTTTTGACTTAGATCTAACCACAGCAGAAGAGATCTGAATTATATTCTTAGAGGAGAGCAAATTGTTGACAGGTGAAGTTGAGCTGTTGGTGACTTAGTCTGCCTGAAAGAGCTGAACTTTGAATGGACAACATGGGCTAAATACCTGGGGGGCCAAAGCTCCTCTGGCTTTATTGCCACTTTAACTGCTTTTGAACTTAATGATCTTGAAGGTATTTTCCGTCAAAATAATTTGTCATTCAATGAATCACAATCTTCATTACTTTAGGAAAGTTGCTGAGCAGGGCATTGCTAAGTATAATATTTTAATTAATTAAGATCAGTTGTTCTTCCCAATTTCCACTGATCACAGTAAATAGCAATTAAGAGCAAACAGCACAGAGTGAGGGTGCTGCTGCCATGGAGCTCAGTACTAGGAATAATCCAAATCACACTACTGGGCTTATTAGTGCCTGGGCCATTTGCTGGCCTGCAATTTGCTGAAGAGTTCTGCTTAATTAAAAGCAGCAGGGACAAGCTGATGGCTTTCTGCTCCTGGCCCTACTGTCTGAGAGTGCTGAGGAGGCAGACACTGCTGTGGCATAGGGTAGAAGAGCAACCTCTGTCAGGAGGCCAGAGATGGGATTTTCTCTGTGAAAGAGCAGCTTTTGGGTGTCTTTTGCCCCAGATACATGAGAGGGGCTGGTCCCTGCCCTCAGCTCATCATCTGCATAATACATTAATGTCAGGGATCGAAAACGGCTGCTGCCCAGGAAGTTATAATTTATTAATGTAGGAGGAAAATACAGAATCTGCTGGATCACCTGGCTGGTTTCACACTCAGCTCTGAGGATGGTGCTGCTCATCATGCAGGAAGAGCTGTGGTTCCCACAAGTACGGCCTGGAAAAGGAATCCACCCCTCATGTCCCTCCTTTCTTCTCAACGACCTGTCTATGCAGCTCCCTGCAAGACTGGTGCTAGAAGAAGCATTATTCAGAGCTTTCATTGTATTTGTTGTTTTAATTAAGACAAAATAATGGTGAAAGATACTTGTAAGTGCCAGGAAATGGAGGAAAGAATCTTCTACTTTACACACTTGGGTAGCAAAAAACCCCACTAATGTCTTAACAGCTGAAGTATCAGCTTCTGCTTTTGGGTGTGTGAAGCCTCAAGTGCAACATGCACTATGAGTTAATTGCAGCCTGTTTGAAGCATTTGGGGTGGAGGAGGTTCCCAGAACACAAGTGCCATGTGTTCCACATTGCCTGCTCCAGCAGGAGCCTACAAAGGAGGGAGGGAGGCTGAGGCAGGATTCAAACTTCAGGCTTGCCTCAGAGAATGAAAGGACGAGGAAGCCAAACAATAAAGGGTTTAATTTTGTCCTCCCCACTTAAGCAAAGCTCCTCACCATGAAACAATTTTTACCAAGTGTCAGAGAATTTGTTATAGCCACATGAGCCTATTTCTGCTTTTCCAATGGGAATACGTGTGACAGCAGTAACTACAAATGATTTTTCTTTATACAGTAATATCTGGCCATATGTTTCAACTCTGTGTTTGGTAGCAGTAGTTAAACAGTTTTTCTCATGCCTACGGATTCCTGAGTTGGAAGGATTTTGTCCAGGAAAATTCTTGCATTTCTGCCACTCTTCTTGCTATCTGATGTGAGCCAGTGTTATTCTCCAAGCACTTTTACCTAATTTGCTACACATCTCTGGTTGTAAACCATTAATAGCAGATGTTTAACATGAGAGTTCTGGGCTGTGATCCACAATGTGCCCCAGATCTGCTGCTTTATCCCAGGATACAATTATAGTAACCTGTGACTTTGCTTCTAATTTTCCTTTAAATGACATTTCAGACAATCCATTTCCTCATGGTAACTGTCACTGTCAGTTTTCACCTTTTCTGCTCCCAAAGACCAAAACCAGCACCCCCACAAAATTCTGAGTCTTTTCCCAAAGCTGCCTGAAGTCTGCAGGGCTCTTAATGATGACTCCTGATATCAGATTCCTCTTACCAGTATCAGGTTAATTCATGGATATTTTCCCCTCACCAGTGATAGTCCAAGCAATTGTTCTCCAAATATTTTTTTGGCATTAGGAGTGCTGAGATAAGGGAGGTAATCATAAATCATCTGTATGAAACTTTGCAGAGTCAGTACCATAGCAGTCCCTGTTTTGTAAATGGAAAGTAAAAGTGGAATGCTATCTCATTTCTGAAAATACTCCTGCAGAAACACAACCTGGAGGACAGAAAGCCATAATCTAGAAATGTGGACATTTTAGAAAACCAACTGTCCTTTTGTACACAGAAATGCTGAGGACAGTCTAAGGGTGAAGAGTCTAGCTTTGAGCTTTGCTTTGAAGGTTGAACTTCAGCGTAGCAAAAGCAACATCTGTTTCTTAATGAGATGCTGCTGGTTAGTGAAGCTACTCTGAAATGTATTCCACTTAAAGGTGTAATTCTCATGTCCTACCCATTGAGATATTGTGGCCTTTTCCACCAGTGTGCTGTGCCACCTTCAGGTAGAAGAAATGTTCAACTAAATTTTACTCTTCAGAGGAAAAAATTACACTTCAGTTATTGGTGAGTTTTCTTTTTAAATATTTAATTTGCAATGACTAGGTAAAGCTGCCTGAAGTAGCTTGTGGTCTTAACTTGCTGCTAAGCAGGAATATTTCCCAGTCAAATCTGAAGTCAAAGTGTAAATGAAAGCTGCTACAGACAACTAGAGATTCAGTGGGAATCATCTGGAGAGGAGGGAGTCATCTGGAGGTTGCTGTTCTTTATGTACCTTACACACCCTGCCATGAGCAGCATTAGGATCCCTCTATGAGGCTGCTCCTGCAGCAGAATTCCTCAACCTCATTCTTGATTTCCTTCCCACTGGAGGGAATGAGGCTGGGGCCAAGGGGGGACCACAGAGCCCACACACAGCTCCTTGGAGCTGGGCTTTGCTTGTGGGCTCTCCCAACCCATCACAGCCCAACTGCCTGCAGGCAGCTGCACTTGTTGGTAGGACACAACTTAGAAACTCCTCCTGCAGTGACATCTTAGTCTTTGTAGCTCGTGGCATGGAAAATGATGGGAAGTGATGTTTGCCAACACACCTGTTTTTGAAGAGTTAAACCCTCCCAGTCAAGATCCAGCATGTTTTGTTGAGGTGAATTATCCTCTTTGAAACGTCCTTGGCTTGCTGCCTTGTTCCTTCTCATGAGCCTTGGGTGTAGCAGCAGGTTGCTGCTTCCACACAGACACGTCAGCTGGTGCCTTGAAGCTTCATACACACTGTACGTGCAGGACACTGCAGCCAGCCAGGAAGTCCTGAGAACATGGATTTCAGGAGCTTTACAGAGAGCCTTCCTCTGCTTTTCAGTTTAAGGTTGCTTTGGATCTGTGCTCTTTGGACAAGGACTCCTGTGGGTGTGACTGGACAGGGAGAAGGTTATTAAGAACTGCTTGTTTAATAAAACCTGCCAGTAAATGTTTTGCAGTGTAAGATCAACCCTGCCATACTTTTGGAAATCGCTATCACCTTTTACAAGTTTCTGCATGACTACAGGAGTATTATATGGCACAGTTGTAGAGGAAACTCTCAATATTATATGTTCAAATCACAGGGCACACCATGTGGTGTCTAACTTGACAGCTTTAGCCTTGTGTCTTGAAGGAAGATGGCAAGCAGGGAAATCCTAAGAGTTATTCTTCCAAAGAATAACTAACCACTGACATTGTAATAGCTGGTTAAGGTGCTAGTAGTAGATAGTTATCCATTTGCTGACTCATATAGTCTTCCTTTGAGGCATAAAATGATGTCTAAAATGATAAAAAAATCAATACATAGATCCATAGCTTTTCTCTGACTTGACTTTTTGAAATGGATGTAAAAAATACATTCTTTGCATGGACAAACATAGATTCAGTTTCCTAATACACAGTCCTGGCACTGTTTTCTTTTTTTTTTCTCTTTAACCTTGATAGAAATGATCCTTGCTGATTTAAAGGCTTATGGGGACTTTTTTGTTTTGTTTCTTTTTACAAATGCTCATTTTTATTTTGAAAACAAAAATTATGTTTAGCTTTTATCTTTCATATTTAAATTTACTTTGAGCACAAAGAAGATGGAGAGAATAGTTTTAGTTTTTCTCTCAGTATGTGTGATTCACCTTGCAGATGTCAATTTAACTTTCTATGTAATTAATTAATTTAGGTTACATAAGAATGACCATCAAATTAGACTACATTAGGCATGGGACCAAACTGCAGAAAATATTCTTCTACAGAGGCTATCAGAATAGAGATGGTTGCATGAAGTGTTTATTTATGCTTTTGTGTCTAAGCAGGGAGTCTGAAATGAATGTAGCTGAGGAGCAGCTGAGGACACTGTGTTTGCCTAGCTTTTAGAAAAGGAGGCTGAGGGGAGACCTAATTGCTCTCTACAGCTTCCTGAGGAGGGGAGGCAGAGAGGGAGGTGCTGAGCTCTCCTCCTGGCCTCCAGTGACTGGATGTGTGGCAGTGATTCAAGGCTGGGTTCAGACTGGATGTTAGGAAGCATTTCTTTACCAAGAGGGTGGTCAGATACTGAAACAGGCTTTCTGGGCAGATGGTCAATGCCCCATGCTGCAATCTCAGTTGACTGAAGTGTTCTTTCAAGAGGCTACAGCTGAGTTACCACTGCATTCTTTAGGAAAACAAAGCTGAGCTGGGTTCTCTATTCTCACAAAAGCTTGTGGAAAATTTGACTACTTTAAGTAATATAATGCACAGCCATTGCTGTTGTTTAAGATGGCATTCACATCTCCCCCTTTCACAGCAGAACCAGAAGTTTCTTTGTTTTTATCTTTCCAGTCATTTTGACCGGGCAGGGAGTGTTAGTCCTTCCCCTGGTGCACATCCTCCAAGGGCTGTCAGCTCCTGCAGCTCTCCTACCTCAGCGTGAACCACTGCAAGGGTTCTCCTTGCAGTTCCAGGCCCTTGAACCAGTCAGCTTCATGTTTGGGATTCTGATGCACCAGCCCGGAGCTGCCCGGGCTCCCGCAGAGGCGGGGCCGGCAAGGGAGCCCGGGACCCGCAGCCGGAGGAGGACGAGGCGCGGACGGACCTTTCCTGAGCCGGGCGCTGTGCCCAGTGAATTCCGAACGGCAGGAGATAAGTAAAATCAGTAACACACGAAGGAAAACTCCCGACTTCCTCCTGTGCTGGTAGGAGATTCCGTCTTTTTACAGCCCCTGCCCAGATCCCAGGCTTTCACCTGCTGTTGGTACAGGGCTTGTAATAGCCTTGCCATGAATTATATCCGGTTTAAGAGTGGATTATTGTAGGCACATTTTTTATTGGAACAGGAAGTCTTGTTGGCAGCATATTTTAATTATTCTCTGAAGCTAATCGAGGAAAGAATCTGTCCTGAACACAGGAAGCTACAAATACACATTTGAGTGCCTATTTCCACGGGGCAGGTACAAGCGCTTAAGTGTTGCTGAACTCCCAGCACAAGAGCAATCTGTTAAATGTCTATAAAGTGCAGGCTTTCATAGGAAGGGGAGGATCCACCAGCCAGTGTAACGTGCCTGCCTCCTCTTTAGAGTCACTGGAGGCAGACACTGTGATCAAAAGACTCTGATCACCTCTGGGAAAGCCCTAGCTCTTTTCCCTGGCGGTAAAGAGAGTGAACAGAAATCCCGTACCTATAACAAGGCTGCTATTTTATTTCATCACTGCCTGATGCTAGCTGTGAACTTAGTACACCTGAGACTGGTTGCCATGATTTTTGTATATGAACAACTTTGGTGATCTGTTATTGAAGGCAATAAGGCTTCCATTAAAGAGCGTCATTTCTTTAATTTTTCTCCATGTTTAGAGTTAATTTTTTTCTTTGGTATTAAAGGCAGATGCGCATATATTGGAACAAGCTCATTTACTCTTTGGAAACGACATGGTATGTAATGCATGACACATGGTCTGCTGTTGCCTGGCCTGAATGCATAACAGCTATAAAGTGCTCATACTGCTCCCCAAAAGAGCATCCCAGCATCTCCACTGACTCCTCTGACTATGCTGCTGTAAAGTCTCATTGGCTGGAGAAGGCACCAACCCTCTCCATAAGCCTCTAAATTAGATTGGAGATTATTTGAAGTGCACCCGCATCAAGTAACTTCATCTAAGTAAACTACACGAGCTCCTAAAACTGAAATGTCACTGGGATGTTTGGGGTGCCCTGAAATATTTTACAAAGCAGAAAGAATTTTCTCAGATTTTAAGCACTAGGAGATTGTTATGCAAATGACACTTAACTGGTATAAACAGGAGAGAGGCAGGCCTTACAACCACAACACGTGTGTACCCAACTAAATCTTTCAGCAGGTTCAAAATGTTCCCTGCCCCTGTTGCCCACGGGATTTGTTTTCTCTGAGCACATACCGTCTATTTCAAGCACTCAGTAAATACACACGTTAGCTCTTTAGCGGAAAAGGGAAGAATACTATTTATCTACTATCCCTGTGTTATAGGCTTCAAACGAGTATTTAGCCAACCAGTTGGCACGCCTTCCTGGCTTTGCATTAGAGATTCTTATTTGCAGCTTGCAGAATAATTGCAGAGTTTGCAGAGCTCTGTTCAGGCTCTGCTGCGTTGGTGAGGAAGCTCATGGATCCCACCTGGCTTTGTGCGGGGTCTGTTAAGCGTCACGCGGGCCTGGGTTTTTGACATGCTGCTTTCCAAGGTGACTTGCCCAGCATTTTGTGCCTCGTCTCTCTCCTCACTGCATTTGTACTCCCGTTTCTGTTCTCAGTCTCAGTGGTAAGAACACTGTGTCAGGTTCCGTCGTCTGGTGCTGTTTGTGAGTAACGAGGGGGTGGACACACATTCAGATGTAGAAGGGCAGCAGAGTTCTTTACAAATGAGCTTGAAAACCGCAATCCCTACTTCCAACTGCTCTAACGCTGGAAAGCCGCCAGGATCTCCAGAAGAAAAGAATTCCCAAGACTATGTTGCTTTCGTGCTGGGTTTGTTAGTTATCTCGAAACACTTCTGGACGCCTCTGTAAGGCAATATGAATCGAAAAGAAAGGACGCAGGGGGAGGGCAAGGGGCAGTGGCCGGGCGCGGGCAGCCCAGTTCTCCCGCGCTCGCAGGCGACTGCCAAGCGCTGGGAGCATCTACTGCTCTGCGGGGGCGAAAGGAGCCGCTGGAAAAGCGCTTTCCCGTGAGAGGCCCCTTTTGCAAGTCCCTCCCCGTTACTCCGGGCACGGCCCCGGTGCCCACCGGAGCGTCCTGCAAGGCAGCTACGCCGCTCTCCCTCCTCTATTCCCCGCATAAGAGCAGGAGGCGTGGGTGGCAGCCCCCGCCCCTTCCGACTGGGAGGTGCCCGGCACGGCTACAAAAGGGCCGGCCCGGGCTGTGCTGTGCTGTGCCGTCTCGCTTGGAGCTGCAGAGAGCTAGCTCGGGTAGCAGTGAGCCCGGACTGCTGGAAGAAGCAAGGCTTGCGCTTGTCAAGGTACGTTCTCTGCCAAGGGAGAAACATATCTGGGTTATGCGGGACGGACGTTTTCATCTGGTAGTGACTCTGTTTTGTCTCTTTAGTGGTTTAATTCTGTTCTTGCACTGTTTGGCTTTATTAGTGTGCTGGGCAGGGGCCGTTTGGGACATGGGGATTGAATGGGTTTATGCTAGTCCTGCCTTGAGTGGTGCCCTCTGTTCCTTGCTTGGCTGTAGTGTATCTAAGAAGGATGTTCATGTACTTTTTTCTTTCTATGTGTCTGCAGGTGGATTTCTCCTTCAAACTTTTCTGCTTTGAGGATCTCCTGCCTAGCTACAGTGATGTGGTTCTTGGAAAAAATCAGAGTGTCACATGAAAATGGAAGCCTCCCCAGCTCTTCTTTTCTGGGACTGCCACAAGGTCAAAATCTGATAGGAAAAGCCCAACTGAAGGCTGCTGCTTTTCCAAATGTGCTAACTCCTGACAGAATCCCTGAATTTTGCATCCCTCCTAGGCTGACCAGCTGCAGCTCCATCAAGGGTAGTGGCTTCCACCAGGATCACAGTTCAGTGGATGCCACTCTTATTTCTGATTACAGCTCCAGCTCTTTCCCACATCTCATTCAGGTGGAAAGTGTTGAAGAGGAGATTGCAGCCCTAGAGGAAGAAAGCACCAATGCAGACCCACAGTCCCAAGCAGCACTGTCCCTGCCCCACTTTCCCAGAGCCCCCACTTCCTATGGCTTCTGCACTTTGCTGGAGAGTCCCCACACCAGGAGAAAGGAGTCCATCTTCCATGGTGATCCACGTGGTGCTCTGCCCAGCCTGAAGCTGTCTCGATCCAGAGCTAACACCTTCAGTGGCAAAGGGAGTACGTCTAATCCCATTGCTGTCAGCTTTGCTTCTGTGAGACTGCCACCAAAGCACCTCTCTCTGCACAGGCAAGGCGCCTGTGACAGTGACACTGCCTCTTCCAGCGATTCCTCCCCTTTCAGTTCTCCACTTCTCAGCAGGTCGCCTCCCAGACCCTGCTCTCTGATCAAAGCAAAAAGTCAGGAGGGGATGTTCTGCAGAGCACTGAAAGACAAGAGTAGATGCAGTGTGCCCAGGAACAATTCTCTCTCGACAGAGGAGAGCAGCTCCACTGACAACAGCCCCAGTGCCATCCGGAGGGCCTCGGAGGGGCTGCTTGGCATACGGAGCTTTAGTGCTTCCTGTTCTCCCTTATTTCCAGTGGACCTGACCTGCAGTCGGGAGAGGCTGGTGGGAGAGAGCACTGTGCTAATGGACAAGGGAGGCGTGTTAAGGCTGTCAGCTGAATACTGCGCAGAGAACGAAAGGCTGCGGATCCGCCTGATCAGTGCAGAGGGTTTATATGATGATTCTGTAGAGCCCAAAAACATAAACTGCTGTATCTCCTTCTCCCTGGTGCCAGGGAAAACACAGAAGCAGAGAAGCACAGTTATAAAGAGAAGCAGAAATCCCATCTTCAATGAGGACTTCTTTTTTGATGGCATTGTGGAAGAAGAGCTGTACAGCCTCTCTGTTAGGATGAAAGCAACAAATAAAGGGTGCAGTATGAAACGGGATTATACCTTAGGAGAAAGGGAATTGTCCTTAATGAGTATGTTGTCAGTGTAGTGCTTCAAATATTCAAACAAATTGTCTCCTGAAAGTTTTCTACTAAATAAAGTTTTAAGTTGACTGTAAGTTGTTGGGGTTTTGTTTGTTTGTTTGTTTTTTTAGGAATGCTTAAAAGCACTGCCTTCCTTCTTGGTGTTACTGTCATGCTGTTGTGCCTTGTTTTGGTGTTTAACACTTCAAATAGATATTAGGTGCTAAAAGGTGGTTGTGGAGCAGACCTCTGCCTATAAAGTAGAACGCGAGAAGGGCTAGTTTGCCTTTAGGATAAAGGATTAGGCTGTTCTTGTTTATGGCCATAAACTTCAGGTGGAAGTGTTTTCCACTCTTCCTGGTCCCTAAGTGGGTAACAGTGTGTACACAGTACACCCTGAACTCTATTGCAGCTCCTTGGTACAACATCAGCTCAATGGACCATTTTGACAGCACTCATATTTGCACAAACTCATGTTTTAATGTGCCCTGTATTCACAGGGAGAATGAGGTCTTTTACAACAGGTGGATTTGGATTCCCAAAGCTGGTGTAAGTTTGTGTTAAGGATAACAAGATCAGGTTCTGAGCAGCAGGTAAAAGCTACTGGTGGCAGGGCTCTCTTTACACAGACCTACAGTACCAGCACTTGAACAGCCTGGGTGAGGTTGCAGCATGGTCAGCATCTTCTTTTACCTTCCCCTTTCCATGGTCCATTTCACAGCCCACAGAATGAAGTTGCCAGGTGATTTTGTTTTGATCGGGAATGTACCTGAGAGCTACAGCTCTCAGCAGTTCAGCTATTGAATCCTTACTGGAGCTGAAGCAGATAAGATATCACTGCAGCAAGGGCAAAGGCCAGTTTGCAATCTGCATTGAATTCCTGCTTCAGCTGATGTCTTGATGCAGGCCTTGCTCAAGTCATTGTCATACAATGAGTGTAATCAGTCTGTCCTGTCACCGAATGCTGAGTGGCTGAAGCACTTGCTTCAGTGCTGGTGGAAACACAGAGGTGCAGAACTCCTGCATGCTTGAGACCACTGGGTTTTCTTGGATTTTTTTATTTTTGGTGGGGGAGAGTGGGTAAAATGAATATATTAGTGGGAGGAGGCAAAACTGTCTTGAAAGTCCAGGCCTGTTGCTGCCTCCCTTGATTAAGTTGCAGGCTTCATTATGTGAAAGTAGATAAGCCTTAATGAGAAGCAATCCATGCAGGCAAGGGGCAGATAAAACAAAGGTTTGCTTTTGTGTTCCCTTGGAGGCTGAGAAAATAGGGCCTTACTAGTGCCCAAATACTCATCTTAGAAGCTGTGTCACTGTTTTTAGCAGAATATTCCTCTAACCTATTCAGGCAAGAGTCTATCTGTCTGCAGATCATGGGACTGCTCACAGGGAGACTGTGGTGTTCCTTGGCCAATGAATAATTTCATTCAGTTTCAGATGGAAATACTCCAGCAAGGATAGCAGAAAAGTCCTTCTGATAGCAGAAAAAGCCTAAAGGATGTTAACTGTGACCAGAAGTGCTCAGTAGTGCCTACTGCTCATCCTTGGTCCAACTCATGTGAGATGCTTCTAAAAACAGAATCCTTGTACAAAGGACAATTCACACAGGTGAATGGCTGGGTGTATTCTCAGCAGCTAACTGAAATAAAATGGAATAATAATTTCTTTGTGCTAAGGGGGAGAATTAAATGTGCTCACATTGCTCAGATGGAGATGATATGCTGTCACTTTTATCCTTGAGTCTGGGCAAACTGACCATAAGGGAAAACTTAAAGGAAGCAGGGAGAAGTGAAATTGAAAAATGTGACTTCAAGAAAAAATCAATAATGTTGCAAAAGAATAACCTGGTATACTTAGTTATTGCATGGGGTCTCCTGAAGGAAGGTAGAGGCTCCCTCTTCAGGCTTGTCACTCATCCACCATCACATTTTTAGTTTTTGGGGTTTAGGGTCTCTTCACAGGTATGCTTACATGCAGAGGTTGTCTGAGGTAATACAGAACAGTCAGAGGCCTCAGAGGATCATGTACAGTCACACTAGGGGGGGTATCTGTGTGACTGTGCCAGTGCTGTCCTGCAGGGACACAAAGTGGTGGGATGGGTTGAGGTGGGGAAGGGGCCTTAGGGGACTCTATCACCTGATTCCTGCTGGAAGCACTGCCAGCTCCAGCAGGTTGCCAGGACCATGTCCTGTATTTGGCTTATAGTGTCTCCAAGGATGGAGACTCCAAAATCTGCTTGGGAAACATAGTCCAGTGTTTTGCCACCTAACCAGCAGAAAAGGTTGGGTTTTTTTTTTCTGCATAAGTGAAATTTCTTGTATTTCAGTCTATTCTTATGGCCTCATGTTCTGTCAGTGGACAATGCTGAGTAAAGCCTGGCTTCAACCTCTCTACTCCCTCCCAGCAGATATTCAGACATCAATGAGATCTTCCCTGAGCCTTCTCTTCTGCAGCCCAATGGGCATACTCCAGTTACTGCCATAAAAGAAATGTGCTTCTGAAGTCTCATCTTTTATCAGGCAGGGAAGAAGTTAAGCCCTCAAGAAAGTTCTCCCTTCCTGTCATAGGAAGATAGGTTTCCAGCTGGGCTCATATGATCAAGTATTTAAACAGGTGAAGACCAGCTCTTTGGTTGGTTGAAAAGAAACTCAGCTGTTTTTAAGACTAAAAAAATGATATATTTCTGAGAAAGCCTGCTCATGGAAGTTTGATGATAGGCCTGCATGTTAGAGGAGGATAAAGCAAAGCAGTAGAAGACTTGCAGACCCAATTCAAAGGCCAAGTTTAAGCCTGGGAGGACAGAGGGACTTTGCCTATGATTCTCTGGTAAATAATTTAGCTTCTTTAAATAATTTTCTTCTTTAATATAAGAACTTTGAATTAAGAACCTATACAGGTACATTAAACTAGATTAGACATACCTGTAACACTAGATGGAAAACAGTTTTGGTGGGCTCACCCCCTATTTTAGCGTGTCTCTGTATTTTAGAGTATTTGATTCATTTTGAATATTGAGGTCTTGCTTATCAGGTGTTATCAACAATGCAAAGCCATGACCCAATTTGAACACTTAATTTTGCCTGCCTGTTAGAGGGTATACTCTTGTTTTCCTGTGCTCTCAGAGGTCAGCTAAGCTGTAAGTGGTGAACACTACAACGCTGCCTATGCTGCAGCTGCTTTCCGTAGGCGTCAGCCTTACTGGGGCAATTACGTAAAACACCTGCATAAGCAAACAAAAAGGCAACTGGATACTTCAGCCTGGAAAAACTCATGATGCCTCAATGCTTGTATTAGAGTCAGCAGCAAGAAGAAAATCAACCTCCTGGCATTAGCAAACAGCTACTCAAGAAATATTATCTTCAAGTTTTCAGAGCTTCTTAAATACCATGAAAATATGGGAGCATAAATGACTCTTTCAAGAAAAACTCCTGCTTTGGGTAGTCTGATCAGCTGTGTTCAGTAGTGCTTACTGGTTGGAAGATCACATCTTAATTTAAATTAAAAAAAAACCCAGATAATTGTTTGAGGAAAAGAAGGTCTCTGTGCCAAGATCCTGGACTCATGTTCTACTAAGCAAATATTTATTTATTTCAGCTGCACTGGAAGTAATACTTTTGCTGGCCTTTTCAAATGCAGTTATTTCAAGCATGTCTCTTCAGTTCTGGAGAAATGTTCCTGCAAAGCAAGGCTTATGTTTTACTTTCCAGAAATCCACTCAGGTTATCTCAAATACAATTTGAGTTGCAGTATACTGAGGTCTGGTACAGTAAAATCCTATTCCGGTAACTGAGCTCCTTTTCAGGTAAAATTCAGAAATAATACCAAGGGAAGCAAATAGATGTGACCTAAAAAGCCTAACAGGACAGATCTGTAGACTAGGGATTAGGCAGCATAGTGTCTGCAGTATCAAATTCTGCTTATTGCATCACTTTTTCTAAGCTGCTCCCATTTCTCAGACTGTCTTTGGGAAGGCACTGCTGAACACAGCACCTATGCTGCTTTAAGAGCTTCATCTGAGAGGGCTTTTTGGGGAGAGTGGTGTTTGTGCTCCTGGGGCTTGGCTTTTCAGTCAGCCATAGTGACTGTAGTGAAAGACTGAACATATGATGGGGCCTAATGGGCAAAAATTCTTCTATTTTTTTAGTCTAGGTAGTAATTGCTGGGGGTAACTCTTAGTTTCCTTGGAGAACTGATGAAAGAACAATTAGATAAATGTATAAATCTGTGAAAAGCCTGTCTGTGGGTTGCTGAGCTGGGGAAGTTGTCCTGGACAAATCTCTGCCAAGGGGTTTCTCAGTGTGAGGACCTGTCTTGCAGGACTGCTTGGAGGTCATGCCACAAGCTGTGTGCTCACCAGGCCATCCCATTCTCACCATGCCTTTCCCAGCTGCTGGCTGCTGAGCAGTTGTCCTGTGTCTAGGTTGGAGCTCCAGCTTGCATGGGTGCCTGAATTGTGGGCCAAGATACTTGGCCAGGGTAGGAAAAGTCCTGAACTTTTTGCAGCAGGACTAAAACCAACAGCAGCCTTACACTCACAAAATGAATAGCATAATTAGATGCTATTTAGTTTTGAGTACTGTGTGCCCTGAACAAAAAAATGCATGTAAAATTAATCTGCATATTTAAATGAATGGAATTTCAGTACAGACGTAATGCTAGTGACTGTCACTGAAATTTATTATAATATTATTAATAGTGCCTTAGAAGCAAAGGCTGATGATGAACAATCTGTCCTTGTAGCAGAGGTAAAATGAAGTTTAATGTTGTGGAGGGTCTGTGAACTAACCTACTCTGCATTGAGGTGATTGATGTAAAACACAAGAGTGATGCCCCAAAGCACATCTCAGCCTGGGCTGTGCAATGCTATGCTGCCTGCAGAGTGAGGAAAGAGGCTGCATTCTTTGACTCCTTTGTGCCTCCATTAGGATTGATAAGCAAGTCATGTTTTGTGCTGCTGCATCTTTGCATTGAGGGCATCCCTTTGAGAGGAAAAGGGCTTCTGGTAGTTTTTTGTTCCTGTCAGGAACAGAAATAGCTACAGCCCAGGTTCCTGGTAATAGGTGGCAATGGAGGCAATGTTCTGGGAACTGAGCAGAGTCCATTGGATGAGAGGAAGGGTCCAACAGGAGTGAGTAGAATTCACAGCCCTTTTTGCTTAGATAACCACCACAGGTGACAAGACAGTCTTCTGGTTTTGTTATTCCTTCACCTTCTGTTTTTCTCTTTCTGGCTGTAAATATTCTAATGTTGCCAAATTAGCTATCCTGAGTGGTACAGTGAGAACCTGACCTTGTCAAGCATTGCATGTTTTAGACAGGAAAGAACTGGACAATATTTTCTACTTTGCATCTGTTCTGTTAAATCTAAATTATTTTTCTACTTACCTTTCTCAGCCTCTTCGGTGCAAAGTCAGGAAACATCTGAAGGAGTAGAAGATGAAAGAAGATAATCTGAAAAACCTCAGAGTTGCTTCTTTTTAGTGGGAGGACCAGACAACGTTTTGTGTCTTCATTACATTGCTGTGATGAAGAAGCAAACAGGGAAGCAAGTCACAGCCTGTTTGTTAAACAGTTGCTGTGAATTAGAGGCGGTCACAAAAATTTTGTTTCCTGATCCTTGCATCCCTGTGTGCTATGCATTTCATATGGCTGTCTCACCATGTTCCTCAGTAAGGAAGAGCTCTTCCCTCTCTGAAGAGGTGAGAAAGACACTGAGAAATGTCACTCAAGTAAGAGGCTTATACTAAAGGTGCTCATTTGCTCATGCGTGGAGGCGAAGGATGAGCTGCAGTAGCTTAGGTTGGCATTGTATGAATATTCAGGATCATTTCTATAAGCTTCTTATGACAGTGCACTGTTCCAGAAGGTGAAATGCTTTAACTCGAATCTTTGTTCTGGTTTTGGTGGAGTGTTTGGGGTTTTTTGGTCAAATCTTCCTGTGCTAACCACTGGCTGTTTCCAGTGAGCAATAAACCTGAATTTGCCATACCAGTAATTATAAAAGCAGTAACAGACATTGTCTTGAAATCCCAGAGCCAACTTCAGCTTGTTGCTGAGGTTTCTGTGATACTAGATACTTTTATTTATGTAATTCTGATTCTAGGAGATACCCTAGTTGTAAGCATGTATTGCTCAATCCTTTCTGACAGCCCAGGGTCCATGGCAGAGCTGTACCTGCCAGAATTGCTTTTTGTTGAGATCCCAACTCTTACACTTTGCAGAAGGCGTTGGGCATTGGCCACAGCTGCCTTTTGCAGTGCTGGATGCCAGAACCTCAGCTGGGTTGGAGACCCCAGCACTGCTCCTGCTTGCACTTTAGCAGCATGACAAAGCTTTGGTATTAGACAGGCTCAGCATGACCTGCTGCCCAGCCTGCAGGGACTGCTGTGCTGAAGCTGACAATAAAGATGGAGTTGAAGTCGAGGAGAAGAAGGCTGACCCAGGAAAGCTTGTTAAAGGCAAATAGCTCATGCTGAGTGTTGGCAAAAGCAATGTCACAAATGGTGAAAAAGTGACTATAAGGTAAATGCTGACTTTCACACCCCTAATTAGCTGCTGTCAAAACTGATTCAAGACAGTAATTCAGCTGTGCAGTGTTGGATCAGCTATTCTGTGAGAGAAGGAGAGTCAAACCTCCACAGATGATTTCTAATGGATAGGAAAAGTTGTGTACAGCCCTAAAAGTTGTTTGTTTGCCACGTGTGCTCCCCCAGGGATGGAGGATGGCTGGGTTGGGAGTGAGGGCATTGTCAAGGGGGACTCTGTAAAGGGAAATAACCTCCCTTCTCCTCAGATGGGTGGTTAACCCTGTGCCCTGACAGAGGCTGCAGTGCACCAGAGAAATCATTTTGCATTTTTAAGATAAAACTTCTGATTTCTGTTCGGAAAAGTTACAAAACCTATCCCACAGCTTTGTTGCTTATTAACCCAGCTGGTTTTTTAGCAGAATATTTTGCTGGGCTATGTCCTCTGATACAATGCAGAGGAATCTGAAACAAGACCATTAGTATGAAAACGCTGGTGAAACTGAGAGCTATTCTTAACCCACTGGGAACATTGAACATTTTCCAAATCTGCATAAATCCTAAGCACAAATCTAATTCATTAGTGTTTCCTAAGACTTGTCTTAACTAGATCTACTGGAAAGGAACAGACACATCTAGTAAATGTAGACAAAGGTATGGGAACAAGCTGGAATATGTCTGTATTGTTCTAAAAAAGCATGTGACTTTTTCTAGCCATCTGTTTTGAAGAGATCTTGCTAGGAATGAATGAGTTAAGGTTGCTTCAGGAATGGAACTGGGAGGAACTTAGGGGACAACAGACATATCCAGCTGACAGGAATGATTTGTCACCCTTAGAAGTTGCTACATGGGAACAGGAGATGAACAGAACACTTGAGAATTGCACAAATATGAACAAAAACAAAGGGAGATTTAATCCGTGGGACTTTTTAAAAGGTCAGAATGCAGCATGATCTCAGGGAAGTTACTGGAAAAAAAACCTGATAAAGTCAAAAGCCAAAATGCAAGCTAGGTCTGCCAGTATGGAACTAATCTACTCCATTTATTTATATTTCCACTCAGTGTTTGTGTTGTAAAGAAATACTATTTGAGGACTGAGTACCACTCACATTTCACTTTTACTTGATAAGTACCTGTTTCCCAAAGAAAAATAGTCCTTGTTATGTCTTTGGCCCATGTCTTTTTTGTCAGCTTCAGAATCCTGGCAGAGTTGATGCTGGCAGGGACCCAGAGATCCCCAAGTCCAGCCCCCTGCTGACACAAGGTCAGCTACAGCAGTCTGCCCAGGACCATGTTCAGTCATAGATTTTCAATATCTTCAAAGGTTGGAGACTACATCCTCTCTGGGCAACCTGTCCTAGTGCTTCCCCACCCCCAGAGGAAAAAAAAATGGCATTTTTCTCCTCTTCCTTCTCCTGTGTCATCTTTTGTGTAAATGGAATTTCCCATGTTTCAGTCTGCACTGATTTCCTTTTGTTCATTCTGGTTGCACTAAGAAGAACTTGGCTCCATCTTTGCTTCCTTAAATCACACTACCATTGTTCCTTTTACTCAGTTTCACCTTGCTAATACCAGAAATGTAATGATATGTCTCACTCATCTTGGCTTTTTTTTAAAGTACTACAAATATCTGTGGTCTGACCCTGCTTACATTATGTGCAGATGGAATCTCAGAACGTCATGAGTGCCAAGTTAAAAACTTTAAATACCTATGTAAGATGCAATGTTAGCAGTATAAAATTCAAGTGTTACAAAACTAAGCAAGACTTAAAACCTGAAAAGTATATTGACCAAAATAATTTGGCAAGGCTGAAGTCTTGTTTCTTCAATAGATTACCAGTCTCTGCTCATTACACCTAAATTAACAAGAGTTTTGACTTCACAGGCTGCAGGACTAAAGCATGTCAAGTCAAAGGGTGAAAAGACTTGCAGTATGTAATTCTGAATGCATCAACCAGACTGACAGCAGTTCAAAAGTGAAGACAGGAGTTATTGAATGTTTTTCTGAAGAGTGACCCTGAACCCTCATTGCAAAACAAAATGCTAGATAAACATGTGTTATCATACATGAGATACAGCAATGTCTGAAGAGAAGTTTTTGCCCAGAATACATCAGAAGAGTAAATTCCTTTTACCATGGTCTTGAATATACCAGACCTATACCTACCATCCATGCAACATTAAAAAACAAGGAGAAAAAAAAGAAGGCTGGACTTAGTGGTAGCAGCAGTGACAATATGAGCACTATTTCTGTGTGTGATGGGAGGGCAATGTTACCCCTTTCTTCTTTCCATTGGTCCTGATGTTGTGCAGCTTCTCCATCAGCCTCACTGTGCCCTCCTCTTTATCCTTATTTCATTGTGTGACAATTATGTGAGCAGGTGGATGCCTCAGATATGGGCTATGTAGAGAAAACCAGAGTAGTCAAACTGACATCTGTGCATCTACACTTCAGAGGATAAATCCAGCTAAATAACCTGAATATCATGCTATTTTCACCTATTATGTTGTACAGCTTATGAGGAATAAGAAAAAATGAAAGTAGCGCTTATGTGCCATTGGTTTCCCTAAAAAAATGTAGGTATAATAACAGCAACAACAGAAACAGGGGTGTATTGAAGGGAGGCCTGGTCCCTGAAACAAAACATGAAATATCCCCAAGTAAAACAGTGCCTAAAATTTTATAAATCAGCTAATGAGAAAAAGGTAATTTTCTAGTGGATACATCATAAGAAAATTTGGGGATCATCCCCTCTTTAATTCACATTTAATGACATGAGCATTTTGGGTTCTGCAAAGCTATTGAATTGTCACCTACATGTCCCACATTGCCCTGGTGACTGATTTTGAAAACGCGAGTGTCAGTTCTCTGATTTGGAAAGAGCTGGCAGCACAGCACAGCTTGGCTTGTTAGTGGTGCTCTTATACCTTGAGTAGTGGTAGGTGAGAGGAGACTCGTTAGCCATACACATGTGGTTAAACTAACACAGGCCTGTGCTACTAGATTTTCTGGAATCTACAAAAGGAGACATGATAGGATGTAAGGGCAGAGGAGCAATCCAGTACACCACACAGAACTCTACTTCTACAGGTTTCTTCTACACTACGTCCACTTCAACGTCACTGAAATATAAACATTAACAAAATCCATTGACAGAGCAAGGACTTGAGACTTGTGATATTAGAGTACATCATAAAACACAATTATTTACCTCCTAATTTAATGAAGCATTGCACCTCATTAGAACAAGCAATTTGTGCAATAGAATAGTTTAGGAAATAAGAGACTTACTCATAACTCCCATTAGTTTAAAATGGCTCTAGGGGTGAAAACAAAACAAAAAAGCAAGGCCATGGTGATGTCAAGCTCACTGTCCAGGTGAGGAAAGATTCTGGAATTGCTATTTCATGATGTGCCTTGACCATGTTGGGGTATTTCCTCCCTCCTATTCCCCCACCCCTTCCAGTTTCTTTCTACACAGGCACTAGTAAGTGTTGCCAATAATGTAACAGGATTCTACCCTGTACAGGTGAGAGGGAAACACACAGCCAGACTCTATGTCCCTGCTCAGTGTCTATGAAAACAGATTGATAATTCATGCTGCTGCAGAATAAATCCAGGCACCAGTGCATTGCAATAATTACTTTAACAGAGATTACTTAGAAATGACATCACAAGTAATAGCTAATGGCAGGTTGTTTCACTCTTCTAAGTGCATATTAGCTGTTACTTTTAAGAAAGAGCAAAGGACTGAAAGTGTGTTTTTCCTAGTCAATCTGACAGATAAAATGGGAGGTTGCATACTTCTGACTTTTCCCACATAATTGCTCAGGTGTGTGTCAGCTGCTTGACGCAACTTTGGCCTGCAAAGGAGAGGCCAACAGATTCCCCCCATGCCTGATCAGGGCTCAGTATAATGTGTAATCAAGGTGAATGCTAATCCCTTTCAAGAGCCCACAGTGGGTACAGGTAGCACTCAGTCAGCCTGCCAGTACCACCAGGTTTACTTGGTTTGTTTTGGAGTTAGCAGTTGCTTCACACCTGGGACACAGTACCCAGCCTCCAAGTGCACCTGGACAAATGTTTTGAAGGACTTTGCAACTCTAACTATGTACCTGTTGGCCACTTAGTGCCATGAGCTGCTGCTGTGTTTTGGGGCAGCTATGACTTACCAAACAGGTTCTTGAGGCAAGGTTGGCCAAACAGTTTGGTTCATCAGCTCTGCAGTCAGCATACTTCCCAGACTGCCTCACAACAGTCAGATCACTGGACCTGCCATGAAAACAAATTAACTTGATAGAAAAATACTTTTAACGTGTAATTGAATGTTTTTGTCAGGGAAATTGCCGAATCCTCATTTCACATGAGCAGATATGTGAGTCATTACAGTTGAACCTGTTTATTGTACATGGCAGTTCTTTTCAAAACACACGTTTAAACAGATGGCTTATGTTGACTATTAATGCAGTTCCTGCAATTAAGTTCAGTCTGAACGAAGTCGACAGAGACTGACATTCTATTGACATCAAAGCTGCTATATTGCATCTTCTCCTCACGAATGTTCAAATTTGGATCTGCTACTACAGCCTTACTGAAATGTCAACTGTGATAAGTCTGATGCAACTGAAGAGGGGAGATAAGGCACTTGGCGTCTTCCTAAATTACTTTTTGACTGGGATTTATTATTTGCATATTCACGCTGTTACATTTCAATGGTGAAAGTCCATGTTTGAGCAAATTACTGAAAATAAACACAGCAGTAGGGAAAAACTTGTCTCTCTGTCTCTATAGATGTGCTGAGCTCAAACCACAGGCAAATGAATTCCCTGTACGAAGAATCCAAGTCCTTGGTGGTGCTGATCTCTGCCCACCATACTGCCCACAAATGCTGCTGTCAGGTTTATGGCCCTGCAGGCAAATGACAGCAGACAGGAATGGCCACATACCTGGTGAAACCCAAAGCTCTTGTAGTGCAGTGTTGTGTTGAGGCAGGATATTCGAGAGTGACTGGCAGTGTGAGAGCAGCTCAGGTGACATAACCCAGACTACAGAGCTGAGGTGGCCTTAGGGCTTTCTGATATGCAGCCCATTTCCCCGTGTTTAAAAGTGCCACACAGCATTCTCCTCCAAGAATTTTTTGTAGAGTCTTTGGAATTTATTTGAACATTCATTCCTGTGGCAAAGTCCTTCATATTTAACTGTGCACTATGTGAAAAAGTGTCTCCCCTTCTTTTGAACAAGCTACTATCTTCATTTGACAGTCTGCAGGTCTTGCACTGGGAGAAACACCAAACAATTGTTCCCTACTCACTGTCTTTGTCACCAACGATTTTACAAGTCTATTCTATCATCTGGTGTGTTTTGCAGTCTGAGGGATTCTACGCTATTTTTATCACTTTTTCTTGTATTAACTCATCAGAAATGTACTTACCTCAGTCATTTCCAAACACCTGTCTGCAGCAGGTAATGTGTTGGCCCTGAAGCTGGATTTGTATGGCTCCAATTCAGCAAAGAGGTATCCAGCCCTTAGTGATCCATTTAGGAGTTGTTGACTGTGGATTCTGAAGTGACACAGAAGACCGAGTGTAGCTAGGTTTAGTGATTTAATGTAACAGGAATAGTTTAACAAGCATTTCATACCTATTAGATACTGCTTACCTTCCCCTCCTTCCTTGGTACTCTGCCAAAGCAAATTCCATCTTTACTACTTCTGCTACTATATTGTTCACTTTCAATTAGTAGTGGGAAAACATACATTTCATAGATGTCTTTAGAAAGAGGTTTTCAAACGTCCTTTCATTATTCAGTAGCAACTTTGTAAACATGCATGGGAGCAGCTTTCATACAGCACAGAGCTGTACAGTAGTTGTGCTATTTTTCCTATCTGCTCTAGCAAGGCCTTTGACACACATTCTTGAAAGACCTCCAAGTGTCACTGCATGATGCTGGACAAGGCTGAGGTTGAAGCTGAACAAGGTCCCTTCTATTTCCAAGTCTGGCACATGTTCAGTGTTGCAGGGCTGGCACTGCCCAGCAGTGAAATTGCCTCCATGCTGGAACTCCACCATCTGTTTGGAGCAGAGAGCTAATTTGCAGTCACACTCATGCAAATACCCAGACAGCCATAGTCAACAATCTAATTAAGTCTGAACATCAATACATGCAACCTAAACCACAAATAATTACCATTCTTTGAGTGGAATTCATTGCTGAAATTAAAAAAACCCATTGTATTTCTGGGAAAGATTCTCTGAGGAACAACATGAAAGCTCTCTGAGGAACAACATGCAGTGCTTAAGTCTGATTTGTTTTTTATTACCTTTAACAAAATTTTCACCTCATGAAGAAGAGGAACAGCTATATATCTCATTAGATAAGTTCTAACCTTTCATTTCAGTGAATATATTATAATAGTAATGAACTTGACAGAGTTACAATTTCAGCACTCTCAGATAATATTCTGTAAAACCCAAACACCCCCCCCCCCCAAAACACAAACCCCAGACCTCCCAAAAATCTAACCTAAACAACACTTCACCTTAAACCCCTGAAAAGCCATATACACTCTCAGAAAGCCAGTGAAATATCCTGGCAATAGTAGATTTTCTCTCCAAAAACCTATAGTTAGTGTTTTAGCTGACCCACAGTTCTAGGAAGGAAGTCTCAAACCCAAAGGGAGAACAGCCTGGATATTTCTCCTGTAAGATGTAACTACAGCAACCACGAGGCACAGCTATTTGCCTTTACAGAAAGAGAGGAGCAAAGTTGTGCTGCAGCTTGGTTAAATATTTGTGAAGCTGATTTAACATCCTTTCACCAGGTGAACGTATCATGCTCCAAACAGCTGTGTAAAAATAACCTAAGAAAACAGATTATTTGTATAACTTTTCTTGAAAAATGGCTCCAGAGAAGTACAGGTAATGAACAGGTACCAGAAACATCAGGAAGCTGATTATAATTGTAGCTCATAAAGCTGGTTATTTAGGTTGCTTAATATTTCTTCTCATTGGAGCTGGGTTTCAGTCATTGGTAATTTTGTCAAATCACAATTTTTTGTTCTCATGCTTTCTAGCATGAGATGTTAATCTCAGACTACGTTTTAGTGAGAAAATTATTTTATTTTTCTTGTTTCTGATCAAGCTGTGTGTACATGAACTCTAAAGAGTAATTAAGCCTGTTTAGCCCATGCATGCAAACAGAGTCAGACTTTGCCCATCAAAGCTGCTCTGGGCTCAGCACAGAGCTTGTATTTTTTTGTGCTTTTATTGATCCTGTGCTAGAACATAATGGATGCATGATAAGAAGGAGGAGTGAAGACAGAGAGGAGGGAGGGGTCACCTCAGGGAGCTGGCAGGACATGGCAGCCCTCTGCAGGAGTGGGTGGGGGCTCTGGGAAGACAGTGGTGCCTGGGGGGGAGCAGCCTACCTGGCCAAGCAGGAAAACAGCTCAAAGAACTGGGGCTCTGAGAAGACAAAAGAGGGAAGAGAGTCAAACTAGCAGGAGAGGTAAAGCAATGGTGATTTGGGAGGGACTGTAGCTGCACTGGTCAAGGTAAGAAAATCAACAATAGCAGCAGTTTCTCAAGCAGCAGAACCAGTTTTTTGGGTTTAAGGATAAAATATCCCAGGTTAATAGAATTGATTTTTTAATGTGTGTTTTCTAAAAGCTGTTTTAAAACAGCCTATATCAAAAGTATAACATTAACATGATTGCTACCATCACAGGAAGCAGCCAGATCTGCTGGAGCAGAAGCTTCCCAAGTTATTTCTGGAGGATATTTGGAGTGGGAAATTGTTGGTCAAAGGGCAGGGGATGATGGGGGAAGGCAGCCCAGGCAGTCACTTTGAGTCACAGGAAATCTGATGAATGCTGTTGGTTAGCAATGAATGCCTGCAGATTACATGGATTCATTGAAGAATTCCTCAAATCCATATTATGGAACAAATTGAAGGAAAAATGGCCACCCTATGACCACCACATGGCTTGTATTTTCTTCCCTACTGTGTTAAATGAATGATATCATTTTGCTGGTGCCTTATTTTCAGCCTGCTGTTTTTAAGCTTATTGGCATTTCCTCCAGTCCCAGAAAAACTAATTTACTGAGAGATTATAGAGTACTTAGTTTGTGTTGGTTTAGCCAGACATTCAGATTCTGTCCAACATCATTAAAGACTAATCTCTACTTCCCTTTGGCTTGTGAATAAATGCAATAAATCTTCCACAGTCACAGAGGTAAATACGGATCTTTACAGATAAAGCAGGAAAATTAGTGTAGGCCTTTTTGAAAAGTTGTATCATACTTCAAAACAGCAGCTCTCATTGTAAACTTGTCTGCTGAGCATCAGTAGGAGTCCTGGTCTGTGCTTCCATGTTCTGTGCTGCCAATGGAGGTCTTTTTGGCAGTGGCCCTGATAAACTGGTAAGCCATAAAGCTTGATACTCAGGTAGAAGTAGGTGTGAGTGATGATCAGATGTTTATTTAGTGGTTTGTATTATTTTTGTGGTTTGGTTCCTCCCCAGCATTTGCTACAAGCGAACAGATTTTGCGTTTTCCCTCTAGCGGCAGTCTGTCTGCATGTGTCAGAGCACCAACAGGTTTGTGCCTTGCTTGTATGCAGAGTAAGAACCTTCATTCAGGGAGACATCTTGTGAGGCATCCTGGCCATGCTGGCAGCTGGGGCATAGTAGAGGTGTCCTCTTTCTTCTCTGTCATTTGCCTTTGGCAAGTGAATATGTAGAAAGAGGGGGTGCAAGCAGGATACACACACCTTTAAGCTACAAAGCAATTATTTGTTGCCTTATGCACATAGTTGAGACTGACACGTTCCCAGGCTAAGGAGAGCTGGCAGGGACCTGACAGCAACAGGGGAAAACAGTGTTCTCTTGTTCTCACCCTCAGAGTTGCTGGGTTGCCATCCTTGAATCCCTGTTTTTCATTTAGGTCTTTATGCCTTTCCAGGAAGTTACATTCTCCATCTCAACAATCTTGCCTCTGTCTGTAAAGTTCTCTTCCTCATTTTGTCCAGCCCCAGCTGACACGTGGTCTCAGAGCTCTTGCTCACAATTCGCTGGTCTTCTCGGAAGTCTGAGTGAGGATTATGCTGCTGTACTTCAAAACAGAGCCTCAGGTTACAGATGGCTGAAACAAAAGGAGGAGGGTAATAGAGGAGCTGCCATGAACTCCGCTGTGGCTGTGTGCTGAGCAGCCTGGTTGGTCTGGGAAATCTGGCACTCCCTGTGCTGGCACAGAGCTAGGAGCCCATAGCTTGGATTAGGTAAAACTGCATGGAAACCATTTTGGAGCATCATTAGTGAAGAAAAGAATTAATTCTCTCAATTGTCTAATATTGAGACAATCCTATTTATCAGGATCTAAAAGAACCACCCTGGCATCAGACAGTTCCTGTTTGCCAGGAAAAAAAAAAAGAGTTATTCCTAAGTATCTTCCAGAAAAGTGCTCATCCAGCATTCCTGATGGAGAACAGAAATTTTTCATGGCTAAGCACTGCAGTTTAGGGACAAATTTGAGCTCACAGTGAAGAAAGGGCAACCAGAGGATGCTACAAGCCTGTTAAGGATTGATGAGCATGCAAGAAGTCTATGCCAAATATTTCAAACTCTAGTCTTATGTTATAAAAATTGATATGTCTTGTGGGTTTATTTTTTTTGTGTGTGTGTGTAATTTATTTTTTTTAATTTTATTTTCTTTGCTAAGTATAGGACAGCACTGAAATTGTATGAATTGAAATACTGTGCTTGAAGTGAGAGCAGTTGAAGTAAAATCATCTGTCATAAAACACAAATGGAGACCATGAAATTATAACAGATGTGAGACTGAGAAACTCAAGCTGCCTGGACATACTGAGTAAATGCTGTGCTGGGACACAGGGCAGGGTAATTGCTTGGTTCATCAAGTAGCCAGAGACCCACAGCATGAGAAATCAGTCCTGACATACTCCTAAACCAGTATGCAAGACAGATAATAGTGGATGAATAGTTGTGATTTGCTGTAGAGACCATCATGTACTCAAATACCAACCTTGGAGGAGGAAAAACATGATTTACTACAGTAATACATAAAAGAAGACAAATGAAGAGGCTTCTGAGAGGAAATTTAATATAAACTGTGCAGAGAGGATTTAAAGAACTCTTATCAAAGACTTGGATGTATGCACACCTACCTAATGTGTTTTCAAAAGACTAACTCACAAAGTGGTCTGGTTAAACAAGAATGGGAGCCTTTTTTCAGTAACAAAACCCACTCAAAAAAAATCACATCCAAATCATAAAAATTGAGAAAAGCATAAGCTCTGGGTTTAGAATTAACTTCTCCCAAAAAAGGAAGCCATAAGAACTAAGCTGTGTCCCCATCAGTTATCAGTTTGCTAGCCAAGCTCTTCTATTACTCTCCTGTACAGTATGTTCACCTCTCCTCTGATCATGCTAGTGAATACATTTGAATTCATCTTCCTTCACAAGGGGTGGCCTACTCTAATGAAGGCCTTTGCTTTTACAAGTCCTAACTTGTGTTTCATGAGAAAGGGCTGTTAAATATTAAGACATAATCTAGTTCTGTGTGCTTTTTCATATTTTATTATTTTAAATGATAAGGGTAAATATTAGCATCACATAGGCTCAACTACTATAAACTAAAATGAGCAATATTATAATCCAACCAAAATGACAGTTCAGATTAAGTTGTGTGTTCACAACTTTATGAAATCATAAATCTAGTACAGTATGTAACCAAAGCATGTGCCCACCAAAGAGAAGAATTGCTATTTGTTAATTTTGCATCAGGTTTGAAACAGGACTTGTTTCCCTTTGGTAAAGGCCTGTCTGTAACAGAGGACTTCAGCAACCTGGGATTGCCAGGGCCAGGGTTTGCTGCTGAAGGGTATTGACTGCAAGAGAGGATGAAGCCTCTTTAGCCAGGGTTAAGGAACTACAGATCTAAGTGGGCTCTTTGCAACTTTCTGCTCCCCCATTTTCTCCTGACAATCTCACTGCAGTTGCAGAGCTCTTGTCTTCCCCTCTTTCATTATTTGTTGCCTTTACTGTATGAGCACAAAGCTTGCTGAGCATTTTGTACAAGGTTCATCTCTGGACCAGCCTCAGGACTAACAATGGTAGATCAATATGGTCAACTTGCAGATCACTCTGTTTTGATCTCAATTTAATCAACAGGATTATGAGCTGAGGTTTGCTTTTCAGCTAATTATGGACTGTCTCTACAAACCAGTACTGTCTGATCTTCTGCACTGGCTGACAGTCAAGTTAATTGTGCACTTTGGACACAGTCTGTGGAACCCAGTCCTCCCCAAGTGGGAAATCTTTAAACTTATGTCCTCTTCAGAGCTGGTGTTCATCCCTTTATGCTACAAAAGAAAATCTCAGAAAGAATCCAACTATCTATTTTGGGTTAGGTGAAATTCTTCTTTTTTATTTTTAGTTCATCTGAGAACATGTAATAATTTATGTGCCAATTGTATTTTTCAAAATTGTTCTTCTGTGTCCACTGAAGTTTTGGAGTTTCTGTGTAATCTGAACACATTTTCTTTCACAAAAAAAAAAAGTACAAATCTAAACTGCTGTAAATGTACCTAAGTTGCCAAGTTGTCTTGTCTTTACAGTATATAAATGGCTTGTATTTTGAAGTTTGAACTATTCAAATCCCAGTCTAAATTCTGTGGTTACGTATTCTTAGTGCTTCTTACATATTCAGTAAAAGCTAGTATTATACAAAATAGTTTTAAATGAAAAAATGTGTTTCTATGCAACTTATTAGCATTCACTATACAAAAAATGGAAAACCCTTTTTTTTCCAATGTCAGCCTGAAAACCCCTATATGATTGAACTGACAGATACCTTTATTAATTATGAGATGCTTTTATCCTTTCCTGACTGCAGTGATTCCCAGAAACAGTGGGGCTTCTGCACACAATTTAACTCCCTTGTAAACACACCCATCTGCTCAGTGTTTTCCTTCCTGCATAACTTTTACCTCAGTGGTAACAGCAGCTGACTGAGGGCACTGGGCAAGAAGTACATCTGTTCCTGGAGATCACCTTGTTAAAATGAAATGGGAAATCAGGTGATGGTGATTCTCTGAGACAATCCCTATGTTGACAAATTCCAGCTAGAACTCAATGGTATGGGTGACAGGACATTCAAGTGACTATACCTTAAATGCTCATGTGTCAAAGAACATTTTTATTTACTTCTTGATATCTCTGCCTTGGAGACTGTTATCATTTAGAGTTGCTTTTTTCAAAATTGTGTATTCTTAAAGTCAATAAAATTCGATGTGATTATTGGCCAAACTGTTGTGTCATGGAAATCATTATTATTCCACTGACTTAAAATATTTTTCTTGGTCTCCAGAGAAGTAGTGTCATCTTCAGATTTGACCATTTTAATGGCAGAAGTACACACAGAGTGTTCCTGTGGAGTTTAGAACGTGGAAGGATTGTTTCAAACTGACAGAGACTGGGGGTGGGCCCCTTTCATGCTGGTAACAACTTTCAGAAGTAGGATGCCAGCAAATTCAGCTCACCAAAGGCACTTACTCTGACCAGCTCTGTACTTTGTACACAAAAAATCTCATGCTCCCAGTTTTATTTCATGGAATTTTCCAAGAGCAGCTATAGTTTCACAGGCCCCAGAGCCTCTACAGGGAAGAGTCAGGATTTCACTAGAGCAGCATCAATATTTACATGAACCTCCTGTTTGAGTGTGGCAGCGTTGCACGGTTGCATTGCTTTTGGGGAAAACACTTGCAACTCTTGACTGCAGCTTTAAGTATCTGAATGTTAGAAAAAGCCAAAGAACACTAAAGTTCCAGAGAAGATTGGAAGGCCAAATATATGAGTAACATTTGAGGCAGACTTTTGGTCTTAAAATCAGGCTTGAGCTGCTTAGTATCTCTTATCTGTTGAGAAGAACTAAAGAATAAAGAATTTAAGGGCAGATATTGTGTTTGAGTTCAAGTACAGTATTCAAATATGCTGTGACCTTCGAGTGCCTCACTTCTGGAATAACTGATAACTTGCTGCTTGCATTTGGCTATATGCCTACTTCTTATGTGAGAATCCTGGTCTAATAAATACCCAGATTATACATATAAAACAATAAAGTTGGAATGGTAAGTGTACTTATCATCAATTGAAATACAATAAACTCTGAATTTAGATAAGCTTTAAAAATGTCATTTAAAAGTTAGTTCCTCATATGAAAGTTAATTTCAACAATTAAGTGGCAATATAATGGCTTTTCTGTAATGAGAGAGTCTTTGCAATCTTGCTGAGGTGTGTGGAAAGATGTGTCCCCAAACCCAGCAACTTACCCTCTCTTGAGTGTGGTCTTGCTGGGTCTGGAGAACGTGTGACCCACTGGGGAGCAGCCTGCACGAGGTCAGTTAAAAATAGCAGATTTTGCACCCCTCGAAGCACCCAGCCAGTGTGCAAGAGGGTAAAGAAGAAAAAGAACATATTTGCATTAAAAAGCTGCTCAGAAGACTATAATTCTCTCATTGTGACTTGGTGGGTTTTGCTGGAGGACTCTTCCAATGTCCAAGTGAAAGAGCAAAAAACTGAAATTTCTAGGAATGGCAATGGCTTGGTTTTGGAATAAGAGATATTTATGTGTGCTTTCACAATGAATAAATTCAAGTCCTTATCCGTGAATGAATTTACACTCATAATTTAAAATAAATATGTTTGGTCCAGTCTAGACTACTATTGTTTCCTTCCCCATTTAAAGGCAGCATATTCATTAAAATAAGCATATTTTTATTTCAACCAATTTTCTACCTAACTAATGGCATTTTTGTCTTTGCAGCATATCACTGAAACAAAAAGCTCTGACTCTCAAATATTCTGTCAGATAAAGCCCTCATGAAAAATTAAGTTAGATTTTTTTTATGATAGAACTTAGCTGCTTTTTGAAGATTCACTGGCTCAGGATAAAATACAGCAATATAATTTAGATTCCAAGCTTGAGCTGGTATGACATGCATGTGATCAATACTGATAAGATAAACTAAGCCTCTTGGCCTAGAAATTTCATGCAGAAATGCAGATTCTATCATAAATCTTTCAGTGCAATAGATAAAGGAAATGATTCTTCAAACTCCCTTGAAAACCACCTGTCACAGTCAGATTGGCCATGGAGCTGTCCTCACCTGTGGATACATTATTTTGTACCATGTGGTATTTATATTTTGCTGTCCTGTTTTTAATGATCCATGAAAGCTATAAAAATCTTTGGGTCTAGCCTTCTAACTAAAATCAGTGGAAATTCCAATTTTTTTAAATCTAGATTTCTCTGAAAACGTATAGAAGCCAGTGAGGATAATTTTATACAAGGTTTGTCTTGGAGTATAATGGGTGCACATTTATTTATTTATTTACATAGAAACAGATGTGGCATTTTTATAGGAAGAAAATATAATCATTGTGTTAGGATTTAGACAACATGTCTGGTTTAAAATTATTCTGAGAAACAGCACTGGGGTTTCTGCAGGTGATTGAAGTTATTTTTATGAATAAGGCAGGCTTCTATTTGCATATCATTTAGTTCTTACATACTTGTGCATGGCAAGTCTTTTCTATTTTGTGGTTTGATCACAGACAGAAAGGACACACAGTGAAACAGTATCACAGCTTTTTGCAGATGTCAGCTCTCCACTGAGAACTGTGACTCTCCAGCTGTCACAAGGGAAAAGGGAAAGCAGATTGCTATGTGTTGGCATCTCAGTGGATCAGACATCTGAATATATCTTAATCTGTTGGGTTTACTTACTGCTAATAAGTCTTGCAAAAATTTTTAAGAAATGTCTTAATTGTTAGTAGAGTTCTAAGCAGTATCAGTTGTTTTAATGATTTTGCCCCTCTAGTTCTTGTAATTTGGGTGTTTATTCTACTATTTGACATAATTGTTTAAGCACCTTTTGTTTTCACTTATTGTCTACAAGTGCATTTAGCACTAATGGGATCTCCGAGGTATTACTTAGAAAAAAGATTAGAAACAATGCAAAATGAAGTTATTATAAAAATTTGAAATCAGAAGATAAATAAGACTAACCCCAATATCAAATACTACTATTTTACAGCATACTAAACTTTTCTTTAGAAAAGACAAATTGGCAAGATCATGAATATTGATCTTTTCCATCTGTTTTTTTTTCCATCAAAAAATACATGCTTTAAGTATACAGTTACTTCTGAGACTGTAACAATCCAGAATTGTGACAAAGGAAATCCTCAGTAGCTAGAAGGAATGAAACATCCCTCATAATCAGAGTCAACCAGGAACTGGCTTCTCAGAGAGGCTGTGGGATAACTGGTTTTTGGAGATTTTCTAAAGTTGTCCGAAAACTTCTGGCTTTGGGAACCTGATCTAACTCACCACAAAGTCCTCTTATCTCTGTAGACTTTGTGATGAGACTTGATGCAACATTACCTGGCTGATTTCCCAACTGCTAATAGGTATACATTCTGTTTAGTCAAGTACAGTGGATAACATTTGCCATCTGTTCACTTGCCAACAGTCAGAGGGTAGGAGCTGAGATTTTACAATATTAATGCAGTAAAATAGGAGCAGAAAGCTTGGCTATTGAGCTATCAACCCATGTACCCACCTCAGACTAGAACTGCTGTGGCTGTTACTTATTTATGAATGCAAGACTGTGGAACAGGCAACTCTAAACAAATAGTTGTTGAAGTTATTCATAAAACTGAAGCTCTAACTGATACTTTCAATGCAGATTCCTTGTCTTTTTTTAGGCTTCATATTTTTGGTAAAGGTTTCCCTAAGAAGTTTGATCAAACCTTGCCACATAAAATAGCATACCCACAAAGTTAAGTGTCACAGTCTTGTATTTATATTTCTTTTTAGTAAATTAGTGCAGTGATGGAATCATCAGATCCTCTTATTTAACCAAGTGCTGCAATAATATAAAAGAAGCCTTTATACAGCAACTAAAATATGTTTTTGGTGACTTTCAGCGGAGTAAAACTAATTATTCAATTCATATTTATCAAACCAGTCAATAGGAAAAGGCAAGTAAAGTGCCTGGGGTTTTCCCCAGGGTGAATTAACATTATCTGTTATTCAGTGAATGGTAGGCAAATACCAATATTTCTGTTTGCCCTGGATTTGTTCACCTAGATAAAGAATTCATATATAACTGTGGCTGAGGGGGGTTGGGGTTGTTTCCCCCCCGTTTTGGACTGTTTACCTTTCTTGTTGAGAACACACAAGGAATGGCACCTACCTACAGACAGAGCAGCATTAATGTCATTTTTCAGTGGTATCCTATCTGCAAGGGAAGCTCAGGCTTAACAGGATTAACAAAGGATTGTTGGTAATAGAGGTGCAATACTATGTGTCTTTATTTTCAATAAATATTGCAGTATATAAACCACACATATGGTTGATAAAATATCTCATGCAACTGCTCACAGGTTTTCCATTCTTAATTCCATTTCATTTTCCTTTTATTTTTAAAAAACTTTGTAGGGTTTACTCAAATGGGATATCTGACACAAATGTGACTGCTGGTGGTCTTTTCCAGGTCAAATCTCACTCCTTTGGGAGCAATTTTTGATCCACTATGTCTTGTGCATTTGTTTTCTGGGAAAGCATAGAAATACTTAGGCTGAAAAGGACCTTTAAAATCGAGTCAAACCTTTTGCCCTGCACTGCCCAGGCCACCACTAAACCATGTCCTTAAAGCCATATCCACAAGTCTTCTGAATATCCCCAGGGATGGATACTCCACCCCTTCCCCAGCAGCCTATTCCAATGCTTGGTAACCTTTTTGGTGAAGAATTTTTTTCTGATATCCAACTTAAGCCTCTCTTGGGGCTACTTGAGGCCATTTCCTCAAACGAGAAGATTTTATAAATTCATGGAGTTCTTTAAGTTCTTTAGAACAACAATTTAGTCAATCAGGATATTATTTAACCACATAAAACTAACTTTTTGTGGTTTTCAACACCCTTTCTAGTTGTGATTAACTTTTCTTTTGGGGGGGGGGGTTCTGTGCAGAAATGATGACCATTATGAAAAATTATAACCCCTGATTATATTGTATAATTGTTACAGAGAAAATGTACTATCTGATTTGCACAATTGTTCTTAAATTGTCATACAACTACCCCTGATTAGCCAGTACTTTTGCTTAAGATTTAGTGATTCAGATGTGGTTTGTATATGCAGAAATGAAAATATTTCAAAACTTCATTTTGAAAAAATCACAAACGAAAATTCATTACCTAATAGAATGGTAGCAGGAGGTTTATTCACAATTTCCTGACGTGTTTTCTTCCATTGTCTCTTCCCTAAGACAGGAAAAGCCAAGACTGTACAAAAGAAACAAATAAATTGAGCATAAAGGTAGGTGCATATATATATATATTTATTTATATATTTATGTAGTAATGAGGTACAGGTATACCTCTTTACACTATGTAAAAAGGTGATAAAACCTTTTGTGCTGCTTGCATGCTCTGGACTGCACTCTGCAGTTTGCCACATATGGTTTGATAAACTGGAAAAGTGTTTGACACATGTATTTTGATGAGGGTGAGAGTCCACAATTCAAATAAAGTCAGAGGTGTTCCTAGCAAAGCTCTCCGGATTTACTTTAACTGCAGCAAGAGGGAGCTTGCAAGCCTGAAACACGGGCTATAACCAGAGTGGTAACAACTACTGATGGATCTTTTCTTTGGCAAACTGAAATATTTTCCTTCAACTCTGTCGCTTGGTAAAATCTTGCATTAAGCTGCACAATATATTTGAACACTATATTTAAAGCAATATTTGTGTCACTGTGATCATATTTATGTTGTGTTGATGTATTTTCACATACTTTTGAGGTTGAATCCTATTGCTAACATTGTTTTCTGCTCTCTGGAATGTATTTTTAGGCTGAATGTGCCATTTAAAGCTACCAAGTGCTGTGCTTCCATGAATAATTGAACTCCTATGAGCTCAGAATGACTTTACAGAACCAGTTTGAGATTAGTACCCCAGAGAATTAAAAATTTGTTCCAGGGTTGACATTGCTATCTGCAGGTTCACCACATGGAGTAGCATCTTCTTACCTACTTTCTCTGCAGTGCTATTACCTCTAAAATAGCTGGGCTTTGAGATTTTTTTTCCTCATTTGTGTTTACTTCCTCTGTGAGCTTCCTGAGCTGCTGGATGAACTGCTTCAACAGTTTAATTAACAGGTTTAAAATAATAAATAGTTTTCTAAGGCGCTGTAAGCACACGCAGGTTCCGTTAGTCCCAAGTGAACCAACGTGAACAATTCAGCACCGGCAGGGCCCCGCAGGGGCGACCGGGCGGGACCCGAGGGCTCTCGGCGGGAACCGCCTGCGGGGAGCTCGGAGCCCGCGGGGAGCTCGGAGC
>VXBS01005717.1:526865-674766 GCA_013400255.1 Sitta europaea
CAGGGAGCGAGTCTCGCCGGCTGCGGTTACCCTGTGAAGGGTTCGCGGGCCGAGGGACCGCCGACCGCTCTGAGGGGCGGGCGGTGGGTTTGCGGCCCCCGGTGAGCAGCGGGCGAGTTCCGGGGCCGCGGCCCTCCGTGAGGGACGGGCGGTGTGTGGCAGCACACGGCCCCACTCGCTTGGAGGACCGTGGCTTGTTGTGTGCCCCTGCTCTGCTGCACCCCCACCCTCGCGTCGGTCTGTGGGGCGCTGGCCTCGGAGCGCTTCGAGGGAGGAAACCGCCGACACCGATAAACCCCCTGTTTATTCTCGTATTCCTTCTCTCGGGTGCTGGGTGGAAGCACGGTGGTGCTCTTGGGTCTGTGGGCGGGCTCATGGCGCAGTGCCCCGGGCGGCGGGAGCGCTGGCTGCGGGTGCAGCTGGTGGGGGGCTCGGGGAGCCGTGTGTTTCAGTATCGGTAAATAATGCGTGTCGAACAGCCGCGGTGGTGCAGGGACCTGGAGTAGCTCTTCTCGGTGAATGTATCAAAACATTTCCGTTCGCTGTCCTGTAGTCATGTCTAAAACCAGCTCAAGTACTGCCTAGGCTTTAGGTGCCTTCCGTAGGTAGGTCAGCTCCTTATTTTTGCTCTTGTCATGGTTGTACGTATTTTAACATTTATGCAGTATTAATATTTACACTACAAATGGAATATAGTTCTAAGGAATCTGGCATTAAAGCATTAAGAGGTATATTATATGGGCTTTCCTCGGGTGTATTTCTGTGCCAATGTTTCATTTAGAAATCCTATTATGTTGTCTGCGTAAGGAAAAGTTAATGTGTTTGTGAAAATAGGCACGTGTTTCGTGGCGCTGTGATTCATGAATTTTATGTGAAATCATGAAGAATAAGAGACCATTTTTCAAGCCTACCCCAAGTCGAGAGACCTGCAGTTGTCATTCATGCTAAGTGAATAATAAGAAAGACTTCCTATTATTGTGGGTGTATTTAATGGAGTAGAAACATGTAGACATCTAAGTTGGTGATAAGTTTTTATCATCTCTTCCAACTGAAATTTTGTTTATAATCCATGGTTAGTGGCTCTTACAAATTACACTTTTATTTTGCTATTCTGTAACTGGAATAAGGTTTTCATGTTTTATTCAAAAGTACTTGGGAGGATTTTGGTTGTGTTCCTTTTTCTAACATTAGCAATACTTGAAGTAATTTTTTCTGTACTTCTCTCTTCTAAACAGGTGATGTGGCACTTGACAATTTACAGATAAAGGAGAATGCTTTAGTAAGTATCCTAATAACTTCAAATTGGGTTTATGGGTCTAAAGACTGAAACTTAGGATAAAATATTGCTCACTGTAGTCTCACAAAAGGATATGCTGTGTTCTTCTTTACTGGTTATTCCAGTAAGACCAAGAAGTAAGTTCTTGATTAACTGCTTCTAATTTTGCTCATTTTACTGGGACAGAGAAAGAGAAGCTGTGGTTGAAAAACAAGAAGTAACTTGCATTAAATTCCCTTACTCTTGTCTGGAAAAACAAATTACTTGGCTAATTTTAATGTTCTTTTGTTTGGCTAATGAATATCTTTACTACTGAGAGAATCTTGCTCCAAAATTTAGTGTGTTTCTACTTCACAAAAGAGAACTGTTACTCTTCTGTGCATTGAAAACACATTGGATCTTTTTATGACCTGATCACTGGCTTTGTTATTCTAAAGTTTCATATTTTACTTGTCCATTTCATCAATTCCTGATAGCTTTGTTGTACTTCAAATTTATTACTACAAATATCTTCGTATCTAGCAGATAAGAAAGGAAGTGTTACTTTGTACACGCCTTTCCTTCTTATGGGGATTGATTCAGATTCCAGCAGTTCTGATGTAGAAAAATGCAAAGTCATGTATGTGACTGACCAGAGCTGAGAGCAAGCTGAGACCAAGTCAAGAACATAAAATAAGGGATGGTTCTGACAGCCTTACAATTACAATGTGTTAGATTTCCATGCAAAAGTAATTAAAGGGAGGTCAGTATTGAACACCACTTTTAGAGAAGCAGCCTACACTTTCTTGAAAAATAAGGGAAGAAAGGATTATATGGTCCAATTCTCTTCTTTATTCCTCTAGTTTGCCTGTCTGCTGCTGTCTTGTTTTCCTTCTAAGGTTTTCCACTAGAAAAGAAGTAGCTTATAATTTCAGTATGTAAATACAGTACTTTGCAAATGTAAATTAATTTATTTGATTTTTGCTACTTCTTCATTTAATACCTTAATTTTGTCATTTACAGAGTGAACTGGATGTCCCTTTTAGAATAAAAGTTGGTCAGATAGGTAAGTTTTAGTTCCACTACGACTATTGCAATGAAAATTTTAATATAGGCTATAAGGTCAGTCTTGCCCCTGAATTTCTTTTATCAAGCTTTCTTAAGTGTAATTATACTCACTGTTGGAACCAGCATAGAAATTCAACATGACTGCCATTGATGTTATCTGGCAAACCCTGTTTGTGTAACTTTTCAGATTGGTATGAAAAACACATCTGAGAGGTTCTTCCTGGACACGTGGATGATCAAGGGAGCTGTTTAGTGTAGACAGAATATGTGTTGCTCTTTAAAAGACTGATTAGGAATATGAAGAACTTAAGTTAAATTCCTGAAGCTGACAAATAGGCCAAAGGTTTAGGAACTTGTGATTTTATATTTTTTGTAAATTCCTTTCCCTGGTGGTCAGCATTGCTTTTTCACATGAAACATTTGTAGGAGATATATATGTGTTGTGTGTTTTCTTCTGCTTACTGGGAAAATCATATTAATCCCAGTGAATTGAACTTCATGATCTCCGGTTTTGATTTTAAGTATTCTGACTTAGACTGTGACTTTTTGCTTGAAACTATGGCTTATATTTCCTCTGCATGTATTTTCTCTCTTCAAGGGCTGTATAAGATGTTTATGCCCATATGGTTTCTCCTAACCTTCTAAGGTTTTTAGGACGTCAAGATATAGGACTATTGCTCTTTTATGCTGGAGGTGTTCTTTTGCATAAGCACAGTGGAGGTGTTTGTTTTGATGTAACTCTATCTGCTTTGTTTAGATAAACTTACTCTGAAGATTCCTTGGAAGAATCTCTATGGGGAGGCAGTTGTTGCAACTCTAGAAGGCTTGTATCTTCTGATAGTTCCTGGAGCAAGTATGTAAACTTCTCAACAACAGTTAAATAATGGAAGAGAAAAATATCTTAGAGTACCATGTAAATGAGCCTATAATAGCAAGTAGTTCTTGTAAGCCACCATTTTTACATTCTGCTCCCTCAGGGAAATTTCTAGACAAATCTTGGCAAGTTAGTAGAAGAAGGGTGGGAGAAAACAGCACCTGTTGCTTTTATGGAGGTCCTTGGTTGTATCCATTCCAAGTTCAATTCAACAGCCAAGTTTCCTCTGAAATGTGCCTATCCTGAATCCAGCTTTGTGGCATGGTTTAGATCTTTAGCTTTTTATCTGCTTCTAAATGATAACAGTCAAAGCTAAAAATTCCATTAGTACTGTTTGTAGGGAGAGGGTGCAAGAACTTTGTTTTCTCTGAAATCAGAACCTCTGGTATGATGAGAAAACTTGCAAGTTCCTAGAGCATGAAATATATTTGTAGAAGAACTTAAAAATCTGTCTTATATTGCACAGACTGCTCTTAGGAGTCTGAATTTCCACGGAAAAATTCTCCTGTGAAATATTGCATAACTGTGTAAAAACAACAGTTTTGGAGCGTGGCTGCAGTGTTCAGCCATGAAAAAAGAATTGCCTTTCTCTCAAGCAAGGTGGTTTGCAACATGATGTTGTGCATTACTTGATAATGCATTTATATAACTTGAGATTTAGGATTAATGCTCTCCCAACTTGGCTTGCAGGTGTTAAATATGATGCAGAGAAGGAAGAAAAATACTTGCAGGATAATAAACAAAAAGAACTGGCAAGAATTGAGGAAGCCCTGCAGAAAGCAGCAGAAAAAGGTACTGAGTTAATAATGCAAATTTCCACTGGAATTTGAGGACTTAGGTTGTGCTGTGAAAGACAAGTCCTGGTTTCTAATTGACTTAATAAATTTTGTTTTTTCAAGTGTTTAGCTAATCTTACTACAGTGCTTTGATAAGCACTTTGACTCTAAAGCTTGAAAAAAATATTGTCTATTTGTTTACCATGGGAAATAAGAATTCATCTGGTATGTCATTATTTTTTTTTCCTTTGGTGCTCTAGGGGGACAGGACCATACAGAACAATAGAAAGAACATTGCAGGAGGGTGATGTTATCTTGCTTTAGCACCTTGGTAGTAGATGTTTAACTGTGCGTTTTAGAGGTGCCTGTGCTGGGTTGTTCTTTGCTGAAAGGAACCTTTAAGGGGAGTGGTAAGGCTTGTAAACTTTTACTGCAATTATAATGCTTTTGTTTCAGTTTCTGCTGTGCTTTTATGATGTACTGAGTTTGGACTGCATTGGGAAATGAGACTCTTGTGAGCAGGAAATAATTCATGACACAATGAAACAATTGAGTGTGAACATAGGAACCTTGAACTTTTGCTCTAGGTCATAAAAAGTGTTAAGCTCTCAATTAAGTCCTGTTCATTTGTTATGTGGTGTGATTTTTTTTTTCACTTTGCTTGTATTGTCATAACCAATACTTTTAATAAAATTATGGTATCAGTTTGGCTTGTTTGGACAGAAACTAAGCTCAGAGTCAATGACAGGTAACTACTTGTGTTGGAGGAAAAGTTATTACTGAAGTTTTTGTCTGAATAGAGACCTATTTGTTGGCTTGTGTAATGATTCTTTAGATGCATTTCTGTGATACTCATAATGCTGCAACTCATGGAAAAGTTACTGAGAAAGCATTGATGTTTTTAACACTTGGAAAAAAGACAGTTTGGTTGTAATCCCTTTGCTCATTGAATTCTCCAGTTACAGGAGAGTCTGTGGCCCTTCTCTTGCTCTGCTAGTTGGAGAGGTACATGTGCAGCTTCCTTCAAACAGCAGTCTGACAATCTGGCTGCAGTGAAGAAAGGAGCTTTGCTTTATCTCTTGTCTTTATTATGCCAGAAAATATATGAGGGCTAAGACAACTTCACTGAATGAATTTTGCAGCCATTACTTGATACTGAGATGAAGGAATGTTGGTGGAGGTTTAACCTCAGTTATGTAGCACTTGGCTCCTGTACAGTAGCAGTATTTCAGCCAGTGCTCTTTGCACCAGTAGCAATAGGATGAAAGGATAGTGTAATAAGATGAACTTAAACTAATGGGCACTGCTTGAGGAATTCCAATTCTGAAGTTTCTTGTATTTAAGAATGAGCCTGTGAACTTCTGGCACTTTTCTTTTTCTATAGAAATATAGAAACTTAATACATCCAGTGTTTGTAATGCTTTTGAAAAGGAAAAAAAAGATAGAAAAAGGATTCTTTAGTAGCTCTACTGGTTATATAAAGAACAAGAATTAGATTTAGTCATGTGGTTTTAAACTTTAAGCCTTGAGAAGGTAAAGTTAAAGAAACATTTAAATTGGATTATTTTCTACTCTAACTTGAAGTTCTGTTATCCTATAATCATATTCCAGTGGTAGCCATTTGTGTTTGTGGTGCTCTACAAGAATATTGTACTCAAGAGAACTTATGTAGGTCCTGCATGAGCAGATCCTTTGCTTTTGCTAGATATAGAAATCTTGGAGTCCATGTTGCCCTGCTGAACCATAAAATTCTAAGAAATTCAACTCCCTCTAGACTTTCAAGAGCACACAGCAGCTGTTGAAAATCTAGGAAATATATTGAATAGAAAGTTGTCAGGGTTCAGGAATTCTCAGCTGTATTTTCTTTTCTGATTAATACTTGATTTATATTAACATGTTTAGAATCTTGATTCAGTCCTTGGATTTAAGAGTATAAATAGGCCTGGAGATGTTTTCTTTCAGTGTGCTCTTGAGTTCAAATACTGAGCAAAATGGTCATGGCACTGTGCTGGTGAGGTGGTGTGAGGGGGAAGTGGGAACTGCTGACACAAGCTGATGAAACTATTTTCTTTTTTCTAAGCTGTTACAATCTGTCTCTATTAAACCTCATATATGGAGACCAGAGGCTGCAGATATTTTCCTGGTTACAAGAAAGAAATGTAAATTGCATGGTTTTCCTATGTATGTAATCACTGAAATCAGATATTCTGAAGTGACTTGGGCTCTCTGATACTGAGATGGAAATATTGCTGTGTCAAACCAATTTGGTGAACTTAATATTAAATCACGAGTTGATTTCCTTCTTTTAAACCAAATGCATTTTTTGGTTATTTGCTGCCATGTGGACCAAGGCACACATTCACAAGATTCCTTGTATGGGTTGGAGAGCCTGGTTTACAAGGACACCAAGCCTGGTGGGTATGCATGGTTAGTTACACTTTATACATGCATGGTGAGTAGGCAGTTTAGATTTTTAAAAGTTCCCCTTTCCAAAGCAGCCAGATGTAGAAGTGAGAAGACAGTACTTGTTTGGTGAACATCCACATATTGGTGGTTCTAGAAATGAGGTTTTGATGAATGTGGATTCAAGTGGAACCTTGCCATGACAGTCCTTTTTTAATTGAGTGGCTATTTCAGAAGAATAGGAGACCACTTAGATTTCCATCAGTCATGTTGAGCTCAAGAATGTTATAAAATGTTGACCAAAATCTACTATAATTTTACAATACCATCTTTAGCTGTTTGGAGAGTAATTACTCTTACTTAACGTGTCTGGGCTTAAGATAATGGAAGTTCAGGCTGTCTTGAAACCATGGACAGACAAAATGAACTATAGCAGATTGAAGGCATTAGCATGCTTTCCCCTTCTTCTCATTATTTGCTTTGCTCTGAAGTTAGGCAAGGAGAGAGCTTCCCTTGAAATTCAGAGGAACTATTGTTATGTTGATGTGCTTTATTTTTAACTTCTGAAACGTGATTTTCAGGAAGTTACACTTGGCCCAAGTTTCTTGCTTGAGCTGCTATTGCTGTGCTTGAGCACAGATTTAAAGTGAGCTTAAAAACATACATTTAGTTTCTCCATAGTAGTGGATGTGGCTAAAGTAGAGGAATATCCTGTTTCCTTAGTTTTGTCACACATGGTAGTGAAAGCCTGACGCCCACAAATTCAACAGTAAGTGAAGGAAGCTGTCCTCTTAAGTAACCTTGATAAAGGATTACTTGGACTGTTAAAAGGAACTATCCAAAATAAAATGTTTCTGTTTGTCTAGCTTTTCCTTGTTATTATTTGTTTAGTGACTACCCTATAACTTTACCTGCAAGACAGGTTGCAATCTTGGCAGGCAATTTCCCTCCTTTGTTTGATCAGGCCTGCAAATGCTATCAAGTTGTTCCCCGTGGTCAGGTTAGGTACACTGTTACACTTTAGTGAGATACACCCTTCTCATGCTCCAGCCCCATAAAGATAAGCAGAGACAGCACTATTGCTGAGTTAGTTCTGCTTGGGTGGCCAGAGGGGGGAAAGAAACAATGCAATTCACCCAACTGGTTTTCTTCTGAATTGTGGAAAAGTATGAGCATCATTTGGTTAATGAAATGGTTGTAATATGTGTGTGGGTTGTAATATGTGTGTGGGTTGTAATATGTGTGTAAATAATGGAATTTCATTTCATGTAAACCATCACTTTTGTGTGTCTTTTTTGTGGTTACTGGATTTGTTCTTTAGAGTGCTGTCATACCATGCTGTTGATTATCATCAGAATCCTATTGACAAGTGCTCCTTGGGTTTCCACATATATCTATATCTTAGCTTGCAAGTTATGTCTTTGTATGGGAGAAGCTTCTGGATTTATATGCTATGAGAAGTAGCTGTTTGCTTAACACAGCTGCAGTTGAAAAGCTTTTAGTGACACCTTCTAAGCCATTATGCTTTAAGACAAGCTGAACCTTCTTCCATATTTTCTTACACTTTCTTACATTTCTGCTTTACTAACTTGAATTTTATCCTTTTTCCAAACAATTGCTTGCATTGCAAAAGGACGTAAGCGTAAAAAATACAAAAAGCATTTTAAGAGACCCTTTAGAGGTCGTGATCACTCAAAAGGTGGGTAACAGTTTTGGCTTTTAACTTTAAGGCTTCTTTTTACTTTCTGTTTAGATTAGTTTTGCATAGCCCTGGCTGTCCATCCAATGAGACCTTTTTTCTGCTGTTTGAAAGAGATGATATAAATTGGAGAGAGCTCTTTCTGCTGTTTATCTGGATCTCTGGATCCAGTGAGACTGAAGAGACTCCTTGTTTCTCTTTACTTGGTTAGTTGTGCCTGTTCTTTCAGTTTGAGCTATCTGTAGCATTTACAGGACTGTAAACTAGTGTCTCTTGATTGTGACTGTTGGAAAAACAGCATGTGCAGTTACATCTGTTTGTCTGATTTTGGACAGATTCCTGTAAAAGGTAAAGAAAACCTGAAACTGATGCTGCAGCAGTAAACAATCTTTTTCATCACCTTTTAGCTCTCTGTTCTGAATAACTGATATAGTGCTATGGCATATTTAAGCAGGAATGGAGTTGATGTTGTTCCCCAAGAGGAATTTTTGTCTGTAAACACCAAACTGTGCAGGTTTTCAGCATTGGCACATGTTTAGGAATGGGTTGCCATGTCCCATGGGGTTGTATTGTTACATGTTTGGTCGTGGAGGAAGCTGCAGCTGCACACAGACTTGCAGTTGGAGGGAAATCCTTGTGGGGACCCAAGATAAGCTTTGCAAGGTATCACACAAATTGCTGCTGGTAGCTGTGTCCGGCTGCAAAAATGTTAATGGGTGCCTTGCACTTGAAGGTCATGAAGCTCTGATAAGGACTTCTGCCTTTATTTTTTTTTTTTTTTGATCATTTAATAGGATGAAATGTGTGTTGTATAAAAGTGATACAATGTTTCTGTTTCTTCTGAGTTCCTGACCAATTTTTTTCAATTGAAATCAAATGCTCTCTTGATTAAAACTGTTACATTGTTTTCAGTAGTCAAGTCTTCATTTTTAAGCAGATTTTCTGACCCTCTGAAAGCTTTTAAAGAAAATTTCTCATTCTTTTAGCAAGATGTGCAGATACCTCTGTTGTTCACAGTGCATTTCATATGTAAAAAGTTAAACTAAGCTGAGTCAAAACCTGTAGTCATATTTTTCTCTATAGCCATGACTATTTCTTCAACTTGAGCCACCTGTGGCATTTCCAACAAAAATGTTTGAGCTTGGTAGGCTGATCAATGGCATTTGCTGGAAAAGCCACGTTGAAGGGAGGGAACTGAACCCAGCAGTGTAGCTTGGAAAGGCAGCTAGAGGACAAGCAGCTCACTCATCCAGCCATACTTGAGGCAAAATGCTGAAACACAGCCTGAGATGGTAGTCATAGCACTTCAGTGAAATAATGAGGGATTGTAAATATTACTCCTTGCCTTTGCATGTATTATTCAAGGGTATTTTGTGCTAAATTACTCTTACTCATTTGTTTCTTGAAACTCCTCACTGAGGGACTTTTAAGAGAGAACCTTATACCTTGGGAGGAGTATATAAATCCAGAACTTGCTGTGAGCTAAACTGTTTTGACTGAAATTTAGGCACGTGTTTTCTTGTGGTTAAGTTGTGCACAGGCAGCTAATATTACATCTTCAGAATATGGATGTGCAGAAAAGAAAAAAAACCCAAATATGTAATCTAAATAAGTGGAAACTGAAATGTTAATATAGAGGAAGTATTAAATTTACGTTGCTGCGGTTGTTGGTGTAACGAAATTCAGGATGCAATTATTACACTAAATACTGACTTTTGAAAAATTCTTTTTCTAGACAAACCAAAAGAGGAGAAGAAGGATACTTTCTTAGAAAAGCTTGCAACTCAAGTTATAAAAAATGTGCAAGTCAAAATCACAGGCATTCACGTTAAATACGAAGATGATGTAAGTAACTGGGACATATTGTCTTCATTTTAAATTGGAGTTCAGTGTCGTTCTGGTTCTCTAGTCAATAGAGAAACTGTATTTGCCATCTTGAAAAAATTGCTGTGGTTTCTTCTGCAGCTCTTCAAACAACTTGCCCCAGATATGACTGAATGGCAGAAATATAGATATGTCACAGGTGTTCTCTTTACCCTTGTCCAGTGTTGCCTTGCTCACTACGTGTGGGCAGTGTCTGTTCTCACCTATTGCTGTGTCCACTGGATGTACAGAGTTTTTCCTGGGGAGAGTCCAGAATGGCAGAAAGCTGATGGGTTTACAGATGGGTCCGAAGGCCAACTGTTAAAAACACTTAATTGATAAACAAGAATGTTTATTTATATGACCCAAACTGGTATTTCTAGTTTTACTTTCTTTTAGGATAATGATTAAGCAGTTTGTTATGAGAGAATTGAATTTGAAAGAAAAGCACTAGATAATACTGAATTCTAGAACCTTTCTTTGGGACTATTCTCTGAGACACTAAAGTTGAAGAGGTCATAGAAGTGCTTATCATAAAGTGATAGAGCTGAGATGTGGTACTCTTAATTTTGATTTTTTTTCCTGTATGATGGTGTTAGAATCCAGAAGAAAATTTTCACTTTGGGTTGAAGTCCTAAGTCTTTGCACTGCAAACATATTAATTTTGGCCTATCTTAGTGGGTTCAGTTAGTTTAACTAAGCAAAGGAGGTTGCTCAGAACAGTTCAGGATTTCAGTCAGCTTTAAAGGGTACATCTGTCTGCAGCAAGAGAAATAAATGCCTGTTATTTTTCTGTTTTTTGTAGATCACAGACCCACAGTGTCCCATTTCCTTGGGAGTGACATTGGGCGAGCTCAGTTTACTGGTAATGTGTGTGTGAATGTGTGTTCTTGGCTGTGCAGTCTGCTTGTCTTGGGAGTAGCAGAAAGGGAAAGGAATGTAGTGAGGAGACACAGTGACAGTGTGCATACAGCTGGAAGTGAAGACAGTCTTTTATTCTTGCAAATAGTACTGGCAGTTTGAGCAAGCAGAAGGGCAGAGGAAGAAGGGATATCCCGCTTTCTGAGACTTGCTGATTTTGTTCTAATGATCTGAGTGACCTTTGAAACTGGGCAGGTTATGTCCAGGTATAATAAATGAGGGCAAACATTGCATCACGATGACCAAGAATTTGGTAATTTGCCAGGACTTTTGAGAAATGGGGAGAGAAAATTTCAGCTAACCTCTCTTTACCTTAGCTGTTAACCATTTGATGGGTAGGATGAGGAGTTGAATATCAAAGTATGAAGTAAACTGACAGATTTTTGTATGTAGTCTTGATGTGTGTGTGTATGCAGAGAAACTGGATGCACTTGTTGCTTGGAAGCGTAGGATAAATGCACAAATGTGTTAGCTAAGATGCACAAAATTGCTTTTATCACTTTGAACTTTTAGACAACAAATGAGAACTGGACACCTTCTATTCTGAATGAAGCTGCAAAAATAATATACAAGGTAATGTATGTTTGGGTTTTTTCCTACACAAGTGAAGAAAGCAACTGAACTTGGAGACTAGTAAACTTGGGGCTCTAAATAAAGTTGGAAAAATAGTTTACTTTTTGAATTCTCCTGTTTTTCTTTACTTTTGATCTATGTATAAGCACAAGTAGAGCACAAATAACTGTTTTTATGTAAGGCATAAACTTAAACAAACTCCATAATTGAAATAACTTCTCTTAAATGCGAATGCTGATCCCCTCATTCAATGCATTATACATCCAGCCTGTGTGGAAACTGTGATTTCCAAGAGGTTCTCCAATTGCCATTTCCTAATCTAATTTGTATTCCTAGCATAATTTGGATTCTGGGAGCTAAGCTGTCCCTCTGTTCTCCTTGCCCACCTCCTGAACCACCCCCTGAGCTTGTGGAGAAAGGAGTATGCAGAGATCTAAGGAATTAGAGGAACAATATGAGAAGGGTTTAATAGTCCTGGCTTCTTTCTTAGGACAAGTACCAGTTTTGTGTACCCTGGCCCCTGTAATCCAGGGTCATGTTTAACATGTGCATGAACATGTGCTTTAACAACTTGCGATTGAATTATCATTTCAAAATAGTATTGTCAGATTAAATACATCTCAATGCTGATGGTTCATTTGCTGTCTAGTCTGCCTTCATGTGTTTTCTGTTTTCACAAATGGAATGCTGAGTTCATAGAATGGGTTGAATACAGAGTATTTGCATGTTTTCTTTTTGTGCAGCTTTTGTGCCTGGACAGCCTCAGTGCTTATTGGAACATACACAGTGAAATGTATTATCATGGCTCCCGTGAACAAATACTGGTAATGTAGAAGAAAATGCATTAATTACTGTATTCTCTGGCTTTTGTAGTATTCAAAACTATGCCACACTGATTTCTGCCCCACTCCTTACACTTGTGGTCACTGTATTCAGGGTGATATGTTAATCCATTGCACTATTGTTAATAATAGTTTGTGAACCTCCTTTGTTATCAACCCCTGTAGGGTTTAGACATGATGTATTTCTGACCTATTATGTTTATAAAGGTTTTCTGTGTGTCCTTGTACAATACTGTGTTTCACATTTTGTGTTCTTCTTTTATGGATGGATATCTTTATTTTTCTTTTATTTTCCCCTTAACAAAATATGTACTTAACCCAGTGAGCCTGTTTCTAACATCAAAGATTGAATCAAAACTGTGATATGCTTAAATCCATTCACTTAGGTCTAAGAACAGCCAAGTTCATTTGGCATTGCCTGTCTGTGGATGTTTTCCTCTTTTTTCTTGGAATCTCAGTCTGAAGTGAAAATGCAAATTGATACACAGCTTGAATTGACAGCTGCAGAAGTCTGCAAAATACACATAAACTTAAGTTGGTCTACTCCAAGTTTCGAGAACTCTAAACAAGTAATGCTCTTCAGCAATTGTTAGACAGTATTGTATCCCTTTACAGGATCAGCTGAAAAGAGGAATTCCCTGTAATGGTAACCAGCCTGAAGACTACCAGTACAGTAAGTAAGCTAGAACTAAGTGAAGCTGAACTGTTCTGAGCACATTGGAATACAATAGCCTGATCTGATCCTGTAGGCATGGCCATACTATCTTCATTTTAGAAAAAACATCATGTACTAGAATGAATCTTGTATGCTTTTTGACTATTGCAGGGCTCTCTTAGTTGTTGTTGGTAAGAATTACATCCTGATTGTCTGGGGCTTGAGCATGCACATGATCCATTGACATGGTTGATTTATTATTTGTTATATTTAAGTAAAAAATCCATCTCAATTTTTTTTATCTTCAAGTTTTCAGACCTGTGTCAGCCTCTGCAAGACTCTATATCAACCCGTATGCAGAAGTAGAACTGAAAACTCCTAAGATTGATTGTAATGTAGAAGTACAGAGAATTGTCATTGAATTCACTAAGCCACAGGCAAGTTGGTTTGGTATTTATTACCCATTTCAGTTAGTGATGAACTATAGTGTTTTTTCACTGAAAAACATTCTTCTTAGGGATTTATGTACTTTTATGCATGTAATATTTCTAAACTGTTTAGCAGTATCTGTGGGAAAAATGTAGGATCTTTTCCCCACTGTGTAACTATTGCTTCCTGGTGATTCTTGTACTCTGACACTCACATCTGTGGACCCTCTGGGACCTACCTGATCTGTATTCAGCCCTTCCTGTAGCATTCTTTTCACCTGGAGAATGCAATCATGAGTAGCCCTTATCTTATTAAACTATAATCCAGTGTTATAACTGCAGAGATCACAAAGTACAAACAATGGTGGGCATGAATGTGTGCTAGCTTTGGCAACAAAGCCTGCTGAAGTATCAAGGAGCTAATTTAGATGGCTCCCCAGAAATTTTTTGTTCTCATTTATTCAGAGATAACTTGCAGTTAGTTGGCTAAAGAGCTTTTTACCTTTTACAGATGTCGAAGTGTATATATATTGAGTTCTGAACTGTACCAGTAAGGTTCACTAATGTAAAGGCAGCTCTAAAATGAGGGAAACTGCATTGACAAACAAATGTGATTGGTTTGAGAAAGCCTGAGAGTTTGTGCTGAGCAGGCTGGTAAAACTACCAATTGTTGTTCTTCCTGGAGGGAAGCAGGGGTTCAAAGTGGTCTTCTTTGAGAAGAATGGGTGCAGCTGGTCCTCTTTCAGGTACTAATGAAAACGCACAGACTTAAATTTCTGTGTAGTTTCAGGAATACTGAAGGCCATGGTATACATGCAGTTGGAGCATTGCCTGCAAACAAAACCTGAACCTCTGCTAAGAGATTTCTTTTCCTGTGTTTAGTACCTCAGCATGATTGACCTGCTGGAGTCCATAGATTACATGGTTCGCAATGCGCCGTACAGAAGATTTAGGCCAAATGTATCTCTCCATAAAAATGCCAGGGAATGGTAAGCTGTGTACATTCATGCATTCTTTGTGAGATGCTGGAGCCTTCTCCAGTCTCTTCATTCTCCTTCGTGGTTAAAAGTAGTTTTCAAACCAGGTCACATGCTGACATAACTTTTACAGAGCTTTGCTTAGCCCTTAGATTCAAGTGATCAAAGATCAGTTGATGAAAATCTCACTTGCTAAGCTGAAGTACCCAAGATTTGAACAAAATGGCAATGCTCTCACTAGAGGTTAAAATGTAATTTCATAAAGGCTAAAGAAAAATCTTGGCAAGTGTTATACAAGGGAAACATATATGTCAGCTGTAGTTTTTAAAGATTTGAACTGATATGCTTTTTGTTGGCTTTTTTCAAAGTACTAACTGATACTGATTATCAAAGTGCTTAAGTGCACTGTAACAGCCCAAATTTACAAACGTGCAGAAGTCAATAATAAAAGTTTGTAGTTCTTCAGGCATTAAATGTAAGTTCTCTGTCCATTTTTCAAAAGTGATGCTGAAAACATAAAAATTTTTATAAGCCAAGTTATTCTAATGACAGGTGGTTAAAGAAGTGTTTGCAAACTATTAAACTACCTCTGTGACCTATAAGTTGTAATGCACAAATGAAATGGAAGTTGTTCACGAGTGTGGAATTATTGTAGGTGGAAATATGCAGGTAACAGTGTTCTTGAAGTTCACATCAGAAGACATACTCAAATGTGGTCATGGAGTAACATTAAACAGCACAGGCAGCTTCTGAAGAGTTACAAAAATGTGTACAAGAACAAGCTAACCCAGAGTAAACTGTCAGAAGAAACACAGAAGCAAATGCAGGTATGAGCCTTTTCTCTTTGAAGGAATTATATTTTTGGTCCCTCTATGAAATAGTTCTTTAGATACAATTGAGAATAGTCCAGGTTGATGGTTTTACAAGAGCACAAGAGGTCTGTGAAAGTACAATTTTAATCTGAAGTTCTGTGTAACCTGTTGTGGAAAACAAAATAAAATTCTGATAAAGTGCCATTTAAACTAGTCTATCTTTGGTTGAGCATTAATGAGCATGGATACATTTAATGAAGTGCGGGAGTGATCTAGTTAAGAAAAAAAATAGACTGCCTCAGATCAGTTTTATCTTCTAGTGAACTTTGCAGCCAGGGGTGGGATATACCTGTGATAGAAATGACCAGAGCTACAAATCAAATGGAGTGTAAATATGATGGAGCTAGTAGAAAATTTATGGTGGAGAGCCTTACCTAAATGTGTTTTAGCAGCAAGTAATTTGGCCATGCATTTTTGTAGGACCTAGAAAGAAAACTCGACGTCTTCAATATCATCTTAGCAAGACAACAAGCACAAGTTGAGGTAAGGAGTCATTTTTGTTCAGTAATATTGTAGCTCTTCAAATAGGATGGTTTTGTCATGATAGTATATTTTTAAAAATTGTGCTGATGATAGGATAGGTAGGTTGGAAGACAAGTTTCCTATCCTTCCAGGACAAAAGTAAATTGATTTCCAAACTGGAAACCCATTAAAAAAAAAGTTCAAAGGTTTTAAATGGTGCAGGATTGGTCCTCAGGTTTGGTACTACAAGGTTAAGAAATCTACTAGATTTAAGGGATGTAATTGCTTTTTGTACTCTCTTAAATACTGTCTTTTTTTATGGTTCCTCCCTTTTTGTAGTCTAAATGCTGGTGAAATGTGTAGAAAAAATCTGTCCAAAGTAAAAGTAAGGCATACACAGATACAGAGACATGTCCCTCATCCTGATCTTCTTTTTGCCTCTGTCAAAGGCAAAGAGCTCTTAATTGTTGTATTGCTGTCCCTCAGTTAAATGCACATTCAACATGCATACATACATGGATTATTTAAGTTGTGTATTTTTTCCCATTTGTTTTAATTTCTGGTTTGTAGACAATAAGATCAGGACAAAAATTACTGAAGAAGAAAAGCACTGAAGCAGAAAAGAAAAGTGGAGGATGGTTTGGTGGTTTCTGGGGTAAAAGAAAATCTAGGATTAAAGAAGATGAAGAATCACCTGTACCTGAAAGTAAGTGTAGATTGTAATGCAGTAATGTCTAGAGAGATTTTACATCTTCTTATACATTAAAAAGTTATTTTTGCTTCCTACTATGCATGAGAGGCTATGGCATAAACAGTGTGATGCAGTATTGATTGTTTTATGGCACCTCCTACTGAATATTGAGCTGGCAAATAAGGCATTCTTCTAAATTGGCCATAAGCTTTTCCCAACTTGGTGAGGAGAAGTATATGGCACTTGTAACTATAGAGATAATTGGCAACAGTTGGAATACTGTTTCTGGTGATTTGCTGTCTGGATCAGAGGTTTGATCTACTAAAATCCCTGAAATCTGTTTTCATCATGAGGAGCTATGGATACTTTTGTAATAAAAATTATATTGATTTCTGTGCTACATATGTACCACCATATGTGAAGACTCTTGTGTGAATAATTTTGCAATCTTGAATTTAGTGAAATATGAACAATCAATGGAATGTATCAGCACAGCTTAAGTAGTAGGCAAATGTGAGGAAAAGTGGTAATTGTTATTAAGGTGCAAATTGTGTGGGTTTTTGTTTTTTAGCTATTGATGAACTAATGACACCAGAGGAGAAAGCAAAACTTTTTACTGCTATTGGATATAGTGACAGCTCCCATCACCTTTCATTACCAAAGCAGGTAGGCAACCCATGGGATGGTTTGAAAAACCAAACCACACAACAAATGAAGTGTAAAGATGCCTTCAGCTCTCTTATTACTCTGCAGAAAGCTGAAGGCTTCAAATTCAGGTAGGAGGCATTATTGGATTCTTCTGAAGTTGCTGATTGATGCAGTTATTAAATAGGGCGTATACTACGAAATCAGAACCCTCTCTTGGCAAGGCCAAGACTTGACAATCAGCAGTAAGAACAACAAAGGCATACAAGCTATGTCTTCTAAAATGTAGTTATTTGATGGGATTATGATGATTTTGGTTGGTCTAGTGAGTCCCCACTGAATGTAGTTTATCTATGCTGGCTTCATGGTTTAAAAAAAATTTCTTCTGCAGAAAAGAGTGAGACTATATTTGCTCTGCATTTGTTGAACTACATTATTTTATGTTGAAAAAATGACTGGTAAACATTGAATAAAGACTCTGTACTTTGTTTTCTGCATGGAGATGAGTTTCTAATCTTAGTTGACTGGCTAAACTTAGACACATTTCTGTTTGTTAAAATGAGGAGTTCTGAAAAATTATTCTTTTTCAGATGACTAATTTCAGTTTCCTCTTCTTCTCTCTAGTATGTTGCCCATGTTGTGACACTGAAGCTGTTAAGCACTTCTCTTACAATTAAAGAAGACAAGAATGTGGCGGAAACTCTAAAAGTACAGATAATTGATCTGAGTACCAAAATATCACAGCGCCCAGGAGCACAAGCCATTAAGTAATTGGATTGGTATTTTGTTTTTGTAGAAACATCTCTGCCTCTCCTCACCCCACTCCCCAGCTTCTTAACTTTGCTTGGGTGGTGCTTGTTGTGTATTACCTTGTGAATTTGTGGGCATTCTGGAACTGTACTCTGATGTAAATAATGTCATTTGGTGAATAACATAGCATTCCGTTCTTCCTTCTATTCTGTCTGCTAGTTTTCATGAACAATGGCAACCTCTTTCTTGAATATGGGTGTCAAAGTGCTGAATATGACTTTTGGGAAGTGAGAGCTAAGCCATGTGCAATGGTCTGGCCAACACACTCCACCAAGCCAATGAATGTGTTACTGACTGCCTGCAGAAATGAAAAATTCTGTTTGTGCTGTAGGTGGGAGATCAGCCACAGCATCAGTTCCTGAGGCCTTCCTGAGTTTTAAGAGAGGGCACACCAGAAATATTGAACAAAATTTATTGGATTACACACTTAATGAATAAGATTTCTGTTGTCTGGAAAATTAATTTGTGCACTTTTTGGTTTCATTTGCAGTTCCTTCAATTCAGGCTTCATATATAAGATCACCAGCTCAGCCACTGACTCTTGAAATATTTTTGCTAAAAACCATTCTGGTGAATTTTCAAGGTGCAGCTTGAATGCTGCACAGGAACAAAAAGAGCTTTGACATTTTTTTACATAAATGCATGGCATATAATTTAGTTTGCAGGGCTGAAGCAGTAGAACAGATACTCTTATAAATGTTATGTTTCTGAAAAAAATGAAGTTCAGCTATCTCAATAGAATCAGACATACGATGCTGATTATTGCCAAATAAGTTGCCTCCCAAAGTCTGGAATTTCAGTGGTGGAAATTGGACAGGATCTGAAAATCAGTTTCTTATATAACAGTTACCTCTCTAAGGATGAGTGAAGTTGGTGTGGTTTGGTGTCCAATGAGTTTCTTCAAAGGTGTTTTCCTACTGACTCCACTTAACACTATTGTCAGGGCAGTTCTCAGTCCAGAATTCTAGTTTGCACCAAAAGAAGTCTGTAACTGCTGTTTAAATCCATACACAATAGTGAACATTCCTACACTATTAAGTTATGTAACATGACTATTCTGCCTTTCTTTACTCTTGCAACTGATTCTAACCCTTGCCCAATTAAGCATTTTTAACTATTCATCTTCTTTAGGGTTGAAGCAAAGCTTGAAAACTGGTATGTGACAGGCCTGAGACAAGAAAACATTGTACCATCTCTTGTGGCTTCCATAGGGGATAGCAAATCTTCACTGCTTAAGATTGAGTTTGAGGTTAACCCAGAGGACAGTACAGCTGACCAGAGCCTGACGATTGAATCGCAGCCTGTGGAGATAAAATATGATGCAGTGAGTAGTTAACCAAAACTCTCAGGTATTTCTGGGTCCTCTTTCTCTGCTCTTAGTCTCTGAGCTCTGTCCACATCTGATTTTGAGTTTTTGTTGAGTGACTTACATGTATAATGCTGTATAATGCTAATTCTTTTTTTTTTTTTTTTTTTAAGAGAACAATAAATGCAATGGTAGAGTTCTTTCAGACAAGTAAGGGAATGGATCTTGAAAGACTAACAACAGCCACATTAATGAAACTGGAAGAAATCAAGGAAAGAACTGCTACAGGTAAATAGTAACAAGTCTCAGTGAAGGTGAACCTTTTAAAAGTTTCCATATGAATACCCAGACACTTAGCTTATGTTTTTATTGATGACCAAATAGTAGGATTGGGGTTTTTCCTTGAGTTGGTGCTGTCATTTCAGCTGGGATAGGGTTAATCTCTTCTTTCTTGGTTACTTGGAGATTTAGTGAATATTTTGTGGGAAGGAGCATTTAGTAAAAAACCAGTAGAATGCTATGAAAGTCTTGATTCAAGGGGATTTGACTTTCAGGTAACATCTTTTTGTATTCTGTCACAGTTGTGTCACTTGTGAATAGCATTTACATGTCCTTGCCCTTTCCTTTTGTTTTAGGATTAGTTCATATTATCGAAATGCGGAAAGTCCTTGACTTGAAGGTTAATCTGAAACCCTCCTACCTTGTGGTTCCACAGACTGGTTTCTACCATGAAAATTCAGATTTGCTTATTCTGGACTTTGGAACATTACAGGTATGTAAATGACATCTCTTATAAGCTCAGGGGAAGCAAATATTCTCTTTTAACATATGTGTTGTTGGAATCATCTTGCTTTCAGAAGAAAGTGTGATCATCTGTGTCAATGTATTTTTGACTTACTGTATTTCTGACTAAATAGACTTGGGTCAGCAGTTTGATCAGAGTTGTTAGGGTATCTTGGACATACTTTGTACTAGTTAATCCTCCCCAGGAAAAATGTTCATGTAATTGTAATACCCTATCATTTAGTATCTTTAATTTCTTCAGCAGAATATGTGAACTTATGTTTCCTTTTTTGTAAAATGACAACCTTTTTAAAATAAAAGAGAATGTAATTTTTCTCTTGAAGTTTGAAAATTAATTCCCTTATTTCTATAAAAAAGAAAGATTGCAATCATCTAACTTGATTTAATGACTGATTAAAGATTTATTTTAGTTGTATTCCATAAGTAAAATTAATCTAGTGAAAAAATTTTTTTGCATAGCGTGAATTAACTGGATTGATAGAAGTAACAACAAAAAAAATTACTTTGCAAGAATAAATGAACTGTGAAATAATTTAATATATATTCTCTGTAGGAGTCCAAATATCACTTATTAACTCCTATGAATCATCTTTTCATCTTCACTGGAATGAATAGCACATGTCTGTTCTGAAGACTTAAGTTTATTTTGTTTGTTATGTGTTTAGCTGAACAGCATAAATCAAGGCAGCAGTGAAGCTTCTAACTTTTCATCTTTAGAGGAGATAATGGACAAAGCTTATGACAAATTTGATGTGAAAATTAAAAATGTGCAACTTCTTTTTGGAAGAACAGGTAACAAAACAACCTAGCTGCTCTTTATGCAAAAGATTGTCACGGGCTACCTACCTGTAATATATAAATAATATAAATATGTTTTTTAAAGAAAAAAAGACTAACTAAAATCTAAAAGTAGTTAATGGAAAGATAGGTTATAATACTCAGGTGCCAAACTTTGAAAAAATTGGTTAGTTTCTCTTCAAGCAGCTGCTCACTTTTTGTTTGGACTTGTGCATCAATTTGATGGTAGCAATGGATGTGAATGCACAGAACTGATATATGTTTTCAATCATACACAGGAAAAGCACACCTAAATTTTGCCTTAGTTCTTCACTTAAGTTCATGTAATCAACAGAATGCTAGGTTGCTGTTCTGTCTTTTGTCTGTCTATCCATTTGTTTTTCTAGGGTGTCAGTGTGGATATAGATATTTTAGTGTAGAATTGGGTTTAGTGCTGCTAAGGCAGCAGTGTTCACAGATGGGATTAAAAGCTCTTAAAATACTTAAGCTAAGTTGTTTTAGGTTTCTTTAGTTGGTGAGTGGGGTTTTTTACCCTCCTAGTGATGCCATTTGATTAATTTAATGATGCCTAAATCAAAGCAATTAGCAAGTGATGTTTTTTTTTCATCTAAATGTACTGGCCATTTTCAGGTGAAGACTGGAAGAAGGCTCGTTTTCAGCATCCATCTACTTTGCACATTTTGCAGCCTATGGATATTCATGTACAGTTGGCAAAATCAATGGTGGAAAGAGATTCCAGGATGGCAAAGTAATCATATTGAAAAGACTTGTTTAGAATTACTTTGTACTTAGAGAAAAGAAAGCTGTGTTTTCCCTAAAGGGAAATTTGTAATTTGTAATTTGAAGGTATTAACTAAGAAACTGAAATAGGTTAGTACTGTTGGCAAAATCGTTTTTGGGTAGTGGTTCCCTCAACCCTTTGCTGGTTACTAGCTACTGATTAAGTCCAAGCTCTGTTTTAATGAAGAATCCCTGGCTTTACTGTGATGTGATCTTTACATAGGAGTATCCATATTGCAAAGATTTGAATGAAGAATTGGTACCTTTTTGTATAGGAGTTTAATCAGTGTTTTTTTTTAAAAACAGGTTTAAAGTATCAGGAGGACTTCCTTTGGTTCATGTCAGACTCTCTGACCAGAAAATCAAGGCAATCTTTGATCTGATTGATAGCATTCCACTGCCCCAGAAGTCAGCTATGGCAGTTCCCAGCACAAAGGTAAGCTGACTATGACTAAGAAAACTTAAAAAAAAACCCAAACAAGCAAAAAAACGTGACTAGTGTCTTTATTGACTTACCGTCAGAACATGCTGGGCTTCCTCAAACAAGTGGGGGAGCCTTTGTCATTGTCCTGCTGGTTTCAGTGTAAATATTGGAAGAGCTTGCCAGAGAATGTTGAGGAGACATTGTGGAACATTGATCTTCAGAAAGAGATATGAACATACCAAGTTATATAAGCTTTAAAATACTCTGTTGGTTATTTTCTCTTTTCTTTCCCTCCAGGTACCAGCTATTCCCACAATTCCTGTTGTTGGTAAAGGGTTACTTAATACACCCCAGTTGTTAGAAATGATGTCAGGTAAGAAGCTACAGATGTGTCTTTGTGAAGGTAACAGGTCATAACTTAGGGAATAGCTAATATTTTCATGCTGTTATTGATGTTAAAACATGTAAGGACATCAGAGATGAGCAGAATGGGTCATGTCTACCCTCAAGTGCATAAGGAGATTTGATTAATGTGCTGATGTTACCTCAAACTCATAAACTTGCTTTTTCTAAATAGCAAACCTGCTTTTTTTTTAATTAATATTACATATAAACCATGTCTTCAAATGAGTGAACTGTAAATACCAACTGTATTAGGTTATTAGGCTGTTTTGCATTAGCAAAGCTCTCCTTTTTCTGAAAAGGCAGAACTGGAATGACACATTACTGAGAAATTACTGTATTGACACTGGATTTGAGCATTTATTTTCATGGCTGTTATAGAGAAAAATTTCCTATAGTGGAACCTGGACACTTGTTTCCTGGACTTCTCTTGCTAGTACTTTGTGTTCTTCAATGTCTAATGATGCCTTTAGACTCCAGTGCTGTCCTTAATAGGGCTTTAATTTTGTTCACTTTTCATCCAATGGGTAAGAGAGCAGTGTAGATCTAAAGTATATTTTGTCAGGTTAGATTTGAAGTGATCATGCTGTTAAAAATGCAGTTGGAATGGGAAAGAGAGGGTGGGATATTGAGCCCTTTTTCTGGAAAAAGCTTACTGAGGGTGTCATTTCTTTTCTGTAGACTCTGAAGAAGAATATTTTGATTTTGAGGAAAGCTCTGAACCAATTGATGGTTCAGTAATTAAAGGAGAAGAAATAAAAGAGGAGCCTGCTCAGGAGGAACTGACAAATCTTCAGCTGAAATTTGAAATTAAAGAAGTATGTCTGTAATTGTGTTTTCCCCTGCTTAAAGAATACATAAAAATAAATTCCAGTATTAATTTAGTATGTTGCCAGATTAGTAGATGCAGAAAAATAATCACAAGACAATCCTCATGCGTACACATACATATTTCTGTTCATATGAGCTATTTCTTGTCTCTATGTGATGCATATAAATAAAACATGATGAATACAGACGTATTAAAAGAAAAAGAAAAGAAAAAAGTCCCTTATTTGAGTGTTTTAGTAGAAAAATTTCATACCAACTCATAATTAGGGGGTTGGGAGTGGGAATTTCACAGTGGAGAAACAGTCAGTACCCAGGCAGGTCTCATAAAATGAGAAAATCCCCAAATATTTTTTGTATTTGTATCTTTCACCATCAAACAATCACTTCTCCTTTCTATTATATACTCTTAAATCTGTAATAAAAACAATACTTTTAACAAAGCAGGGAGGGCATTAGTCTTGCACTTTTTTTGGTGTTGGTTTAAATGGTGAGAATACTGCATGTGAAAAGAAGGCATAACCATGTTTCTTGTTCATCCAGGTTTTAGTAGAGCTCACCAGACAAAAGAAAATTGAGGAAACAGTACTTGTATTTGATGTAATGCATCTTGGGACAGAAGCTACAGTCAAAACCTATAATTTAGCAGCTGTGTCTTATTTGAAGAAAATAAGCTTGGATTACTATGGAACTGGAGGTAATAAGGAGCGGCAGAGAAGTGGACTTGTGTGTGTGTGTGTGTGTGTGTAGAAATTAGTGGGAGCTCTCCTGGGCCTTGTGCTCACTGAAATGTCAGTGTTGTTTCAGTTTCCCAGTTAGTATGCAGCTGTCCATTGGCATTGCTTCTGCCCCTGGTACTGTTGATAAGCTCTAGACTCTCACCATGATGCTTATGGGATAAATAAATGGCTTAGAGCTCAGTCTTTGGATGGAGAAGGGATTTGCTATTTTGGATTTAGCAAAGAGAAACCAGTGACTCATATTTGGTATTTTAGCAAATGGTACTGAAAGTTAATCTGTACCTTCAAGGTACAAATTGTTTGGTTTTCTGAAAGAACAGAAATTATTCTAATTCTTCTTTGCCTCCTGTGGTGTTGTACAGGTAAAAAAGCTCCCATTCATCTAATTAGTTCCTCAGACAAGCCTGGCTTAGACCTTCTGAAGGTGGAATATGTCAAGGTATACACAAAACTTTTTAAAGTATTTTTAAAGCATTTCTACATCTTAATATATAGTCTATATATAGTCCCAGACCTGCTATTCAGAGCTAGTTGGATTATTTTGTATCTGCTGAAGAGGACAGTGACTGGTTGGGATGAATATTAACCTTCATGCAAATCATTTTTTTCAGGCTGACAGAAATGGGCCACAGTTTCAGACAATTTTTAACAACACGGAACAGATGATTCAAGTGAGTTTTTGCAGATTTTATTGCTTGTTTTCTTTTGGTTTGCTTGCTCAGAACAGAGAAATTAATAAGGGTTGTTTTGCTTTCCTGCCTTCCAGCAGGAGATTTCAGGAGTTAAAATGTCCTTGGAAGTTTTTATATCACTTAAGAGCAGAATGTTTGTCCGTTGAACAGCTGAAAAAGTGTCTGTCTAGATCATGTGGGTGAAATTCAAACTACTTGTAAGAATGCACCTTCCAATGCATGACATTCAGGGGCCCAGTATGGGAAACTATAGTGGAGTCAGTCTTCCCTTTCATGTCAAAAAATCAGTATTGTGAATGCCACATATTCAGCACACTACTGGCTGTCTTTTGTAAGAAATGTAAATCTATGTCTGAGTGTGGTTTTTTTTTCACTAATGGTGTATTTTTGAGTCAGATTTTGGTCTAAGAAAAAGAGTGACTTGAGGCATTCTTGAGATAAAATATGAGAGATGGTGTTTTCTGTGATAGGTCCTTTCTCCTCTTTAAACCTTTATGGCATTATTTTGTCTGCCTCATTTTAGTGTGAAGACTGAAATATTTCACTTGTTACTTAATAGTTTTAGAGTTCCTATAGATTTCATCTGAGAGCTTTAGTTACTGAAATCTTTTTGCCAAAAAGCAGTTCCTAAAGCTGCAGCAGGAGATGGGAGTTCTAATACTCCAGTGCTGCTGATTTAACTGTCTTCATACTATGGGCCAGTGCCAATGTTAAGAGAACTCAACTCTCTGTTCCTCATCTGGAGTTGCTGTTGCCTTGCAGCTCTTCAATGGGACTTCTGTGACTGGAAGAATTGCATTTGGGCTCTAATTTCCAGTTTCAAGCCCATTCAAATGGACAAGTTTTATTAAACTACACAGCAGGCACTTACCTTTTGGACTCCCTAGTGGATTTATTGAGGAGTAGCCATATTCATACCATAGTACTGCAGGAGCATTCAAGCCCAAGCCTGTTTTTGACAAAATTCATTTTGTATCACTGTTTTTGTACTGAGGAGGTTCTAGGTTAGCAGTTAGAGCTGTAAGAACTGGGTTGTTGCTAGGTTTCCTTATTTTCTAAGCTTATCACCTTTCTGCTTTACAGAAAGCTTTTTCCTTTGTGATCTGTTGCTGGCCACACATGCAGCTTTTCTATTTCTAAGGAATGGTTCTGTTGCACTGGGTGCTTTTGCACTTCAGTCTGACTCTTGCACTTGTAAGTTGCTGTTTGATCATATGGAGTCTCATGTTTTCAACAGGTAACTTTTTCATCATTGAACCTCCTGTTGCATACAGAGGCCCTTATGTCTGCTGTCAGTTTTCTAACAGCTGTTAGTCCATCAGGCAGTGGAAGAAGTGGAGAGACACCATCCAAAGAAGAGAAGCAAGAAGATGAGTCTAGATTGAAGACAGGTACACTTGTGCTTATCCAAATGATGGCTCTAGAAGGACGTGTTTAATGCTGGCAAAGCAAATCCAGAGAAACTCTATTGGCTTTGTAGCAATAAAGATGAAAGCGAAAATATGACTCATAGGTACCTTGAAAATCCCACCTTCTCTTATTTCTAGTGTCTAAACCTTCCAAGGATAAGGATGTGTTTGACTTCAAGCTTTTTGCCAAGCTGGATGCCTTCTGTTTAAATATTTGTGATGAAAAAAAGAACATTGCAGAGATCAAGATACAAGGTACTAAAATCTTTATTAGAAGTAACTGCTCTGGTACTTTGGTTTCAAAGCAATTGCTAATACTTAGACTAAAAAATAAGGTGTAATTATGCAGCATCTCTTTTTATTTATTTGTTTATTTATGGTTGTCTCTGCAAAAATGGCTTGTAGTCTTGTTTTCAAAATCAGCCTTCAAATCTGTCATGATGTTTTGGCTTCCAGCTAGAAAGATGTGCTCTGTTGTTACTCAGATAATTAGGTTCATCCTTTGAAGGAGTTTGATTATGGGTGGCTTTTCATGTTGTATTAAGGGTTGGATATTTTATGTTATACCATAAAATTATTTACAATAAATAGTTATGTAGGATAAAAAAACCTCTTCAGAATATTTCCTGTAGTTCTTAACCCTAGGGCTTTGTTCGTGTTCCTTGTTTTGGTTTTGTGCTCTTGATTGGTTTTACCCCTTGGAAGGGCTGTCAATAATTCTTTGGGGGAATTTCACTTCTGACTGACTAACTGCATCCTTGTAGTTGCCAAAACTCTTATGAATATTTAAGAATGTGTGATATGCAAGATTAGTACTGCAGTTCATAAAGTCTTGTGCTTGTGCCCATCTCTAAATCATATAATGTATTCACACAAGTTTATATATACAAATAGTTCAGTATAGCAGCATCTTTTCTGAAAGAAAATCTCAATGCACTCACTCAATAGCTTGCTTATTAAGAAGTGAATTATTGTTTGAGTATTTTTCTATGAATAGTAGCTCAGTTATTTCCAGAGATGGTTGCTATTGAGACAATATCTGTATTAGAAGTATTTCTATTTTGTTTTGGTTGAAACTGTAGTACAGACTGTCATTCTTAAAGCTTAGTAACTTTTCCTCACTTCCTCTGAGGGCGTCCCCACCCTGAAAATAACTGTTACTTCTGCTGTGCAAGACTGTTTCTATTTTTGTACTTTGCAGGTCTTGACTCATCTCTTTGCCTTCAGCCAAGTCACACTGTATTCTTTGCCCGACTTAAAGACATAGTTGTCACAGATGTTGATTCAAGGACTCTTCATAAAAAAGTACTCAACTCCAAGATTTTAACTTTTACTTGATTCTTGGTTAGTGATGTGTATAAAAGTGAAATGTAATATGCATTCCAGTCTTATAAAAGTATTTGATTTGTTGTGAAAAAGTATTTTCAAATAAGATATATCATTAAGAGTTCTTTTCATATTACAAGAATGGATATCTGAAAGGATTAGAAAAACTAGTAATCTAACTTGCAATCTGATAGGTTTGTGGTATCTTTAGTTCTTTGTGATAAGTACCTTTGTAGAAGCTGCTGATGGCTGGTGGGTACTGTTTCTCTCTTTCTAGGCTGTGTCTATAGTGGGAGATGAAGTTTTCAGTTTCAATTTGACATTAAATCCTCATGCTACTGAGGGAGAAGCCTACACTGACATGTCAAAAGTGGATGGTACTGTGTGTTTGAAAGTGGGCTGCATCCAGCTGGTGTACCTTCACAAATTTCTCATGTCTCTCCTGGTGAGTCTTATTTCCCTTTGTGTGTTTCTGCAGCATTCTCAGATTAGTCTTCTGAGCTCTGCTCTAAGCACGAGTGGTAGACTTCAGTTTCTGAAAGAGAAATAGAGAAAAACTTACTGCTATTGAGGTAGTTTGGAGGTTTTATGTTTATTGCCCCTCCCACCCTAGCAATATTCTGAATTCATTGTAAACATATCAGAGCTAACATTAGAGGCAAATGTTTCAGCAAGGTGGGTGTTGATGCCTGCAAGTTAATCAGTGTAAATATCAGGGTGTTTGAGTACCCAAATGACAGCTTCTTCAATAAAGCACCAGTTGGCTTTGTCTCATTCACAAGTTTCTTTAATAGGAATTCAATACTATTGAAAGGGCAAGAGGGGCTTTAAGAACTGTGTCCCTAAAAGCTATTGAGCTAAGGAGTCTTGTAGCTAAGGAAAGAAGAAAAAAAATTGAGGTGAATTTAAAATAATTGAGTTTCACTGATGAGTACTTCTTTGAACCTCTATTAGAGGTCATGACAGAAGGTATTCAGTTGTGTTTTCCTATGGAAAATTCATCAGAGCAGGCAGCTAATGGTGGCTAATGATGATGATGTAAAATGAGGAAGTAACCTAGAGTAACAACTGTTTACAGACATTTCTCCTTTCTCTTCAACTGCTTTTCCAGACCTTCTTGAACAACTTCCAAACTGCCAAGGAGACACTGAGTGCTGCTACAGTGCAAGCTGCAGAAAAGGCTGCTACCAGTGTGAAAGACCTGGCCCAAAGGAGTTTTCGGCTTGCAATGGACATTCACTTGAAAGCACCAGTTATAGTTATCCCCCAGTCTTCCACTTCCCCCAATGCAATAGTAATAGATCTTGGCTTGATTAAGGTGCAGAACCAGTTTGTCTTGGTGTCCTCAGAAGGCAGTTCACTCCCTCCAGTCATTGACAAAATGGATGTGCAGCTGACAAAGCTGAAACTATCGAGGTACAGTGACCAATACTCTGTAGAACATCAATGTTCTTGCCTAGAAACCATGGTTGGTGCTAGTGTCAAATATTTGGTATGAAAATGGCAGTCTGTTTTCTTACAGCAGTCAGATCAGTAATAAAATCAGAAACTGTTCTGCTTAGAAAAGTGTTTGGTGCTACATTTGAGATTTTAAGATTTTCAGAAATCTAGTGTGACTTCCAACTTCCCAACTGTTTTCTTTTTTTTTTCTTTCTGTGTTTCAAGGATCACTTTGGAGACTGATTTGTCACCTTCAGATATTCAGATACTTCACCCTATTAATTTAAGCTTGTCTGTGAAACGAAATCTCTCTGCAGCTTGGTTTCACAAGCTACCAGTGTTGGAGGTCACAGGATGTCTGGATACAATGAATGTAAGTCTTGTGAGAAGGTGGTGATAATACTTACTGTGGGAGCAACCCTTAATGTTATTTCTGGACACAAAGGGGCAACAAGCTGCAAATTTTTAGTAGCTGTGGAGTGGATTTCAGCAATGTAACAGGATTTTACTCCACCTAAATGACTGTAGTGGTTTGAAGGGTTCAACACATAAATGGTTTTGTGACCAGTTCTCTGAGTAAGGATTCTTTCAAGTGTTGTGGTTTTTTTCCTTTAAAAATGGAGTCTTCTTGAGGGGAGTTTAAATTAATGCAAGTATTTGCTTTAGTAACTCAAGCTTCCTACCTTCCCATCACCCTTGAGTGGGGTACTTGTTTTTTGTGGCATTTTATATACTGTGAAAGGAAGTACCAGGGACATCTTGGGTGAAACTGAAATTAAAATATCATGAAGGGGCATGTCATTGACAGGAGTGTATTAAAAGCATAGGTACATTAAACGCTGCAATGTACAGCACTGCATGTCAAAACCTTTAATCCCCTCAGACTTCCACAATAAGTGGTTGAAAGAATTTAATTTTCTTATTGAAGGGGTGATTCTGCTGTAAATAATAGCTGTAAATAAGCACTCTTCTTGTCAGGAAGCACTGTTCTGCTTTGTTAGCAGATGATAAGTTCAAGTAACAGTGTGTTTTTTCTGAGAATTGTGATCTGCAACTTTTTAGGTTGTGCTAAGTCAAGAGGATTTGAATGTCTTTCTCAAAGTGTTGATGGAAAACCTGGGTGAAGCAGAAGAAACTCAAACAGATGCAAAATCAGTACTGCATAAGGAAGGTCAGAGGTGGAATTTGTCATTAATACTAAGGAAAAGCAGGAGTAAGGCAATTCAGGAGTAAGGAAAAGCATTTATTATCTGGAAAGCAAGTTTAGATCTGAGAGCATGGTGATAAGCTGAGTGTAAGTGATGAACTCTTCTTTTTAATTTTGCAAGGAGCATTTAGACTTTGATACTTGAAAAAATTTGAAACATTACAAAACAAAATTTGATAATTGTGTTAGCTAAGTTGTCAAGGAACTAGCAAGGTATTGAGATGTCAGAGTCATCTTGTGGCCAGAACATGTTTCTATTTCCTTTTCATTCTCTCAAGTTAAAGGCTCTGCTCATGGAAATGTTGCTAGCTTATCTTAGGTGAACATAATCCATCTGAATGAATAAAGGAATTGGGTGTGTTTCTTGAGCTAAACAAATGGTGGCAATTTCAAAAGGTAGACAATATGTTGAATGTTCCAGGTAAAATGAAGGAACTGGAGAGATCAGTTTTGATACAGGATAAGAATGTTCCAGAAGGAATGCTGTCTGAAAAGAGAAAAATAACATTAAATGAAGATGTAATCAATATGCTACTTAATTTTGAAATCAAAGAGGTATGTATCCATCTGTACAACTTTTTCTATCTGAACACAGTACTCATTTGTTTCTTACAAGTAGAGGACTGTATAGTCCATTTTAACTGTTTGACTTGATAACAAAAAGAAAATAAACAAGAGGAACAGAGCAGGGGCCAGACAAAATCTTTAGCAAATTGGTCTTACAGGGTCTGTTTATAAAAATGCCAAATGTCTAGATTGCTATGATGTTTCACATTTAGCTGGGGAGATAACACCTGCTTGTAACTGCCTGCCATGTCTGAACAGCTTCACTGAGATATTGAACTTATTTCCCTTTCCATATTCAAGGTTGTGATAACCTTGATGAAGCAGGTTCAGAAGGAGAGATTTCCATTACATATTCTAACTGTGCTACAGCTTGGAACCAAAACCAAAATTAGAAATCATGAGCTGGCTGCAGCAGCATATCTGAAGAAAATTACAATGAGATGCACTGAAATAAATGGTAAGTCTTCTAGAGAACTGATGCAGTCAGTAGAGTGTGTGCAATTGGATTTATAGCCAGTGGATAACATGTCCTAAACCAATAATGAGGGGGGGAGGGTAATTTAGGTAGAATGAATCTGAATTAATCTGTTTTTCTCTGATACCAAGTTTTACTGCCATTGCTGGAGTTAGAGTTCATGTATTTGAGTGAGTTGAGTACTTTGAGCAGGATTGGTGTTTCTGTGAAGTATTCCTGCTGTTCAGGGTGTTTTGATGAGCTTGGGATCCTGTGCTTTATGACCAGTTCTGGCAGCACTGGAAATGCAAGTGCTTCCTTGGTTGCTCAGGTAACAATTCAGACTGACAGTGAAGTGGTAACTGAAATAGCCACTTATCCAAAGCAGAAAAGTAAGGTTTTGAGTGTGAAAACATGAAGGTAGGAATGCAAAGAGCTTGCAATTTTGCATCTTGTTTCAAGAGCAAGATAAGGTCATTTTTACTAGTTTAATTTAAAATAAAATGGATGTAGCATTTCATAAGATAATGCTTCATGTGCAGCTTCTCAGTGAAAATAGCTGTTTACTTTCACTCAGCAAGAATAGCATCTAATTAATATGTAATAGAGAATTATCATGGAGACATTGCATAGGTGGAGTAAAGCTTGTGAATGGAAACACTTCACATTTTTATTTCTTTGTTTGCAGACTCAAAAGGAGATCCTCTTTGCATTCTTAATTCCTCAAGTGAGACAGATGAACATCTTTTGAAAATGGAATATATTAAGGTTTCAATACATTTTCAGTAAAATTACATGGGGAATAAAGTAAGGCTTCCATACTTAGCCTGTAGATTTGTATCTAAAACTTGCCCAGGCTGCTCCGAAATACCCATTTTTCAATTTAGCATTTCATTTAATTCTCCACTGCTTCCATATAGTGCTTACTTTATAAGCCAGTGCTATGACTGAAATCACTGGCAGGACAAAGATTTGTGTCCTGTGTGTACAGCACAAATGAGTACCTTTGTGAAACTTCCCATGCGTGATGGTCTGAGCCTGCGTGAGTGAAGAGTGACTCTACAGGTGGTGGAACTTGCATTTGAAGAATGATGTGTTGGTTAATAACAGCTTAAACAAGGCCTTCAACAATTGCATGGTGCTTGGGAATCTGATAGGTTGTAGAACCAGTGGGCTCCATGATATTCTTATCTGGAATGGCATCATTTACATAGTGAAAAATAAATTAATTTGTACTGGCCAAGTACTAAGCATAAATTGATCCAGTTTGAATAGATTCTAGATGAGAGAAGTTTTGTAACTAGCCAGCTGAATTTTCACAAAATATGTGCTATGAAATGTGTCTGAGCAGAGCATTGTGAGTACCCCATTCTTATTTGTGCCTTGTTTGAAGAACTTCTTTGTTCAGGCTTCATCACTTTCCTTTGTTTTCTTTTGCAATTTGAATAAACCTTATGTGTGGGCCAAATTAAAATAATTCAGTTAATAAAATTATTCATAATTGATTGCTGACCGTGTGCCTTTTCTTTTTTTTTTTTTTTTTTTTTTCCTTTTTGTTTTTCCTGATNTTTTTTTTTTTTCCCTTTAGGCTGATCCTGATGGACCAGACTTTGTTACTACTTACCAAAGCACCAAGCAAAACATCAATGTAAGTACTGGATGTATATAATTTGTTTTTTAAGCTTTTAAAAGAGTAGCAGCTGTGTTAGTTGCTCCCTTTTTTCTCCTCATTGAAGAGAAAAAAAAAAAAAGGGAACAAAACCAACCAAAAAACCAAAGCCCTGACTCTCATAATTTATACCTACTGCTTTATATTTAATTGCTTCAAAGACAAATCTAGGTAGGAAAAAAAGGATTTTTGTTCTGGAAGTGTTTATTGTATTATAATTTTTAAACTAAAAACTATACATTTTTTGCTAGTTAGAAAGATGTTCCTATATATTTTAACTGAGGTCTTTAGCATGTGCTTTGTTTCTGGAGTGATGCACTTAGAGAGAGAAACAAGCTTTTGTTTCTGAGCTTGTAACAGGAACAGTGAAACTGAGAAGTGATCTGAAATGTCCAAGTAACATTCTCAGGGGTCTTGAGTGCCATTAGTCCTTTTACTTCTCAAAGCAACTATTCATGAGTCATTTTCTGTGGCTTCTGAAATAAGCATGTCATTCTGCCTTTAACATATTTCCTTTCAAGCAGTAGTGGTGGGTCAAGCTGCTTCTTGATGACCTTATGTGGAGTAACTGCCTGATGCTAGGTTTCACTGACTAACACTGCCAGGAGTAGTTGCTGCTCACATACTCTCTGTTCTGATTGCAAATTTTGAATCTTACAGGGTTTTTTTCTTGTTCTGTAGCTACTAAAATATCTCCAGACATGGTTCTGAAGTTGTTATCCAAAGTGCTGAATGAAATGCAGCAGAACTGAAGAGACTGTCTTGAAAAGGCATAACCATGAGAGGCATCAATTTTTAGATTGGCACAGTTCCTCTGTAGCTGTTTCAAGCTTCCCTTCCCTAGCTCCCTCCTCTGTTCTGGAGCTTGTGTAATGGGAAGTTGAAGGGGATGGAGATAGAAGAGCCAAGTACTTGTGAAATTGAGCAAGAGGCTTTTTTCCTTGATTCTATGACAGCAATTCTGAGTTGGTAGGGTATAAACAGCTACTGAATCACAATATTACTTTGTCTTCTTGCCTTTGTTTTAGGTCATCTTTTCATGTTTGGATATAGTACTTCACACAGAGGCTTTGCTTTCCATCATGAGTTTCCTCACCTTCAGTGTTCCATCAGGTGGTCTTCCCAGTACAGAGAAATCATCAGACCACAAGCCTCAAATGAAAGAACAGGAAAAAGGAAGTACTCTTAGACCAGGTAGTGTCATATTAGAAAGGCTGTACTTTCATTGTTTAACAGCATGTCCCCTTCAGTTTCAAAGGATATTATTTCAGATGACAGCAGTCTGTTTGGTAGAAAACAGAGCATGCACAACTGTAAATGGGGAGAAAATATTCTTATTAAAAAAAAAATAAACAGAAAAAAAACCTCCCAGTAGCTATTTTTCCAGTTGCTTAATTTTACAAATTCTCCCTACTCAATATAATTTTTCCCTGGGTGGTGTCTGATTTTTATAATGAAAGTTGAATAAATGGTGTTGCAGTGTTCATCCTTTCCAAAGGTATAGTGTCACAACCATATAGATTTCTAATCTGAAGGCTCTAAAGAGTGCTTACATTGCTGAAAATAAATATTCCTCTGGGGAAGCAAAGAGAAGTTCTAAACTGAAGGAGTGGTGTATTTATTTTAATTAGAGGTTTTTGTAGCCTTGAAATAGTAAGAGTTTTTGCACAGAAGCTCCTGAATATTTTGTCAGGTCCTCGGTTGTTGTTTCTTGTGCTTATAATGTTGTTTGTGAAATTCAGCGTTTTCTAATCCTAAAACTACTGGGACTGAGTCCAGTGGCTGTTACATTTTGTGTTTGTGCAGTGTTGCTGCAGCTAATATGCCTAAATTGGCTTTGCTACTTGATACAGAGAGGAGCGTTTCTCATGTGAGACAGTGTTTCAAATAATGTAGGGTATACTGCATTCAGCAACTGATGCATGAAACCCAGGTATTAATGAGGAGAAAAGACATCATCCTGATGGCTTTTTGCCTGTGTTGGTTGGTTACAATTCGTGTGCCTGAAGGAAACTGTTAATAAATTACTTTTTTCATGTTTTGACTAAGGATTGTCATATCTTTTAGGGAATTACTGCAGGTTGCTTTTGAATAGTTCATATATGTACAAAACTACTATGTTTTTAACTCCTTGTATGTCTCCTGTGTTTCCTATCCAGTGTCTGGTGATGCATCCCATGATGATGTCTGTGAATTAAAACTCACTGCAAAGCTAAATGCATTCAGTATTACAGTGTGTGATCAGACCTGTAGAATTGCAGACATTAGAATACAAGGTAAGGCCTTTTTTATTTAAATATTAGATGAAGCTGGCTGTCGCCAGAAGTAGGCTGTTTCCCTCCATTCACTCCTAACAGGCCAGTGTGTGCACTGCACATGTCTAACATGTGTTTAAATATATTTTGATTGTATGAAATGGTCTACAAGCTAAAACAATGTTTGACTCAGAAAATGAAGACAATTTCTAAGTGTAGTAAAATTAAAAGAAGTGAAGGCACTGTTTTAGACAACACCAACCTCCATTTTTAATAGCTACATCCTAGATAGCATTGGGGAATTGTACTTTAGCTTTGTTGGCAGCTTTGTCATGTGCAGTAAGGCTGTGACTTCTCTCTCAGGCTTAGCATTCATTGTAACATAGCAGAAGGCTGGATTCTAAGCTGTTATTATTCTTTATATTCAGTAGTAAACAATTCTGGGGGGTTTTTTTTTTGTTTGTTTGTTTTTTAGCAGAAGTGTTTACTTAGAAATTTGTTGAAGTGAATTAATTACCTTCTTTTGTTTTATTCAGGAATGGATGCATCTGTGGCTAAGAAGCCTAAAAAGATGCAAGTGTTCTCCAGACTCAAGGACATTGTAATTACAAATGTTGATCCAAAAACAATCCATAAAAAGGTGATGTGTTGAGCAGATTGTAAACAGCTGAAAAGACCCAGTTCTTCTAGTGGTTTAGTGACAGCACAGTAATTTAATTTGCTTTGTTATAGAAGGCCATGTACTAGTAATACTAAGCAAAATTCATTGGTTAATTTCCTTCACCTCAGAGAAGAAAAACATTCTTCCATTTAATATTTAGTTCTTTTTAATTATGTTTGCATTGGTATGTTTAATTCTGAATAGCAGGGGTTAAATGTAAAATGGGCTACAGATAAGCAAGTGAGAAGAGGCATATACATATATAGGTGATCTGTTTCCTTTTGTGCCTACCATGTACTGCTGATAAGTTGCCATTGATCTTTTTGGGGAAATATTTTTTGTTTCAGAAATACCTGGTAGTATTAACAATGTGAACTTAATCTTCCAGGCTGTCTGCATAATGGGAGATGAAGTGTTTAGATTTCACATGGCACTTTATCCAGATGCCACTGCTGGAGAAGCCTATGCTGATATGTCAAGGGTGGATGGTAGAATGTCTCTGAAAGTGGGCTGCATCCAAATCATTTACCTACATAAGTTCTTTATGTCTCTCTTGGTAAGACACTAATTTCAGTTTTGTTCTTGACATAAGAAGTCTTTTTTAAATGAGATAAAATGCAGTCAGCTCTCTTTGACCTGTACCTGGTGGTGAGTTGATGTACAAGTACACAGAAGTATTTTGCTGAAGAGCTCCACTTAAGTTGCACTGCTTTACAGAAGATTGCCGAGGAGAATGATGACAAAAGAAATAATGAATGGAGCTGATAGCTTTAATAATATCTTAAAAATTAAACAGTTAATCAATGTGTAAGCTTAATCATAATTTCAACCTTTTTCTCTTTTGATGAGAGTGTGGTTGAACTAGGAATTCCATATTTATACCGCAGGCGTCAGTTTTTCTTAAATTTACATTTTTCCTGGGGCTTGCCTTTTTTTGAGAGGCTTATTTGTTTTCATGGAACTCTTACTTTTTTCGCTCCCTATGTATAGAACTTCCTAAACAATTTCCAAGCAGCACAAGAAGCCCTGACTGCAGTCACTGTCCAGGCAGCAGAAATGGCTGCTTCCAGCATGAAGGACTTTGCCAAAAAGAGCTTCCGCCTTCTAATGGATGTCCACTTGAAAGCTCCAGTCATAGTTGTCCCTGAATCTTCAACTTCATGTAATGCTTTGGTAGCTGATCTTGGCTTAATCAGAGTTCAGAATGAGTTCAAGCTGGTGTCTTCAGGTGAATCTACTCTTCCTCCAGTCATTGACAACATGGATGTGCAGCTGACCCACTTGAAATTATCAAGGTAAATATGGAGCTTTTTCCTGGGTCCAAGTGCCTTTGTAAAGGAAAGTGTGTCTATGTTCTATATGCAGCATTTTTCTCTCTATTTAAACATGGTAGGTGATAAGAACATACTAAAACCAAGCAAAAACCCTTGCCAAGCTAAGTTTAGGAGCACTTTTAGATATAGACACAGGTCTACCATCTCTAAACCTTCTTGGAAAGAAAAGAAGGATAGCACAGTAACTGGAGTTCATCTGGAGTGCAGGCAAGGGTGTAAATGCATGTGAGTTTATTCTTAAATTAATTATGCCTCTAATTTTGCTAGATTAATATTATATTATTTGGTATTCTGCAGCTATTCAATATTTTTCCTCTGTTACTTCCACTGTCTTTTTCTAGGTGCATTATATCCACAGATTCACAACCAGATTCTGAAATTCTGTGTCCTGTGAGTTTGACTTTACTGGTCCAGAGAAATTTGGCAGCAGCATGGTATCATAAATGCCCAACAATTGGTATCAAAGGAGACCTAAAACCAATGCAGGTAATAACGACTAATGAGAGCTAGTATCAAAAGTCACACGGATTCTCAGAATAGTCCTCAGCTTAGTTAAGGAGCTTGTAAACTCATTTCAGTTTGTGTCCTTTACAGTGTGTTGAAAGACTTCCAGCTTGACGTCCCAGTTTATGATTTGTTAAAATTTTGATATTGTATAATGAATAATTTTGGTGTAGCTGCATGCAAATGGGAATAAAACCTGGTTTTATTTTTCTGGAGGTGTGTTGGAGCTATCCATTGACTCAACAGTCAGTAAAATCATTGAGGTTATCTGCTGAGTTACCATTTAAACACAAGATCTAACAATTCAAGTTGTTTAATCTGTAACATTCAGGGTATTTGTATGTTTAGTAGATGTATTAGAAATTAAAAGGTTATCTCTAATACACAACAATTTAAAATTATCTTTGCAGAGGGAGGGCTCTACTTTTACTTTTCCTGCATTAACCATACGGATTAAAATGGGTAAAACCAAACTGGGGCACTTCTTCCTTGTTCCTAAGCCCTTTTACTTGTGCATTCCTGTATCTGGGCTGTGGCCAGATGTCATGCTGGTGATGCACAGAGAAATAAGAGATTTAAAGGAGTACCAGCAAAATTAACCAAATGTAGGAAAAATATTCTTACACTGTGTACTATGGGCTAAGTGGCTGCATCTTGTTACTTAGTACTGTTTGGTTTTTTGTGATTTTGTAATGTTATGATTGGATATATATTCATTAAATCTTTGAAGGCCTACTAAATTACAGTTGCTTTAGTGTATACAATGCAAATCTTGGCTTTAATGGTCTCTGGTCATGTTTTTGGATTACTGAACTGTTGAGAAGTGCTTGTGTTTATCAATTGCTCATATTTTTAATAGGTAAATATCCTTTACAAGTCTAAAAAGTGTTTATCATATGGACTGTTATTTCTTGTAACTCCTGTTTATAACAAGTAGCAAATGATATAGGAAAAATGGGCAAATCATTTAGATTGTTTTGGACAGGATAATTTTGACTATCCAGTTGGTTTCTGTTCTAAGCAGCCCATTGTTTCTCCTCAGTACTTGCGTATTTTGTTGAAAGAAATACTGTCACCAAAAATGAACTTGTGGCTTTATCACTTTACAGATTGCACTCAGTGAAGATGATCTAACTGTTATCATGAAAATTTTACTTGAAAACCTTGGAGGGGCTTCTTCCCAGCCAAATAGTCTGCAGGAGAATATTGAGGATACACGGATACCTAAGAAAGGGAAAGTCCCACAAGGATCTGGTGGTTCTGAGGGTATGCTCAATTCACAACCTGAATATGTGTAGGCAGAGGGCTGTTTGCAAATTCAAATATCATGTTTTTCTGAAGCACAATAAGTTGTTTCAACTGTTATAAGTATATTGTATACATGAAAAGTTATAAATAAGAATGTATGCAGTGATATAGAGTGTGAGCTCCTGACAGTCAGAAGTTTTGGTGGTGTGTTTTTTGTGATTAACTTCTCATACCATGGTATTCTTATGTTTATATCAATCACTCTTCTAACTGCATGAGGTTAAAAAACAGAAAAAGCCAAAACATATACCCCAGAATGTTAGTGCACAATTATGACAATTGAGGAAGATATTAGATTCAAATAGCGTGTCAATGTAAACAGTACATGTCTCTAGATTAAATATTTTTAACACTTTGCCAAAATCTATTTTCCCCCAAGCTTAACATTGTCAATGTCAAAAAATTGCTGTTTAAGCAATAGTTGAATTGCTCTACTGGGAATAGAAACTGGAAGGAAGAGTAGTGCAGACTCCTTGAGCAGACTTGGTACTCTGTGTTCTTCATTACAGTGAAAAAAGAACTTCAGTAAACTAATGACAGCTTCTTTTAAGGTTCTAAACCACTCTGTTCTAGATAATTATAGTATGCATTGGATAGAACAAAATTAAAAATGTGAATTATTTTGAGCTCTCTTCTGGACTTGAGAGCTTTTCCCTCTTTTTGTGGTTTTCTGATCTTAATTTGCAAAACTGTAAACACCAAACAAACTAACCAACCAAAAAAAAAAGACAGCCAACAACAACAAAAAACCCAAACCAAAAGCAAGCCCAGTTTCAAAAGGATATGTAAAAATATCTTCTTTTCACTGACAGGTGCCCTTGTTGATTCTGGACAAAAAACTGTTTCTGCAGTTCAGTCTTCTGTGGAATGTTATACATTGCTTAAATTTGACTTCAATTTTGAGTCCCTTTCTGTAACTCTCTACAACAGTGACACGACTCAGGTTTGTGCCAAAGCTTTTACCACACAGGTGGGGTGGGCAGCCAAGGCTTCTCACATCAGCTGCACTGGCTTTTTAATGCTTTCCTAATGGAGCTTTGAGCTTTCTTGGGCAGTGTCTTTAAGAAGAAGAAGGCATGTGCATTTCTGAAAATGCACACTGAAGATACTACTAACCACCAAAACCACCCAGCATTTCATTTGGTCATTCAAACTTTGATTCCAGTTACCCAAAATAAAAATGACTATTTGAAAAGCAGGAATAGTTAGCTGAGACAGTGCTAATTCTATGCATGGTGCCTCTAGAGGTAGTAAGCAGATCCAAGTTGTACATGGCTCATAATTTCCTCTTGCGTATCCCTGAGTGTGAGCAATCATGGGCATCCTCTCTGAAAACAGAAGAGAAAGATGTGAAATGTCTTGTTTTTATGACTTAATAATTAAGTCTGCTTTGTGGAAAGTGAAGGTGCTTGCTTTTCATGTCTTTGTGTATAGTGAATTTGTTATTTGTGTTATTTGTGTAATTTTTAAGATGTTCTTGTGCAATGAGCATCACAGGGAAGAAAGATGCTGTAATGGGATTTTATTTTAGTTTTGCTGTCATATAATTCCCTCTTATTGCTGAGGTGCTCTTGTAGGTGAGTTAGTGTGATGAGAGTGCAGGGTGCACTGGTAAGGGATCTAGAGTTCAAATAGATTATTCCTCAGTGATGCATTCTGAGCAGCTGCTGGCAATGTGGTGCAGAAACAACTTCATTTCAGCCCAGTAAGTTTTTTGTTTTCTCAGTGAGTTTCTTGAACTCATTTTTATGAGTGGAGGACCAATGAGAGCGACAGGCTGATCAGATCCTTCAGTTCAGGGATGATGATGCACATGGAAGCAGCAAGGAAAGTGTCTCACTGTTTGTTTCTGTGGTAGCTAACCCTGCCCTGTGTCCTCCTGCAGGACTCTCTGCTTTCGGTGCACAGTGACAAATTGCGCCTTGGGGAGCTCCGGCTGCACCTCATGGCCTCGGCAGGGGAGATGTTCTCAGATGGCTCCATGGACATCCACGTTAAACTCCAAGCATGTACCTTGGATGATCTCAGAGAAGGAATTCAGAATGTGACTGCAAGGTAGGTTGGAATGCATCAGAAATTAAACATCTCCAGCTTATGAGGAAGGCTCTTTCTTTGTTCTATACTTTGCTTGATGTGGAATTGATAAAACTCAGTAGTGCTGTTAGTTGTGGCCTGCAGTACTCTGCACTTAAGCAATGTCATTTTAATGATGTTATAGAAGTTTCTACTCTTTTATGTTCATTTCTCAGGTTATCCAAAGCAAAAGAAATCTTGGAGGCTGGCATACTACAGTAAACTCTAGAACAGCTGAATAGAGGGCACCCAGCCTCAGCTAGGGAGTTGTGTGCACTGAAACTTCAGTCTGGTTATGTGCTGCATGCATACTTTCAAGAGTGAGGCACAGTAGTTTTAAATTGAAATTACTCTTCTGCTAGAAAAGCCTCTACCCTCTTATTTCTGGAAGAAACACTGCTTGCTTATGTAGTAATTCTTGTTTATAAATGGCATTGGAAGAAAAAATGGCAGCACTTAGCATCTTTGTTTTCCTTGATCTATGTGTTACGATGTTTGCAATGTTTCTTATTGAACTTGTTTTTCAGAATGATAGACAAGAAAGATGACACAAATGACACTTCTATGATTGATATAAGATATAAGCAGGATAAAAATGGAACTGAAGTTGTTGCTGTCCTCGACAAGCTGTATGTATGTGCTAGTATGGAATTTTTGTTGACAGTAGCACATTTTTTCATTAAGTCAATGCCGGTATCTTCAGCTGAAGGATCTGCACAGTTCCAATTAAAGCAAGTTGCTTCTGGGAAATCCAAGGCAGAAACAGGTCTGTAAAACCAATTTCCACCTACCTCCATTTCCCTCCTTTGCAGATTTCATTGTGAAAATAACTCATCCAAAAGCTTTCAAGCTGCTGTCTTAGGAAATCAGTTTATTTTTCAGAATGTGTAGATTGGCCACAGACACAGTAGATAGCTTTCCTCTTTCTGGTTTTTGTATTCATGGTTGGTTTTTTAACTTATTTTCACAGAAATATCTGTTCGGCCAAACATGACAGTAAAAGCTGTGGTTATGGATCCAGAAATTGTATTTGTTGCTAATTTGACCAATGCTGATGCCCCTGCCTTAAAAGTTTCCTTCCAATGTGACTTTTCTCTGACATCAGACAAGCTTGCACAAAGGATGACTGCTCAAGTGAAGGCCTTCAAAGTGTTGGCCTGTGCCTTTCTCAAAGAAAAACAAGGCAAGAATGTTACTACGGTAAGGAAACCAATGTTTTAACATGGAACAAGTAACTAGAACTGGTGGCAGGTATGTCCCTTAGCTGGCATATCTATAGCACTCAAAACTCAGTTTTCATATCATTGATTATTCAGAAGAGAGGAGGGGCCTGTGCCATTTCAAGGTGAATCTTTTATCAGTAGGTGCAGGACATAAGCACTTAGAGCTCTGTCTATAACCCATGCTGTGCATTTGTAAATTACATTTAAAGTTTCTTAGTGAAGAAACTCTAAGAGGGGTTTGAAGCTCCAGACCTTTTGCAGTGTTTTGTCCCTGCCTGTTGGTTTCCTTGTTGCAGTAGAGGCCTGAGCAGCCTTTTGAATGGAAATTCATCTGCACATGCCTGCCAAGGCAACACTCTGCACCACCACTAAGGTGGCTGGTGTGGTTTATCTCCCATGTGCTTATCTTCCCTTATGCATTTAGGGGTTTAAGGATTATGGGGTTTTTTACAATATTGTGCCTGTCTGTGTGTCTGGTTTCTTGTTTTGTGTGGGTTTTAAGCATTATGTCAGAAGCTTCTATTGCACTGGCTTTTAACCTCCCAGTACAAAATGGTGCTTGTGCAAATTGGGATGCACTTTATGCAGTGTTTTTACACTGAAACACAAAGTAAAAACTTCATGGGATCGGTGCCCCTTTGGCCCATGGAGTGAAAAAAATACAAGACCTTATGAAAAAAGTTAGATTTAAGGGTTCACCTTAATAATCAAATTGTTTTTCACTCAGGTGTTACGGCCTTGCTCTTTGGTCATGGAAAATATGGTACACACTTCAGGGTTACACACTGTGGCAGTTACAATAGAGGAACTAACTATTAAGGTAAGATTATTAAAATTGTCTTTGGAAGAACAGTTATGTTTCTCAAGCTGTAGCTTGGTTTTTGTTGTTTGGGGTTTTAAAATTTGTTTTAAATTACTATTTTTAAAAATTTTATTGTATTTTATTTTGTTTGCATATTGTTATTTACATTTTTAATTTCTCTATTAGTCTAATTCCAGAAATATGCATTTTAGAACTGCTATGTTGGAAAAAGTCTTTGTGTGTTTGTCATTGTGACAGTTTCTTGACCAAAAAGGAATAATTTAAGTACTTCAGATTCTAGGATTCCTCCTACCACTTCCTTCCAAAGTTACAAAATAACTCTTCCCTCTGCTGCTGCCACCACTATTTTTGGGATATTTTACAGGAAAAGAAACAAGAGGAGGTCCCTGAATGGATTCTTTTCTTTGGAAATTAAATTGCATCTCTTAAAAGACTTTTCATGTTTGCTATTTCCATGTACCATAGATTTTGTATTTTAATAAAAGTTTTTTTTCTTTATTCAAGATATCACCAATAATTTTGAATACCGTCATGACCATTATGGCTGCCCTAAAACCCAAACCAACAGAGGAGGATTCTAGAGGAGCAACTGAAGTTTCTAAGAATTTGTGGCAAGTGAAGCCTATAGATGAGTGCAATGCTTGGTTTCTTGGTGTTGACATAGCCACAGAAGCAACAGAAACTTATAAGGACTGTGAGCAGATTCTGAAGCAAGAGAAATTTGACATTGTAGTGAAATCAGTTCAGCTAACCTTGGAATGTGGTCTGGGACATCGAACTGTCCCTTTACTGTTTGTGGAATCAACATTTTCAGGTGTTCTTAAAAACTGGTCCTCACTGATGGAGGTCACTGCTGATACGTCACTGGAGGTATGTGGGGTTAAACTGTTAGCAGTTGAAAACACTTCCAAGAGTTGAAGTGACTTTTAATACACTTTATATGTGCTCAATTAATAATAGGTTTAAATTGTAATCTGCTTCTTTAGTCAGGCAAGTAAGATTTTAATGGCAGCTATGGTGTTACCAGGATGCTTGGTTGCTCTCAGAGCAAGCCAGGGAATGAACTCTTCAAAAATGGTGTAATTTGTGAAAAATACATGATATATTACGCTTCTTTGTGTTAGTTTTTAAAACCATTACAAATTAATACTAGATCACCAAAACATGAAATGAAGATTCATTCTTTTCTTATTAATGTTTTAGTGTTTAGGTACCTTATTTAATTTTGATGATTTCTTTAGGTTCATTATTACAATGAAACCTATGCAGTGTGGGAGCCGCTTATTGAACGAGTGGAAGGAGGAAAGAAGCAATGGAATTTAAAGCTGGAGGTGTGTAAAGATACTTGACACTATGTGAAATGGTGTGAATAGACAGCTATTTTTTAATTTCTTAAAAATTTTATGGGGTGTTGACTTTTTGAATGCTGTTACGTGAAGGAGCTATGCAGTTTTACATAAGAAAAAAATAGTTCTTTAGAGATTGTAATGTTTTTCTGAATAATATGAATTATCAGTGCATGGACACAATGAAGCTTGTAACCATGCAGAGAAGAGAAACTAACTTGCCTTCTATGTTGGTATTAAGTTTGCATGTTTGTTTAAAGCATCTGATATTTACAAGGCAAAGTAGATATTACTTTGCTTGCAAAATGGTCAACTGTAAGTCGAGTAGTTTTTTTCCTGCTTTAACACAGGAGAAAGTAACCTATAGGTTTGTAATTATCTAATGAAATTTTTCTTTTAGATGAAGACTAACCCTGTCCAGGAGAGAAGTCTGCTGCCTGGGGATGATTTCATTGTTATTCCTGAGCCACAAACAGCAATTAACATCTCTTCAATGGATACAATGAATATAACCATATCCAAATGTTGTCTTGCTGTTTTCAGTAACCTAGCCAAGGTAACCCCAACAGGCAGAAGGTGCTCAGTTATGTGCTTCCATAGGAAATTGTGAATTTTCTTTGTTTTAAGAACGATATTGGCTGCCAGTCAATGGCTTTTCTGCAGTTCTCACAAATGTTACCTGGAAGGGCTGAGGAGTTTGACTCAGACAATTCCATTAGGCTCAGCACAAAGATGGGGTTATCTTTTAAAAGTACTAACTTGTGTGTTAGAACAGTAAATGTGCCTATGCAGAACTTAAGGTGCCACACATGCAGGTTAAATGGGCATGAAATGCTCTAATAAACACAGCTGTTTCCTACAATACTACTTCTGAAATATTAAAACAGAGATTTACTCCCTTTCCATATTGTCTGCTTAATTGAAAACCAAGAAAAGTGTGCATATTAGCATTGGCCTTTAAACTGCAGGAGTAGCATGTCCCATGTGTTAAAAATATTTTTTGCCCCTATTTTTCTTGTGATAGTAGTTGTGCTTATGAATGGTTGAGGCTGCTTTTCCCTCCTTTTTTTTCTGAAGAAATTTTGGTCAGTAAATCAAGCTGTTTTTACAGAATGTGACTTATGCCTATTTATTTTTTAATTCTAAATGAAGAGCAGATCTTTGAGTTCTTGCTTACACCGTAGGTTTGTATTGGCAGTCAGTTATTGTGACTTCTGTGTAACTGAACAAAAATTTGTAGGTACAAGTTGTGATTGAATCTGGAGCTTGTACATATTCCATCTCCTCATGACTTCTGTGTTCCAGATCTTATGTTTCTCTTACAAGCTAAGATTTGGAAAAATTCCCCATGAGGAGCATGAATGCTTATTGTAGCATCAACATTTGCTGCAAATCACAGAATAAAATTAAATTCTCTTGAAGTAACCTGTACTTGCCTGAAATACTACTAAACAAAACACAGGTCTTGCTGTATATAATTCCTCCCCTCTTTAAAAAGGTTGTTTCTGGGAACTCTTTTATAGCCCTTATAGGTTTGTTATTGTGGTTATTCATGTGTGACATGTTGTATATGTTGTGATTTACAGGCATTTTCAGAAGCAACTGCATCCACCTTTGGCTATTCCTTTAAAGAGACAGCCCCTTTTATAGTGAAAAATGCCCTGGGTGTTTCTCTCAGAGTTCTTCCTAGCTCCAATTTTCGGATTGTGGGTTCATTTGAAAAAGAAAACATGAATGAAATAGAAACTGGTCAGAGCATGGAACTGGAATACTGTGGTTTTGAAGCACCCCAGCGAGGAAGGCTGTCTGCATTGCACCGACAGGAAAGCTCTGCCTTCTCTTTGAATTTAGGTATTGTGCTAAGGAGCACTGTTAAGACAGGCTGTGCAGGGCAAGATGGGAGTTAAGTTCAATGGGATAGAAATTCAGGTCAAGTGCATTGTGTTGGAATTACCTTTGAATGTTGATGCCAATTAAAAAAACACCAGAGAATAGCTACTGGGCTTCTTAAAGAGATGGAAAACTCCTCTGTTATGGTTTTTCAGAAAGTGGAAAGAGTGCTATTTTTTTCTACCCCTTGGAAGAACATTCTGGTGGAGTCATGGATGGGCCCCTGTGACTTAGGCCTCTGTGTTCCAGCTCCTGTTAAACAGAATTTCCATTTCTTCTATCACTACCTTTATTTGGCTTTCTGTAGTCACCCAGCTACTTGAGACCGGTTATGATTCTGTATTTTTAGTTTTGCCAGGAAATATTCCTGAGAAAACAGGTTAAAATAGTTACTAATATGTAATCATCTGAGTTTTTCCCTTTCCATCACATCCCATATGAAGCTACTTGGCCATGATAGAAAGCTTGTTCTCTGTTCATTAACTCAGCCAACAAATACCTTTGATAACTGCCTCCAGTATTTCCCATGCTGTGTTTAAATCACAATATAAAATTGTGGATTTGAGGAGTGTTTGGACCCTAAAGCTTTCCTTCAGTGCTACTCACGTACCATTTAAGGTCCTTTTGCCAGAGGATACTTTGGTCCTGGTTGTTGCTGGGTTTTGAGAAGCTGATACTGTTCAGATAGGAACTGACAATGTGAATTGTGTTGCTAATCAAGCCTTCTGTCTGTTTTTATGGCTCAGAACTGGAGGGCTATCAAGAGGCACTCAGCATTCCCGTGGCCAAGCCAGGCCGCCGCCTGTACTGGCTCCGAGATGCTGCGGGTCACTCGCACTGTGCTGTTGTGCAGGTGGATGCTGCAGAAGGGAACAAGGTCATCACTGTGCGCTCCCCCCTGCAGGTACAAACCAGCCCCAGCCCCTGGAAGCACTGCTCTGCAAGGAGCACCTGCCTTTTCTTCCTTAATGCGTTTTTTTGAGCTCATGCTTTGCCAAAATGTTGCCTAAAGGTCAGTTAATAAGTGTTTTGGTCTATTTGCTACATGAGTCTTCCTTTGGCTTTCTAATATTCTCAGCATTTGGGATACTTTTTATGCTATGAGGCATTTTAAGTGTGTTTTTCAATTCATAGAGCTTTAAATAGACTTTTCTCATATACTTGTGTATTAAGATAGCTCAAGTCTGTTTTCTAGAGGAATTTGGTGAAATATACTGATGTTGGTTTTCTTTGTTGTTGCTGATACCTTTTCCTTTAGAAATTTGTACCATAGAAATGTAGTGAAAATTACTCATTTTAATTCTAGATCAAGAACCATTTCTCAGTTCCATTTGTGATCTATCAACTGGCTAAAGGCTCCAAGTCACTGAAGCCAATTGGCATATCCAAGCCAGAAGAAGAGTTTCACGTTCCTTTGCATTCATACAGGTATGTTTGCTCTGCTCTCTCGGGCCAGTCTTTGTGACACTGGTGCACAAATACAGCATTAGTTTTGAAACCTTAATTTGCATGTGGAAGTCTTCCTGACTGGACTAAAACTCAGAAGTGCTGTCTTTGTTAGGTAATTAGTGTGCTGCAAAAGCACTTCAGAATGTTAGCCATGACTTGAAAATGATGAAGGTAGCTGTTAGTGCAAAGCCATTGTGTACAATCCCTGCTGTTTTCCTACAGGTGCCATCTGTATGTCCAGCCAACAGGAATATTTGAGGGTCAGTACAAGGAGTCTACAACTTACATTGCCTGGAGAGAAGAGCTACACAGGAGCAATGAAGTCAAGTGCTTGTTACAGTGCCCAGCCACTGAGACCAGTTTCTTGCCTCTAATAGTCAGCTCAACAGCTGTACCTGATGAACTAAATTTTATTTCGAGTTCTGTCGAGGAGTTGGATCCTGCCTACATTATCCACCTTTACCCTACACTGACTGTGAGGAATCTTCTACCATACTCCTTGAGATACTTACTTGAGGTAAGCTACTTTAGGGTTTTATTTGTAAACCCTTTACTTTGTTTTAAGTAGGAATGCATTTACTTAGAAGTGAAGGTAAATGTAGTGTGGAAGATGCTGAGTGTTGGGTTGTGTGTTTTGTAAATGAGTGAGGCAGATAATTAATTCTGGATGTTTTGGGGATTGTTTTAAATTTGTGTGTACTTGACCAGCTCTGTCTGCTCCTTTAACAGGAATCCTGTACTGGATTTGTCTTTTTCTTTTACATTCTTCTGAGATTCTGTTTGTATTTTGCGAGCTTCACAAGAAGAGGTGTAAGAGAGAGAATCTGTAATTTCTAGAGCTTTTTTTTTTTGTATGTAGAAAATGCAAATTCTCTCCATTCTGACCCTGATTCTTTACTGATGACTATTGTGAAGTCTTGCTTTCACAAATTGGAAGAGTCTTTGAAGGATGCTACATAGACCATTTTCCTGTCTGTTCAGTATTTTCAGTATCTAGAGTATTTCTTCATTAAGGCTGAGTGATTTTAGTAAATACAACAGGTGTGAGCATCCTTGTTTGTTCTGTTTAGTCCTACTTGTGTAACTGTGTGGCATTCATTTAGATCTTTCACTCTGTCCCACATCCCAATGGCATTATTCCCAGTTTTCCTCACCTCCATTGTACTCCAATACTTGGAGTAACAGAGTGTAGAGCAGAGTGCTGTTGCCTTGACTGAGGAGCTAAAAAATAGTACTTCATATCTGTTTCTGAAGTCACTGTGCCTGTACAGTGCTTATTGTCTTCACATCCCTGGGCTAATCAAGTCTGGCCACTATTCCATACAGCAAAATATACTGTTTATCAGTAAAAATGTTTATCAGCAAAAATTAGGAAAGCTGTTGTTGGATGCTACTGCCTGAGCAAAGTGGTGCAAAACAATAGTATGGCAGAACTGGCAGGTTTGTGCCTTGGGGGTTCTTTAGTGTGAAAAGTCCTGACTGTACAACTGCAGCATGGTCCAGTGCAGTGTTACACCAGTATTGTAAGAATATGAATAAGAACTCATTGCCAAAATCCTTTGGAAATCATGGAGGAGAGAGAGAGGAATGGAAACAGGATATGTTAGAAGTAGTTTGCCTTCCTGAAATCCAGAATTAAGCTCTGCAAGTCAAGTGCTGTTGATCTCAAGTTATTCACAGGATCAATCTCAAGTGAAAGTGGTTGGAGATTAGGACATGGGTTACTGAGGTATCTGAAATCTATATCCCACAAGACAATAAAATGCTGGTTCTTGAACACCTGCATTTCATGTGTTGAAAACTTAATTTGCCTTGTCTAATTTTGCTCCAGGGAACCGCAGAAGCCCGCGAATTAACTGAAGGGAGCGCTTCAGATGTTTTTCATTCAAGAATCAGTGGAGAAATAATGGAGCTTGTGCTGTTAAAATACCAAGGCAAAGATTGGAATGGCCATCTTAAAATTTGTGATGGCATGCCTGAATTCTTCCCTGTGCGTTTCACCTCTCACTGTGCCTCAGAGATGACAGTGGACGTTTACATCCATACGAGGTGGAGCGGGAGCTGCGTGGTCCTGTCCGTGTTCAGTCCCTACTGGATCATCAACAAGACCTCCCGTGTTCTCCAGTACCGGGCTGAAGACACTCACGTGAAGCATCCAGCAGACTATAGAGATATTGTCTTGTTTTCATTTAAAAAGAAAAATATCTTTAGTAAGAACAAGGTATGCTTACTTTAGATGGCAGTCTTTAGGCTGTGCTCTGAGGAGGAAAACACACACACGTTTTACATAAGGAATATCTTTATGTAGTTTTTAAGTCTAAAGGCTTTCATTTGACTGTTGCTTTCTTTAGTATTTGGACATTGAAAATGCACACTGTAAATAATCTGTTTTATGTTAAACACAGTCCTTTTGGTTTGATTTTGGTATGGTGTGATGGTTGCATGGTCAAGTGAAGAGTATTGCAGTAGAATGTTTTTGTAAGTGGTCCTTCATTCCTTTTAAATAACTTTCCTTACCTTACAGTAGTTGAAAAAATGGTTGAAAAACTGTTCATTTGATTAATTCCTTCCATCTCTTGTAGTTTGTGAAGCACCACAAAGTTGTGGGCTTTTTTTCCCATCTATGTGTGCTGTCAAAAGCATGAGTCAATGAGGACTACTCTGCTTGGATACCTTTTACTACAACATCTTTTCCAGAACTCGATCATAGATTAGTAAATCAGAATATGAATAATGTCACTACATTCTTAGGTTGTCCTAGTTTAAGGAAGATGTTAAAAGCACTGAAGTGTTGTTTTTACACTGCTATATGTGCTATAATTGCACTCCATAATGCATTAACTACAGGATGAAAATGAGTTTACTGAATTACTCTGTGTTTTTGTTTCTTATGTGTAGATCCAGCTCTGTGTTTCGACTAGCACTTGGTCCAGTAGCTTTTCCCTTGATACTGTAGGAAGCTATGGATGTGTCAGGTGTTCAGCTAATAACATGGACTATCTGGTAAGATCTGTTTCAGGGATTTGTGAAGCTCTCTTTGGGTTCTTCTGGCTTGACTTCTTTTCTGGAAATGTTGTGGTACTTGCTGTTTGAAAACACAATGATGACCATGCATAGTGGAGATAATTGTTCACAATTGTTTGCAAGTGTTTAGATCTGCACTGCTTATTCCAGACTACATTTCCACAATTAAGAATAAAGGGATGTGAGGAGTTGTGTTTCCACGTAGTCTTTAACTGTTTTCTGATGATAATGGTCATTTTAAGTTGTCCTGATTTAATCTAGAGGGATTTCTGGTGGATTTTCCCCACAGAAGCTACAGCTGTACAATGCTGCTACTAAGCCTGTCAGTTTACTCTTGTGTTAGTTGTGTTGCATAAGCTGCTGATTTTACTGCATGTTTGGTGCCTTTATTTCAGATGGACAGAGCAGGAGTGTTGTATGTGTTAGGCTTCATAATTACATTGATGTTGGCTTTTCTATTTTTTCCATCTTGACTTTTCTTCTTAGCTTGTTGTTGATTATTTGCTCAAATTCTCCTTGTCCAACAGGTTGGAGTTAGCATCAGAATGAGCAGTTTCAACCTTACCAGGATAGTTACCTTCACTCCATTCTACACAATAGCAAACAAATCTTCTCTGGAACTTCTAGTTGGAGAAATTGGTCCTAATGGTTCTCTTCCAACTAATAAATGGAATTATATCTCAGCTTCAGAGGTAATGTTTCATGATTTTTCCTTTTGGTATCATTTTAGACAAACAGCTGGTGTTTAAGTGTCACGTAAAGAAAGAGCAGTTCTCTTACGGAAGCTGTCTCTTCTGGTGGCACGACATGGATATTTCACATCCTAAGGGAACTTGAACGGTACAGGTTGCATATGCTGGTACATTAATCAAGTCCTTCAGTTTAGGTAGCTTAGTTGATGTAGATAAGTTCATCAGGAGATTCTTAGGTAAAAACTAAGGCATGTGAAAGAGTCTTAATCACACAAACCTGTTTGTTTCACTGCTGGGTTACCATATTGAACATACGTGAAATGTCGAAGCCATGTGTATTTCTTGTCTTACAGTGTCTTCCATTTTGGCCTGAAAACTCATCTGGTGAACTTTGTGTAAGAGTAGTTGGCTATGAAACATCATCCAAACCATTTCTGTTCAAAGCCCAGGATAATGGTACTCTGCTGAAACTGGAAGAATTGGTGAGACTGACTTTGTGTAGTCTGTTGCTAATTCTCCATTTTAGCCCTATGAAAGCTTGACTGAATGAAATCATCAAGATCAAAACTTGTCCCTTAAGTTATGGATACACTGCACTCCATTCAGTTCTGTTGCATAAAAAAAGTTAGGAATGGAGTTTGAAGTGTTAAGGTTTTCATAGCTGTGTAGTCAAGTTGATTTACTTGTGACAAGCTTATAGGAAATAGAATAGCTCTGTTGCTGTTAAGTTACAATGGTATGCTGTACCTCTGACATGTGGGCTTTTTGCAGAGGGTATGTCTTGGGTGCCTTCAGTTTATTTAAATAAGTAACAAAAATACATTCTATTTTAGGATTTCTTGATAAGCTATTTAATTGCTGGAGGCACACAGTTCATGGTTAAATTAATTTGACTCAAATGAAGAGTAGTATAATTTCAGAACTCACCCTAGCTTAGCATCAGGGAATGTGTTTATAAAGGTACCGTGTTCAGTCAAGTCTTTGGCTCTAATGCTTATCATAGTTCTGATTGGAATTAATGCACAGAACAAACACTGGGCTTTGTGTAACTTGCTCTCCAGAATGGGGGCTTGCTGGTAGATGTGAATGTCTCTGAGCACTCTACTGTGATAAGCTTCACGGATTACTACGAGGGAGCTGCCCCAGCTCTGATTGTGAACCACACCCCATGGGACTCTCTCAGATACAAACAGAGGTATGTGAAAGAAACTGTTCACCATTGCTTGTGTAACCAGGGGACATGCTGGTTAAACATCACCAGGATATCACATGGGTATCAGCAAGAGCTAATGAGCCTACAGCTGGACCTGTCTGGGGTGAATATCTTAGGCCCTTCATGCCTCACTGCTGGGGGGTGGAGTATTTAGTGCTGGGGTTTGCTTGCACCACTTCCATCAGTGCTTTTAAGCAGTGAGTGCTGTTATTTTCTGCTTGTCTTTTAACCTGCAGTGGATTGCAAGAGGAAATGGAGTTGAAACCAAGGCAAGTATGCCTCTTTGCCTGGACAGACCCAACCAAACCAAGAAAACTGACTTGGGGCTACTCTCAAAATTTTGGTGAACATGACCTTCTTAAGGTAAATTTCATAAGGGGAGAAGTGAATGCTGAACCAATTTAGGACCATTCCAAAATGAAAACTATCTAGGAGAGAGCTTCCTCAATAACTTTGCATTTGTCTCATCCTGTAGGTCACTTAGAGCTACTGTCAAGAACAAAGATTTTAGATATTTTAGTCCATTGTGTCTGTCTTTAATCAGGTGTCCACTTGCACCTTACACTAAAATGAATCCTTCAGAAGTGGTTGGGTTCTTTTGTAGAGTAACACAGAGTTAACAAAAACATTACTAGCTAAAAGAAGGGACAGGGAAGTAAACTTGAGTTTCAGTTGTACTGGAAATGGGTTTAATTTCACACACCTGAACTCAGACAAAAGCAATTACAGTTTTACTGTCATTTACTTTACTGTATAAGCACTTCCTTGGGTCAAATTTTTCACATTTAAAACCAATTTCCTTACTTATAATTATGGTCACATTCACGATTCTTTGGGGCTTTTGAGAAAAGGGCTTTAATTATCTCAGTTTTGCCTTACAAATTAAAAACTAAGGAGTATCTGCTTTTGAAGAGCAGAGATCGTAGTAATTCTCTGGTTTGACTCTTTCATGGTGTATGATTTATTGCCTTCTTCCACTATTACTAGGATTCCAAGCCTTTTGCTTTGCTCTGAAGGCCTTTGTTTCCTAATGAGTTCCAATATTATTCTAAACCACAAATGTTGCTGGAATGTTAAGTTTACAAAAGGGAGGAAGGAATATCCCAACCTCCAGCTTCTTTCCAGTGTTAGGGTAAAAGGTGCAACCAAGTCAGGACAGTGAAGTGAACTAAATGAACAGGAAAAATATTGAGTTCTGGTTTGTGTTTGTCTGTAAACTTGCTTATAAACATAGAGCAACATCAAGGATTTACTCATGTGATATGCTTTTTTTTTTTTCCCTGCTGCAGGATGATTGTGGCCAGTTCCCTTACAATGCCAATACTCAAATTCACTGGGTGTCTTTCCTGGATGGACGGCAGCGAGTGCTGCTTTTCACAGATGATGTGGCACTGGTGTCTAAAGCACGCCAAGCAGAGGAGCTGGAGCAACCTGATCAAGAAATAAACTTGTCAATCCATAGTCTTGGACTTTCTCTAGTTAACAATGAAAATAAAAAAGAAATCTCTTACATAGGAATTACTAGGTACTGCACATGGAAGTTTAAATATTCCTTTGAATAATGAAAATTTGGCAGCATATTATAATTTTAGCAACAGAGTCGAATGGGATATATTTCAAGTTAAATTAAGTGAAACATGTTTAATTAAAATCCAGTTTTGCATTTACTCCTATTGTGGAATTAGAACCAATAGGATTTAACTGCCTCCTTTTTTTAGCTTTTATTTTAAAAAGACATAATAGGGCTTTTGGAGCCTGAGAAATTAGAAAAATACATTTTACATGGTTTACATGCATAAGGAAGGTATAAGCACTCTGAAATCGCTGATTTTATTATTTGTCTTGTAGTTCTGATGTTGTTTGGGAACGGAAACCAAGGCAAAAGTGGAAACCATTTAATCAAAAGCAAATAAACCTATTGGAACAAGCATATCAAAAGTATCTCTCCAAGAGTGCTTTCCAAGGTCCTGGTTGGCATAAACTGGACAGCAATACTGAGGTGTGTATTGAGTTTCAGTGCTTAAATGCTTGCAGAACAAGTGCAACAGTTCAAACAGATTTCTGGTGTGCCAAGTTGGGATAGATGCTGTGTGAAGAGAAGCAGAAACAAGAGGCAAGGTTTTTATTTAAATAGTTGTACAGTTTACACAGTAGAATGTTTTTGTCTTGTGTTGATACTGGGGCAGTACTGAGCTATTATCCAGGCTTGTATTGTAAAGTGAGAATTTCGGAGGATCTTTCTTTTGTGTGCTAGAAAAGATTGCTTGGTGTCTGCATGTTAGTTGTGAAGCTATATTTGCAGTTTATACCCTAAATTCTTTGCAGAAATTCTAGTTTTAGCTTCTTAATAAGATACAGTTCCCATTACTTGATATGGAAAAGGACTCTTGAAATTAATCCACTTACCTGAGCTTGTTCAGACATGAATTATACATACCTGTATTCCATGCATAAAGAGTGTATTCAATTGGCTAAGTCCAATACAACCATTTCATAGTACCATAGACAGGCTTGTTTCCTTCTATCAACCTTTCATTTGAAAAACATATATACACCCTCAGCTCTTTGAATGCTGGAGTTGTGACCATTGCAGTATAGTACATTCCATTGATAGTACATGGTATCAAATATTCTATCTGTAGGTCATTACATTTCACTCTCAATAAAGGGAAGCTTTATGCTTCTGCTTCTCATAACTTAAAAGTTGCAGGAGCAGGGAAAAAATGTCAGTTGGGAAAGTAGTCAGTTGCATATAAATATCTTGAATAATGCCAGTGTAATATATAACTCATGAAGAAATAGCTGCTTAGATGACACAGAGATTCCTACTTGGGACAGCTGAAGCTACAATGTAATGTCCTTGTCAGACTAACTGGTGGTTTTCATTACTTTCCATGCAGTTAATTAGATTAGGAGAAATTCATTAGCCTTGAGGTCTGATAATAGGGAGAACACAGGGATTATTTGCTAGTCTGTTAACTAGTAATGTACCATTTTATTGTTTCCCAAATTCAACTGTATCTTAGCTCTTCTTTCTTACACCTGCAGGTGAATTTTAGTAAGTCTCCGATGGAAATGCGTCTCCCAGTGAGATGCAGCATCCGCCGTAACTTCCTGTCAGGAATTCAGGTGGAATTCAAGCAGTCACCTCACCAGAGAAGCTTAAGGGCTCAGCTGTACTGGCTGCAGGTACCAGCCTTCCCCTGGTTTTGCAACTAGGCACAGTAATGCTTTGATTTTATTCATTTCTGTGAAGAAGTAGCTCCAAATCTTGTGCCTGTGGTGCTTTGCTCACGCCATTGGTGTAGCAGGGGTGCTGTGATGGAAAGGCATTGCAGAACTGTCATGCCAGGATTTTGCAAGTAGTATGGATAGAATTCCACAAAACTGTGTGCTAATGTAAAGCAGGGTGCTATGATGGAGAGTTTATTTCGAAAGAGCTGTGTTTTGGTGTTTTAAAACCAGAAATTTTTCAAAATTTGTTCACTGTAGTCTTTACACAAAAGTGTAACATTATTCTACAGAGTATCTCTAGGGCTTTAGAGATCTTTAGTACAAAACCTGCCTGTCTAATGAGAAGTAGAGAACGAGCAATTAAAGATGCTAAAATAGTATGCAGTAATGTATCTGCATGTAATATTAGCACTGAATTAATGTGCAACACTTGCAATAGATCAGCTTAGTCCAGTCAGTACTGATAGTGGTGCCAGCAGAGCACTTTAACAGTTACTAGTGAGAAGTGTTCAGTGCTAGAGGGAAACAATGTTGAGTCGCCATCACTGCCAACTTCATCTCTGCTGCCCTTACTGTGGACCCTGGTGCTTTTTCTGACCAGCTGGTGGGGAAGTTTGCTCTTTCCTTTTAGCTTTCATTTTGTTTTTACTTTGCCTGAAGGTGGTTGTCACTATATAGTCAGTGTATGCCATCAGCTGCAGACCTTGTGTGTGAGTTTTTGTGGCTGAGAACCTCTCTTAAGCATCTCTTGTGCAGCACTTGCAGCCATCTGACCTTTTATACCTGAATGAGTAACATTCCACAATGATATCAAAGTAATTCTTTTGCTCTTTCCTCCTTCCACCCAAGTAAGTAGGGCAGTCCTCTTGAACACAATTTATAAACAAGTTACTCAAGCCTTCTCAAATGTTGGATTATCATGTCACTAAAATATTCCTGTAATTATGCAATCATTTTTTAGGTTGATAATCAATTACCAGGATCCATGTTTCCTGTTGTATTTCACCCTGTAGCCCCTCCCAAGTCGATTGCTTTGGATTCAGGTAAGAGAAAGCCTATAATAATATCAGATATATTCAGCCTTGAAAGTAGGAGCTTGGCAATTTATTTTTAAGTGTTTTTTCTCTTCAGAACCAAAACCCTTCATTGACATCAGCATCATCACTAGATTCAATGAATACAGCCAAGTCCTGCAATTCAAGTGAGTGTAACAGTGTGTTGTAATTTGATTTTAGAGAGGTAATATATTTTGGAAGGGAGCTTGGTTTTCAAGTTTGTTCTCCTATCCAAACCACTCTTGACTTCAGACTGAGTTTTTACATGTCTCCAGTAAAAAAATATGGTTCACAAAGGAACTTAGGTTTCGAAAATAAGGACTGACCACGTGAAGAGACTGTTATGCAAATTCTTCAGCAATCAGAATTATTTCCTTCTTGTACTACAGTATCAGAGTTGTGTGTCTGTCTGCTGTGCAGTGCTGGCCAGTAAGCACTTCTAAACTGTAACTTGTGGTTGTAAATCTCAATATGTGACATTGCATAGCAATACTTCACTTGAGTAGGCTAAGCATGTAATATTAAAGTTGAATTTATACAAGTATACACTTTTTTCCCCATTTCAGGTACTTCATGGTTCTTATTCAGGAAATGGCGCTGAAAATTGATCAAGGATTTTTAGGAGCACTTAGTGAACTTTTCACTCCATCTACAGACCCAGAAGCTGAAAGACAAAGGGTAGTGTATGAGAGCAACTGACTTTTGCTGGAATGGGACCATAAGTGATTGAGGAATTTAAGTGAATATCAGTATAATATAAAATGGAAAAATCATCCAGAAAATTTGTGTCTGTTATGGATTGTTGGTTTTTTTGGGTTTTTTCTTCTATTCCTGGATTCGTTAGTATGCTCATATTTAGGTAGTTAATTGTATTTAACTATGATTATTTTTTCTACTGCTTATTGATATATATATAAACACATTTAGCTATAATATGGTTAATTGTATTACATATATGATGAGATTAACTTTTTTTTTTAATGGTGAAACCAGTCTAAACTAATTCAGCAAGATGTGGATGCACTTAACACTGAGCTAATGGAGTCGTCCCTAACAGACCTGTCAATGCTCAGCTTCTTTGAACATTTCCATATTTCTCCAATTAAGGTATGCAATAGAGAGATTATTGGTTAATAAAACATCCAATTGATTCATTACAGTAAATGCATCCCTAGTGGGGATTTTATGTTCTCTAGAATTTAATACTTCTTTGGAAAACTTCCTGTGTTGCCCATGAGTACCAACAGATCTTTAACCATAACTAAGTGGGAAGAATCAATGGGTATAATATTGCTGAAAGCCAGATAAAATTGTGGTAAAATAATGTATAGTAAATTGTATTAAAATACACTTTCATGGGATTATCTTCATGTCTCTCTTGAAGCAGTTAGATTTTTTTGGAAGAAGAAGGGAAGAAAAATCATCAGTAGATGAAATGATAGATTTCCTCAAGTTTCATCACTGATTTCTTTACATGTGCACCACACTACCTGTCTGCTCTGGCTTTTCTTTGTCTTGATTTGTCTTGTTTTGCTAATTCTGTCTTGACAGTTGCATTTGAGTTTGTCTCTGGCTTCTGGTGGAGAAGCATCAGATAAGGGGGAAGACATGATAGCCATCCATTCTCTGAATTTGCTGTTGAAAAGTATTGGAGCTACTCTAACAGATGTGGATGATCTTATTTTCAAGTAAGCAAATAAAATTGATTTGGGTTGTTTGTGTTTTTTTGTTTAATACTCTGGCTAAGGCCACTGTACAATTAATAACTGGATCCATGGTAAACCTTGCTGACTGACTCTAGTCTAAGTTTATACAGCCTTGGGGGAAAGGGAGAAATGGAGGGAAGATGGGGTTTGGGATCTTTTCTGAGGCAATAGTCTTCAGGATTCTATGAAGGAAAGCAGAGAAGTATTTGAAGAATGAAGGAAAGACATGTTTAACTAATGCATGATTACTTGTCTTTCAGACTTGCTTTCTTTGAAATTAAGTACCAGTTCTGCAAGAGAGATCAACTGAGGATGAGAGTTGTTAGACATTATAGTGAACAAGTAAGTTTATTTAGTCAAGCCTTTGTGTAAAATTTTGAGTATGTTTCTTAAAGATGTTATTTTCCTTCACCAGATACTTAGCTGGGCACTCTAGTACCTTACTTGGGTTGTAAATTAAAAAATGAGCCAGGCTTAGGTTCTGATGTGTGACAACAGCTCATAACACTGCTTTTATTGTTTGCCTCTTTTCTTCCCTCTCATCATTTAGTTCCTGAAGCAGATGTATGTTCTTGTACTTGGATTAGATGTTCTTGGAAATCCTTTTGGTTTGATCAGGGGTTTGTCTGAGGGAGTTGAAGCTTTCTTCTATGAGCCATTCCAGGTATGAGTTCCTGATTCTTTAAATGTGTCTTTAGAAAAAGCTGATTGAATGTACTGGTAGGGTTATAGTTTGTTGTCACTGTACTCCACACCCTCAACAGGCAGGCAGCAGTAATTTTTTAATGTGGATTTCAAAGAAATAACCTATTCAGTTTGCCTTACTTGCATCAATGTAAAGGAATTTCTAGTTTTCCTTGAAAAAATACGCATTATTGTGTCGTTTTCTGCCATTCTTAATAAATTTCATTTTTAGGGTGCTGTTCAAGGACCTGAAGAATTTGCTGAAGGCTTTGTAATTGGTGTTAGAAGTCTTCTCGGGCACACAGTGGGTATGTGTTATAATGTTCTGTTTTGGAGAGTTCCCATATTATTTTTCTAGTGAGTATCTAAGGCTGTCATACTGTTGCCAGTGTTTGTGATATAGATCATTCACACATAATTTACCTGAGACCATCTAAATATCTGTTTGTAGACTGAGCAACCAATGTAAGAAACATTATAAGAGCATAGTTATGTGCCCTGGATAAATAAGAAGCATAATTTTAATGGTCCTAAAATGTTTGGATAAGTGTTCTGTTATCTTAGATTTTTATTTATAATATAATAAATAATTTAGCTGACAGTAATTAGAGAAAGCACTATTTCATCCATTATGCTATGTAACATATAGTGAAGTGCTCTAAGTGTTCCCTATTGCTTTATGTATGGATATCAGGCCAGATTCTGAATTCCTCACATCTCAACTGAATATGGAGGGAAATTGCCATGAACTTGTTGGCTTCCTGTGTGTTGTCTGCTCTTAAGCTGTGAAAGCACAGTAACTTTTGCTTTCTGCCCTGCTCCTCAGGTGGGGCAGCAGGGATGGTGTCCAGGATCACGGGTACCGTTGGCAAAGGCTTGGCTGCCATTACTCTGGATGAAGAATTTCAGCAGAAAAGGAGAGAGGAAATGGGTCGGCAGCCCAAGGACTTTGGGGAGAGCCTGGCCAAAGGAGGCAAAGGCCTCTTACGGGTATGGATTTGGAGATGAGAGTTGGATGGGCCAGCTGGCTTGAAAATTACCTGCAAGAAAGTTGGATAGCTATTTTGTCAACTAATGAACTAAACAGAAGGGACAAGCAGGCCGTGGGTTTATAGGAGACTCAGTGTGGTGCATCAGCTATGGTGTTTGAGGTCGTGTTTCTGGTCACCCTGAGGAACTGAAGTTAGGATCTTGAATGGCAAATAGCACAAATTTCTCCTGTGAATTGTGTAAATAAATAAATAGTTACTCATATTCAACAAAAGTGTTAGGTAATGAAGGTAACTGGGCCCTTTGTTGACCTTGCAGTCAATTCTGTCATTTCAGTCTTTCCCTCAGTTACAGTTCTCTTAAAAATATAAAGTAAGAGAAAAAAAAAGCCAAAACCCCCAGCCAAAGAGTGTTGCTGATACTGAACATTTCATTATGAAGTATTAAAATAAGGATGGGAGACAAGGGATTGCCCAGTTGGACTGACAGCATTCCAGTTTCTCATTGGGAACCTAATTATCTTTGTTTTAGGGTGTTGTTGGAGGTGTGACAGGCATCATCACTAAACCAGTAGAAGGTAAGGATGAAGGCTGCACTGCCCTCCTTAAGTGGTTTCTCAGTACTTTACAAATTATTGTGTAATATTAAGAAATATCAATCCAACAATGGTGATGCTAAGGCATAGCAAGATTATTGTATTTCTAATTCAAATGTGAATTTACTCGATGATTTCCTCAAATATCTTGATTTCTGTTATTGGCTTTACCACCTTTTAAACCTTTGTATGAGTTAAGAAGGGGTTGTCTCTGTGATGTATTTTGTTAGGCCAGCTGAAGTACCCAATTTGTTGTCTGAAGCCAGAATAAAGATAGTAAAAATAATAAAGTAAAAAGTTTTTTGGGACTCCAAAGGTCAGAGGAATCTTAAAAAACAAATTTGATTTTATGCCTGAAGTCAGTATTTGTTTCTGTTACTTCCTGAAAATGATAGATGATGAAAAATATGCAGGATAAAATGCCTCTTTCTAATCTTCAAATGCAGTGATTTAAGTGTTGAGAGTCAATAGTTACTGTGTGATATTTTATAGCTTTTGTGTGATCCTTTGGTAGTCTTGTCTCTTGAGTGAGTGATCACACCTGTTTTCTGACCACTCCTTTGGTTCTTCCATAGTTAACCTCACCAGAACCATGTAATTTTGAGATAGAAATAGTTAACTTCTATCATCCTTGTGCATCATAATGTCTGCAGAATATTTTGTTATTACCATTAACCTGCAGAAAGCTCACCTATTGCCCTATAGTCCAGACTGAAAGTGTGAGAAGGAGAACCTTGGTACCATCTCAGTTCTGAGCCCTTCAGAGGCTGCTATTAAATGAACAGTGATGTGTCAGAGCAGACAGGAAGCAGGAGTGGGTGACTTTCCACAGCACAGTAGGACTCTATGCAATCAATGGCTGTGGACCATTTCCAATACAAAACAGCTCTGCTGTATCAATAATGGATTAATTCTGTGGTTAAGTAGGTCATGAAAACATTTCTTTTTCTCTTTCTGTTCTTGTAAAGGGGCTAAAAAAGAAGGTGCAGCTGGATTCTTTAAAGGAATTGGAAAGGGGCTTGTAGGAGTGGTAGCCCGCCCAACGGGAGGCATCGTCGATATGGCAAGCAGCACCTTCCAGGGAATTCAAAGGTACAGTGCAACAGGAAGTTGTAATGAACTCCCCCTATGCTGGATACCAGGTGGTAAAGTGCACCAGTAGTGCCATATGATTATTTGTTAAATACAAAAAGCAGATATGTGAGGGTGAAAAATGTCCAGTAGCCTGTACTTTATATATTTTTTGATGATGGGGAAATTGCTGCTTTGGAGGACGTGTTGCAGTGTGGTAGTTCAGGTAGGCAGGAAATAATCCAATTTTTCATTTTGCTCCTTCCCCTGAGGAAAAATGTCAGTTAAATTTCCTGTGAAAAATAGACCACTGAAATTTTCAGAGTAAAACTTCCCAGTCTGAGATTTGGTTAGCAGTGCACATCAGGGGCTCCTTGTGTTTTAATGGGATCAGAGCACAGTATGTTAATAAACTTGAGAACCCTTAGTAAATTATCTGCATTTGGGAATAAACTTATCCAGTTTATTCTGTAGCTGTTTAACTGTCTAGAGCTACTTTTGATTTATTATTAGCAGTGGGTCTTTACTATTTATATCTGCAGGGTACCCAGGATGTGTAAGGGGGGATGTGTGGCAAGTGAAAGGGTGACTTGTTAAAGATGTATTGGTGAAACTCAGGATTGTATTCATCTTACCAGAAGAATGTTTCTATGGCAGGGTGGCAGAATCAACTGAAGAAGTGTCCAATCTCCGTCCCCCACGCCTCATCCGTGAAGATGGCATCATCCGGCCCTACAACAGGGTGGAAGCTGAGGGCTATGATTTATTTGAGGTATGTTTTGCATTGGAAACACAGGTAAAATTCTCTAGCCTGCAGGGTTCCATACAGGATTGAGTTGCAATCAATCTGTAGCAGTCGTTATCTGAAGTAAAAATTTGCCCCAGACTATTTCATAAAGCAAGCCTGGGTAGCAGGGAAGGCCCAGTGCTCGGAGCAAGCTGAAATCAAAATGGAAACTGCAGCACTGCTGTTATATGGTCTTCTCCATTTTATGTCTGTAGTCACTTCTCATACTCTGGAAGAAGGTAGTAGGATTAAGAATTAGTAGGATTAAGATTTAAATATGTGAAAAAACACATTTTGATAGTTCCAAATTTTTGTCTTTGTAACAAAGCTGAGGTTGCTTTACAGACTAAGCAACTAAGCCACAGACTTTGAATTGTTTGCTTGTATCAGCAGTTAAAAAAAAACGCATGAATTTTCAAAATACTGCTGTTTGGTTTTTCCTTCTGTTGTTCATAATAGCAATCTGTCATAGCTACAGGCACTGTGTGGACATTTAGCCTGCTTTCTCATGTGGATGTGCCTAACATATGGAAGATGAACAACATGAGTTTTCAAGTTCTTGATAGTCAGAATCTGGTTAATTTGTATTTCAGACTTTGTGTTCTTAATACTTACCTTTAAATGCTTATCCTGTTGCTAAAAAGTTAGAGTAAAGTAACTGCCTACATTAACATTTTATTTGGATATTTGCTTACTTGCACATGGTCTTTTTATCCTTATTCCCTGTTCTATTTCTAACACTTGTTTTCTTTCTCCTTCTCTCCTGGCATGCAGCAAGAACTGGAATAATGGAGTAAACATTTTCCATATTCTTGTCCGTTTCTGTCACGATTTTTCATCTGCCTTAAGTATTTAGATAAAGGGCATGATTGCATTTACCATGTCCTCTCCCCTTCTCTATCTTTTCTGTGTAGCAGTTGAATAAAATGGTGTTTCATGTTGTTCAGGCTCAGAAAACAAACTTGGATAACCATCTTTAGTAAGATTAGATGAGTCAGTCAGATGGGAGAGACAGGGAGGGTTTGAATCCTGTATATTTATTTTTCTGGGGATGCTTAGCTCCTTATGAATGGCAACAACAGAAGGCACTTGGAAAAAAGAATCATGGTAGGTTAGATCCTGAGTTCATTTATTTCTTGGTGCTCTCCTAGAGGCTGGGCTGTGCACAGAGGGGCAGAGCAACATCCTGAGCAAAATTTCAAATAGTGATAGTGAATGGAATTTACTTCTGGGAAAATGCTTGTAGTTTCATGGCCTAGAAGTACTGTGTTCATAGAAATGCTGAGAAAACCTGTCCTTGTGTTTTCTGTACTATGCCATAGGCCTGTCAGCTACACATCTGTGACCCACTCTGCCCTCAAGTTACTTCTACTGGTTCTTTATGAACTTTGCTCAGTTAAAACAGACAGCCAGCTTAGTTGCCTCTGGTTTTTATTCACAGAATCTTCAGGAGCTTTGCTCTTCAACATAAAAAAATAAGTATAAACTTTCAGCTATTAACAGGAATTTACAAACACACATATATAAATAAATATATATGTATTTCTATACTAAGCAATGTCATAAATTTCATTACTAATGCAGCATCTTAGAAATTAGCAAGCTAAGCTTAACAAGCTGCTGTCAGAGCAAATTTTTTGCCTATCATGTGGGAAAAAAAGATGAACAGAAGCATCTTTGCTGGGAATGCCTTTTAGAATGTAATGGTCAATTTTAAATTATTTTTTAAAAATTAATGAATTTTTTTTAGAGAATTAAGTTGTGATATACTAAGCAGGTAAAAGTCTTATTAAGGTTTTTTTTTTATTTCTTTTTTTTACTATGTTTTTTGAATGTAGCAAAAAGAAAGTGGCACAATCAGCACAGAAAATTTAATATTATGCAGTTCCTCCACATCTTGTTTCTGTATTTTTCTTAAAAGGTGTAGATTGGAACTGGATACAGACCAGAAATGAATCCTCTGTACAGTTCACTAAATACAGTTTGTTGCTTTCAACAAGTCACTTAATGGAATACAGGAGAGGTTTAATTAACTGTTCTTGATTTTTGTGCTAGAGGTCAGTGTTGGGAAGGCTTTGTTTTCTAATGTAAGTTAGCAAGCAAGGTAAAGCAAGACAGGACAGTGTCTTTACGTGAAACTGGATATTTAATGAAAAAGCTGAGTCAGAAAGTCAGTTCTAGGTGCATTTACAAAGTTAATCACAATAGGTAAAAGTGCTGTTTATTTTTGGATCTAGTTGTGATCCTATGTTACAAGTAGTTTCACCAGAACCCACACCTTCTCATCTACTTGAACTGCATTTAATGCATATGGCCCTTTAAAATAAATACAGGCTCAGGAGTGGAAACCTCCTAAGGTTACCTTAAGAAACAGATGCCTCAATACCATCCAGTGATTGGATGGAACAATGTTTTCCTTCATTACTTTTGTGTGAAATGTAGGCATTAGAGCTTGTCTTAGAGGAGCAGACATGGAGGTTTTAAAAGAAAAGGTGCCTTTTCCCCAGCCGAGTGGGGGTTTTGGTGCACACCGAGGAGCACAGCCAGGTGGAGTGATCAGTGCAGTTGTGTAAACTTGGTTGGGCAGTTCCTGGTCCCAGAGGTGCTGGATCTAAAGTTTGTGGGCTGTACAGGGATGTGCTCAGGCAGTTCAGTCAGAGCCTGGGAAGCCAGAGGAGCCTGAGCAGGGCAGGATGTGTTTTGTGAGACAGAAATGCACAGCCCAGCCGGAGAGCTCGAAGGGCTGACAGGGCAGCTCAAGGACAATTGTTTTCCAAGGAATCAGTTCTCAGGCATGTTAATCATGGTCTGAGGAGGGTTTGAGTTGAGGGTTGCTGGAGCAGGTGGGGGGAGCCTTTGTCGTGTGCTCAGAGTGCCCAGTGAGGGGCTGCTGCTCACCCAGCTCCTCAGGGCTGGCAGGATGTCACTCATACATTATTCAATGCCTGTGGCATTACTTTGTTTCATATCCCAGTTAAAGCATGGAGCTTTATAAAGAATGCAGAACACCTCATGAATAATTGAGGCAGGGTGGTGAGACAGTGTTGTGTGGCAGAGCATAGACTATGCTGGAAACTGCAGATTCTATTTCTGCTTGACTCACTGTTCTGCTGTGTAAATTTGCATTGATTCTTTCATTTCCATGTAAAATAAGAATGAGTTAACTTCTTCAAAGTGCTCTAGTATGATCATAAAAATAACAGCTTTTGATAAAGATGTCTAAATTTTAAGAGTGTGCAGATCATGGAGTAATTTACATCGAGTGCAACCCCCTTTTTACATAATGCCACCACCATTGTGCTGGCATCTATCAGGTGTATTGAGAATAGCTCTGAGAAATACTGCATCTTTTAGGCACAGGCCTCAGTGGGAACTCTTACTTTGGTAACATATTGCATGTAAAATCTAAAAATACTACTGGGATTGTTTCTGAAGTTAGGAGAAACAGGCTTTCTCTCCAAAGCTTTGAGTTTGAATAGAGAAACATGCTTATGAATAAATCTGTTTAAACATGTGGCATGTCTAATTTCTTCATATTCAACAAAAGGATTCAGAATATGGATTGCAGCCTTTGAATTACAGTCTTCACATGGTGGTGGGTTTTCTATTTCTTCAATTTTTTACTTGTTTTTGAAACAGCTAAGGTTCAGGTGTAAAATGTGAGTTCATATTTTCATTTTAGTCATATGTTGCCATGTTCTAATGTTTGGAGAGACTTCGAGATAAGCAGTCTTTTGGGCATCTTTTTTTCCTTTCATGTACATTGTGCAGCTTCAGAAATTTTTAAGATGGTCAGATAGGAATATTTTTTTATAGAAGATGTTGGTAGACCCTATGGTTTTGGTCACTGAAAAATGCTGGATTAAAATGTATTTCAAAACAGAACATCATTAGAGAGCAAGTCCAGGAAAACACTGCGCTGTTGATTTCAGCTCTTGAATATCCATCCACTTTTGAGATGAAAGGATTTTTTTGAGTAAGTTGTGATGTATGATGATGCTTTAAGATATTTGTTGAACTTTTGAATATATGAAAATAAAATGCAAATATAAAGCGTTCAAACCTTCTTTTAATTGATTCTTATGTAAGCTGATCTTTCAATTTTGGTTACTTAAAGTGCATAGCGTTAAACCTGTTAGTCACAGACAGACAACTGTGAAATTAAGTGGAGCCTCTATTGTCATCTCATTGGTTTATGGGTCGATCTAAGGAAATAAATAAATGGCTATTTACAAGAAACAACTGAAAACATACTGAACTTTTAGTGCTTCCTCTTTAGGTTATTGTTACTAGTTTGTCTGAAATTTGAGGAATGAGACCTTGAGGAATTTACTGGTATAGAGGCTGTATTTCACAGTCACGGCTGTAAAATGTACTGAAAGTCATCTTACTTTGCTCTGAACAACATCAAACCAATTTTGGGGCACCCATTTGCTGAAGGTTGAGCTGAAGTGTGTGCACTCTGCATCCAGCCATTCTTCCTTCTGTTTCCCCACCTTTCTGCATAGGAGCTGCCCATTTCCCCTTAAAACAGATTGTATCATAACAAAGTTGCTTGTATGGACCTGGAGGGTACAAAGCTAATATGCATTGACTTTATACTTATATAATTGTCTTACTCATTTTTGCTACTTAAACAGTATTTCTAAGTGTCTTTTTTAAAGACTTGTTGCATATTAGGAAAACCTGCAGTTGACACAGATTTATTCTCATACCCACTTTGAGGCTGGGTTCCCACTGGTAGCATATTATTAATTTCATGCTTTTATCTTTCTTTGCATGATGTTTTGATGTGTATTCCTTTCCCACAAACACGTTCAGGTATCACTCTGTGAGTCTTGCTGCCTTTAATCCAGTGTTATTGGGAGCTTGATGAGGGGCTGACTGTCTTCTCTGCTGGTCTGTGTTGTTGATGGGATATTGTAATCCTGGTGACATGCTCTAGGAAACATTATACTTTAGTCAAAGAGTATGTACAGAATGGGAAAATCTGAAAAAAAACCCAATGAATAATTGGCAAAAAAATCCTGGGAGTGCTTCAGCACTTTATTTCTGAACTTTTTTTGTATTTGTAGGTTGTCACTTGAGTTGTAGTTGTCTAATCAAAATGTGAAGAGTAATTTCAACTGCACTTTGATACACAAAAGTGTATTTTGGGTATGGAAGAGTCATATCTGCTCAGTGCTTCAGAAGCCTGATCTTGAGGTGCATTGAGAATTTGTGTCTTGGTAGCTCAAGGGTCTGAGTCATGTACCTTATAAAGATACATGACCTTTGCTGGGTTTTCACTCTTGAATGAAGCCTGCAGCATGGGGTGGAGCAGAATGAACGTTATTAAACAATTCCTAGCACAGAGAGGAAATCAAAGCTGAAGAAGTGGTTTGATACAGCAGTGTCAGTGTTCTCCTTTTGAGTGGGATGGGTCAGACTCCCCAGTGACTCAGCTCCAGGACTGAGAGCACTGTGACAACCTGCCTTTAAAGAGCTAACAGCAGGTAACTCTTCAGAACGCTTTGGAATTCTGCATACCTACTTGATTTATGGTTTTTGGTGGGTCTTGTTGTTGTTGTTTATTTGGTTGGTTGGTTTGGCTTTTTGTTTGGTTTTGGACAGCCCCAGAATTATTTTCTGTTTCTGTTTCAGAAGTTGCACATCAGAAAGTTGGAAAAAGAGGTGTATCGATACCACTGTGCAATTCCAAGAGGCAGAAGAGCAAACCTTATTGTTACCAATAGGTATTCAATTTTGAATGCTTTTAAGGGCTTGATATGATTTCTACTTGGGGATTAGACATCTGTCTAAGTCTAAACTGATTGTTATTCTCTGTCTACCTATTTTCCTTCTCTATTTTCTTCTTGATTTTTTAAATATTTTATTTTGCTTCCTTAATGGAAAATGTAATTTAATTGTGATGTCAGTGCTAGATACTAATTTGGGAAGACACTTTACTCTGAGACCAGTGATCCTTTCATCATAGTGGAGGGAAATATTCTTTTTTTTTTCTCTTCATTTTTGATTTTTCAAATGAGCTTGTTCTAAGTGTTTGCAGTCAGGCTTACAGTTTGATAATACATGTTTATAATCTTGTTAAGTAAAGAATATTCTAAATGAAGTCTTAAGTCTTTGTACCAGCATGAAAATTATTATTTAACTCATCTGACAAATTTTAGAAGTCAAAATGTGGGCAGTCCTGAGTTTGAGGACTCAAAGTTTTCTAAGTATGTTTAGATAATGAAAAGGATTATGATCTTCACATTCCACAGGTCATCAGTTTGCACCTTGCCTGAATGGAGGAGAGAGGCTCATCCATAATTAGACCATGGATACTTCCTAGTGGGGGTTTTAAACAATGACCAGCACCCCTCAGAATTCAGGCTGTGCATGGACAAGATTTCAAGACACTGACCCAGGCCATGAGTTGGGCAGTTTAGCTGTTTGCAGCTTTAGATGATTGTGCACTTCTTTCCTTAGCCCAGTTCTTGGACTGCTCATACTGTGTGATGTCTTAGATCATCTATGCTTTTTAAATGTCTATTTATTACTTTTTATGTCTCAAAATGTATTAAGGAAATATGGATCCACTGTGACTGAGTGGATACTTTCAGTCCACATAGAAAATGACTTCTTAAACAAATGCTTTCATTTCGTTGAGTTTTTCCAGCAAAGTTCTTGTCCTAGAGAGAAATTGAGTATGAACCTTTCTTTTTTTCTTGAATAGGAGAGTGATATATGTGAAAGAAGTGGAAATCTTAGGCCATTTAACAACAGAGTGGGATTACTTATTTGAAGAATTCACGCGTTATCCCTCCTATGAAGCAAATATTTTAAAAATTACTGTTTTGGTAAGAAAAGCACTTAAATTTTCTTCTATTTAATACTCACTAGAGGTCCATACATGCTTTTTAACTTTTTTATGGTTCTAATTGCTAACTGAGGGAGTATGTGACAGGATTTGCTGAAAGTTTTTTGAGAGCGTGACAGTTGGGGTGGACAGAGACCATGTTGAAATCTAACCTGAAATTGACTTTCAAGTCATTTAAGTATCTGATTCTGCATTCTTGTTTTGTGAGTCATCTGAAGCACATTTTTGTTCCCCTCTGCAGCAGGATCAAAAGATGTTCCAAAGAAAGGACAGTACAGGTCGTGAATGTGTAAAGGCAGTTCAGCTTTGGGATGAAGCTACAGCAAGGGTATGGGTTTTTTTTTATTTTAATCTTCTTTTTTTATGACGTTGTTAGCTGTTGTTGAAGCTCAGCGTGTAAAAAAAGGTGGTAATGTTCAGAGACTTGTTAGAGAATTGGCTGCTGTGCCTGAGGACCATTTACCATAGTTTTGTGTTGAAAAATATGTTTTACCAAGAGTGTGATGAGACCAGATAGTTCAAAGCATTCAAGACAGTTTATGCAATAATAATTTAATGTTTAAGCTACATAGTCTTAGGATTTGTACGTTAAAGCTCATTAAAGGAAAATAATTCCACTCTCTAAAGTACTAGGTTGTATTGAATTCCCTGTAGTCTGTAGGATACCTCCTGCAGTACAAGGGGACCTTGTATGAAAAGGCTCACTTGGATTCCTCCCTCCTCCCTCCACACACGTGGTTTCTCTACCATTTATCTCTAAATGTTTGTTCCCATTGGTGCTGGGGAGGCTGGAGTATTTTGTGAGCCTTCCTTCTGTGGATGGCTGGATCTTGTAGCTAACTTAGCTAAGGTGATCTATCAATTTGGATAAATTCCAGGGTACTTCAAGAATAGAAAATTTTACCTAGGAAACCATGTGTGTTGCTATAGTGTTGTATCAGGTGATAAGAGAGGAGGTGTTCTCCCTGACACCAAATGTGAAATCAATTAGACCAACAATGTCTTGGGAGCATGCTTGAAATTGTAGCTCCAGTAAATGGCAAGTCAGCAGATGGAATCAGAATCAGGGCCAAATTGCTGCTATTAAATTGACTGAGCCTCCTAAAAAAATAGGTTAGGCTGGGAAGGAAAAAAATTGCTGTAATTTTGAGGCACTTTATATACTGGAGGAGTCTATCTTAGTTCTTTACTATGTCTTGTCAAAAAATATTCCTTCAACTTTCTCTTACAGCATAGCATGTTGTCCAAGTCACACTTGAATTAAGTCATTTAAATCTGTTTAGTTTCTCTATCTTAGTGGCATGGCCAAAGCTGGAGCATGGCACAGAGCACACAGGTCACACTAGAAGGATACTTGTTTGTGTTTCATTACCTTTTTTGGTGTTATTTCCTGACCGCGCTTTCCTGCGCTGATGTTTGTGCTGGTATCTATACATTAAAAATCTGTTTTTCTGCTCTCAAGTGCAACACTACCCATTTACCTTTTGTGGATTTCTGTTCCTGTTCATCCCTTGAATATTGTGCATGTGAACCAGGAGCTCAGTCCCTACCTTAGGCCAGCCTTTGTTGGGGGGTTTACATGTTGGTTGGATGAGCTATGTTTTAGTAGCATCTTGTGGAAGAAAGCTGCTACCTGCTTTAACTGTTTTTGCTTTCCCTGTGTTGTTTCACAGAGGGTTTGTTGTGCCATTCAGGAAGCCCAGACAACCCGAAAACAAGAGAAGCTGGTGAAGAAAGTGTCCTCACAGTTGAGAAAACCTTAAATGCTGTCTTGATAATGACACTATGTCGGGTTTGACTTTGGTATGCAGTTTTCTTCCTAAAACTGATTAGAAGCAACAGGGAAACACTGGCCAAAAAGTAAAGATAAAAATATCTGAGGTCTTATTTCAAAGTTAGCAGCCATTAACATTTGACTTTTGGAAGTTAAGGATCTTTTGGAAACAATGGATTTCTAGAATGTTCAGTTCAGTTTAAAAATTACATTTTTTGATAAAATGTTTTCCTACTCTGAAATTTTATTTTCTGCCTTTTTTAATGACAGAGATTCTAAATGAACTGGTTATCTTACTTGCACTCTAAGGTTATGGTTTACAGACCAGTTGTAGTATTTGTGGTTCTGGTGTTTTTCCAGATGAAGTACTTCTGTTTGTGACTGAAACAAGTTAAAAACTATTTTAGACAATATTCTTCTTGATTACTGTACACAATTTAGCTAATATAATTTAATCTCTGAGTGTTTAGTATTAGAAAATAGTGCATTGAAACAATGTAAGAATGAGTATATATGAAAGAAATGGGCTATTGTTATCTGGAAATGTTTACTTTGAAATGTTGTCACATTGTAAATGAAAATCTGCACTTTAAAAATGGAAAATATTATTCACCTGTCATGTGCCTGTTTATGGTTTTGGTTGTGTCACTGTAGCCTAAAGAATTCTCCAGGAGGAACAGCATACTGGGTTTAGCATTGTGTGTCAAAAACTTAAATCTAAGAAATTGGCTCTCCATATTTCAGTGTGTAGTTACTCCACTGGAAGAATGCCATCTCATTAAGTTAAAACTCACTTCTCATGCAACGTTTTTGTTGCACTTTCTCTTCCTGAAGGCTGTTAGCATTCAGTTTAACACAGCCCTTGAACACCAAGTGTATCCCTGGTATGAACAACCCCATGAACTTCCTTGGCATGAGTTCCATTCCTAACACCAGGCACATCCATAGGTAGCTGAGGCAAGGACTATGAGTTCTGTCATCAGTGAGCTGGGTGCTTCTGCTGTCAGTCTTTGGCTATCAGATAAGGAAAGCAGTATCCTTGTGAAAACTCATGGAAATTTGACCTTTCCAATTTCCTTTCCTTAGATAGAACAATTTGGATTTCTTACTTGTGTTTTGTGCTAGATAATAGCTGTAGATACAAACTTGATGAGCTAAAATGGCAGTATTTCAGTGCACCAGGCCTGGATTCTTAGACTCTACTCTTAAGGGCTGTATAAATGCACTCTTAACCTGTACCTCTGAGCTCACCAAAGTTAGAAAGCTTAAGACATTTGAAAGTAAGCTGCCAAACAGAACTTGTAGAGAGCATTGCACACATGATTTTTTTGTTTATGTTTATGTTTATTGTATGCACATGGCTATTAATCCACTTTGCTACACAGGAAAAAAATGTGGTACAGCCTTTAATTCTGTGCTATCACCTGTTTTCTAGGAAGCTCTGCTCAAATATAAATAAATTAGCTGTCTAGGTTTTATGTATATCAAGTTCATGTTTTAAAAAAAAAGACAATAAATTTTTATATGCAAGTATTTGTACTATGACTTAAAGTTTTGTTGCTTCTCAGGTGCATTCTGTGTTGTTGCTTTGCCTCATGTCACTGACACTGTATGAAAGCAATCAGAGTAGAAGGTACTGCAAAACCTTTCTACAGCTCAGTATTTTTTGCATCGTGTTTTCTGACATTTAGGGCCAGTTGTGTGTGTACTGCCTCTTAATTCATAATTGACAATAGAGTCACTTTAGTCTACTTGGTGCATGTTCAGACAGCATCCTGTGCCTGTTTTTAGGTGAATTGGATCTTCAAACAGTTCAGGGGACACCTTTGTGACTCCAGTCTACAGCTTGATTCTCTTATATTCTCTTATGTTTTTGCTAAACTTTCTGGCTTGAATTGCACAGCAGATATTTCATTTTCTCACTTTATATGTGATCAGGTTCAGTGAAGAAACTTCCCGTTTGAAGTAGTCTGAAGAAGCAGTAGTTTTTATTTTGAAATGCACATCTTTGCAGTTTGGTTTGCTAGCTGAATTTGAATGTGGGTAGATGACCTCCAGCTGGAGTGATGAATGACCTTCTTTACCACTTGGATCAAGAGGACATGAGAGAGGAATTCCATTTCTTGCTTAAATGAAGATGGATGTTTGGGATGAATAGTGTTTGTCCTGGGCTTGCCTCTAGTGTTTCATTCCATTTTACCACGTCTCCTTCTGTCTTTGCTTTGTTTTTCAAGTGGCCTTTGGCATAGCTGCATCCTCTGCAGCTGCAAATACTGTTGACTCTACCTGAGCTTTGCTCTCTGACTTTGGGAACTTTCTTTTCCTGTTCCTTGCCAGTTATTTTCCTTAAGCTGGTGCATTTGCTTGAAGTGCTGGCTGAGGAAGTTAAGGGACAAGGAGAATTTCTTGTCTAGTCCCTAACTGTGTGCCCAGCATTACAACAAGTGCAGAATGAAATCCTGTTTGTATGATCTGTTGGGGTAAAAGGATAACAGTGGATTTGCAGACAATCTTGAGTGATGAATTTCCACCAGGTGCTGCAATGCAAGTGAAAAGCTTTTTCAAAGAATTTGGTGTGGGGGGGTGTTGTTTCTTTGTTTTGTTTTGTTGATCTTTGTTTTGTTGATCTTTGTTTTGTGTTGTGTTTTGGTTTGTTTTTTTTTAAGTATCTGGCAACAAAATGTTTTTCCATACCTTAAAGATTTTATGCCTCTGTAAGGCTGTTGAGTTTTTCAGTATTGCTGAGCACACCAGGTTGCCAAGCTGTTGACATGTTCCCAATCTTTTCCTTTCAGTGAGCACTCAGAAGCTTTGTGCTGTCTCAAAGGCCGTTTCTTATTGAATATTAAGACAGTAAAATTAGTGTTAATTATAACTCCAAGCATTTAGGTCAGGCCTGGGTCCTTGCTTTGGTTCAGTTACTCCTTTGCTTTCTGGCTCGTCATAGGTTTCTCCAGCTCCTCAAAGGTGTTTTTTTCCACAAGGTGTGAAGGAATGTTCAGTTCTTGTGTCTGTTTCTCAGTCTCTTTCTCCAAGTGTAGCCTTCTGAAAACCAGAAACCCTTCTGAAACCTGCTCAGTCCTTTGTGCCATGCCCTCTGTGCCCTGGCATGTTCAGTTGTCCCCTAGGTAAAGAACAGCACAGCCTTCCTCAGTGGAGTTCTGTGACCTAGTAACCATCTTCAAGTAGCAGAAAAATGATAATGCAGTCAAGCTGTTTCATTGGAAAACACATTAATATGCTTGTGCTTACATTTTTAGAGCAACTTAATTCTTTAAAGAAAGAGAGAATGACATGAGAACTTTTGGAGTAGATAATGACTATATGTGCTTCTTCAGAGGATAGTGCTGTCAATTCCACTTAACCATGAGCTTTAAGGAGCATTTTACTTTGGTAATTTTCCTTGAGTTTGTGCCCAATCTGAAGATGAATAAATATTCACCTGCTGCAATGTTGTATTTTGAAAATGCAATCAGCTTCTTTACTAGTTTCTAACATGAGCTTGGTCCATTTCACTGTTAACTGTTTGAGGGGATTTTAGGCGCTCTTTCGATGAGAATTTGATTGGATTTTATTTAGACCTTATCCTCTCCAAGTGACCCTATATTCACTCATTACTGCCAGTCATTCTCTACAGAATTACAACAAGCCAACCACTTAGGAGTACTGATGTGGAATTTGAAAGAAACAAATAGCATCACACCATTCTGAAAGCCCCTGAGGCTGTGGATCACTGCAGAGCCTGACCAGCCTGCACTGTGCAGTCTCAGGAGATGCCTTGGGAGCCCTGCTCATCTGGGTTCTGTCCCAACAGGAAATCAGAAATACCCCCTCTCCCCCCAACACCAAAGAAGATTACCCAGGAGATGAATTTTTGTGTTTCAAAACAATAAAACAAAGTGATAAAGTATATGCATCAAAAGAACTTCATGCCTCTCACCATCACATTTAACCATTTTCTCAAAATTTGCAGAGCCTGGAAGTTTTTTTTATAGGCACAGAATAGGGGGTAGTTTAGTAAGAGAATAAATAGTTTCAAAGGGGATCAATTGCAAGTTGAAGGAGGGGGATAAGTAATATAGCTTAACAATCGAGTACCAATGTTCTTATTTCATTGCTGGCTGTAATTTAGCTTTTGTTATAATGTAGTAACACAGAGATTACAGCAGGTATATCCTAATCTTGGGCTTTGCTTGGCAACAAGGATTATTTATGTAAAGGTACCTTTGGTCCCTCAGAAGATTTAAAAATAAAATTTAAAATATTTAATTTTAAAAGTATAAGCTGACTTGTGAAACCTTTTGAAACTAGCTAATATCTGTTTAAAAAATAATTCTTTCAACAGTTTATAAAGCTGCATTTAGTCAAACCTGAGTGTGAAGACTAATTTTGGAGTAGATGCTAGTGGACTGACCAGAGAAGTTTTAATGTAAGAAACAAGTGGAGGGATTTGAGAATCAAGACATACGACTTCAAGTTTCATTGGAAGAACCAAAGCTTTTTTATTAAGCTTTGTTTACAAGCTATTAAGCTCATTTATTGAGATTTCCTGGATAAAGGTATGCTTTGGAGGGAGAGGGCAGGTCCCAGTTAAACCTGTGATGCCACATAGCAGGAGAAGGACAGATCAAAGTGGGGGGAAAAGGTTGTTATACAGCTACAAGTCCAATTAAAATTTGTTCCAGGTATATGGATATTTTTTTAGTTTACTAATGATCCTAATGCAAATCCATCCCTTGGATTATGGATCTTATTTGCACATTCACTAAGTAACAGTGAGGCAAATACACAAATCTCCAGACTTTAGCATTTGTTATCTCTGTGCTGCAGTTTGCTTCTCTTTTAGATTTTTCTAGATATTTGTCATCAACTAAGGTGGTAGCTTACTCTAGTTACATCAGTTGTCTGAGGGAGCAAAGCTGATATCTGAAAGGAGAAATAATTCTTAAAAGGAAAAAACTGCCCTCTTAAAAGGAACATGTGAATTTAAAACTTGATTCAGTTCACTGTATCCTCACCCTTCCTGTAAGTCAACAAGTAAACCTCTAGTTTGACAACATCTTATATTATTTATTATGAAATGAGATTATTAATTGTTTATCATGATCTGGTCTTTAGATTGCATAGAGGCCAGGGGACAAGGCAGATGGGAGGAACCCCATAATATTGACATGGTAAGTTGGGAGTGAAGGAAGGTGAAAGCAGGGTAGTGATAAATCTATAAAATGGCTAGGTCTTTAGAGCTAAAACCGAATTATTAAAATGCTTATTTGGTATCCTGCCATAAATTCCTTTCACATCAGTAATTGGGAAAATATCTAGTTGTGAAAACCAACAGCAGTACTTGAAAACAGTAACTGTTAAATTTTGACGAGAAGAATACATTTTTCCTTGGATTTCATTCAGAGAGGTAGAGCCATTCCAGCAGATGGAGCACTGAAAATGCACTTCATTGCTAAAATTGACAACACTCAAATTCCAGTGCTGGTCCTGTGTGTGTGTCCACGTTGTTTCCAGACTCTGCTGTTTATCAGATATAAGGTGTACAAGTAAAGATGTACAAATCTGCAAAACACTTGTCAGAACAGAAGGTTTGAAAAGCAGAGAAGCAGATTGTGTGCTGAATCATGGAGTGAGTTTCCAGGGGTTTGAAATGTCCCCCCCCAGCTGCGACATCCCTGCCTCTCACACATAATAAAAGCTTTATAGGGAGATCACTGAGCTGTACAGGTCTAGTCTCTGCACTGATAAATGTGGCCCTGAATCTGCCCTTGGCTTGGTTGATATATGAGGACTGGATTGTGCTCATAAAGCTTCCTCTTGTGTTTGTCATCTTCACCTCTGGCTGTACTTTCCCTTTCCCTGCTGGAAAGAAATTTGCTGTTGACTTTTCATGATCTATGACATGGCACTAAGGTGTTCATGAGGAATCAAAAAAGACTTCTGCAACTGATCCCAGAGTTGTTGCAGGTTAATTGTCAGTAAAAGCAGCACAAAGAGATATAATCAAATAACAAGAAAATGCAGGTTTAGTATAATGAGAAACTTCAAACAGTTGAACAGCTGGCTTTATAAGACCTTCTCTCCACTTGTAACAGTGCACCAACCTTGAGTAACTGATGCTGATAGACATCAAGAGTAGACATTATCTAAACTGCTGTGGAATTTAACAAATAAACCAGCATATTACTTAAACAGCTTTGAGTTAATTGCAAAGATGTTTTCAAGTTGGAAACGTGCTGTAGCAGAGCAGAAGTCTGTGTTGAATGACATAGATGAGTGTGTCAGGGTTGCAAAGAAAGGGATGCTGATCTAAATTGTTGTTCCAGTCCTTACCCACAAGGTGGGGGAATGAACCTTTGTATTTTACTGCTTACATCTTTCGGGCCCACCCTCCTCCTGCCCGGATACCACCCTTTTAAAATCACCTGCTTGATGTGGTCAATGCAGAGCATGGAGCAGTAAATCAGGGCCTGTCACAAGCTTTTCAAGCTGTAGGTCCAAGTCTGGAGTTTTACAAGTATTGAAAAAAATACTGCAATGATCATTCACATGTTATTTTTTATTTGTATATAGTGTAATAAATAATCTGAATTGGTGCAGATTTCCATGGGTACAGATTTCTTTAGTGGGGAATGTCTTAGTGTAAAAGTTTTTCTGTGTGGTTTTTACTTACCTGTTCATTCTGTTAATGGTATTACTGATCTGTAGGTGGCTGTGTAACAGGCAATGTCCTATTTTCCCTCTCTGTGTCTGATAAATTCAGAGAGATCTAAGGCAGCACAAGAAGCCATCAGAGAACTCTTTAACAGGGTTGTGTACTTTGTGCTGTTTAGCTAAAATGCATAAAAATTAATTTTTCTCAGTATTTTAAGGTAGGGTTGTCTGATAAGAGGTTCAGGCTTTATTGCTTGTGTTCTTTTCTGTGTGCTGAGGTCTGTGACCTGCTTCTGGGTCCCACTGGCAGAGCAGAGTCAACAAAATGCCCCAAAACCAGAGGCAGAAAGCAAAGAAAGGAGTGTGAAATTCTAGCAGAGAGGCTGTTGGCAGGCAGGCTACTGATGAACCAACCAGCAGATCCACAAGTGTGGGGCATTTTCAGAGGCCTCTGCCAGAGGAGCAACAAGTGGGCAGTTAAACCTCCAAGTCCTTGCAATGATATTAGTCAAAAAGATGCCAGTGGGCATTAACTAGGCCATGATTTAGGATCCAGTCACCAGTGTACCTAGTGAAGATAAATTGATAGAAAAGCTTTGCAGGCTGAAGGCTGTCAAAGGTGTGAGTGTACCCACACACCTGGGAGCAGGGCAGCCATCCAATGGCTTTCCCAGGAGCTTGGGGAAGAAAGACATCTTCACATTTCATGTTTATAAATATACAAAGAGAATGGTGTGAGAGCACAGCGTGTATCTGAACTGGGGCCACCTGGATTTCTAGCAGTTTAGTTGAGAGACTTATTGTGCATTTTCAGTGGAACCTGAAATAGTTTCAGTTCATGACATACAAAGCAATACAGGACAGAAGAATAGCATTGTCCTTGCAGCACAGGTGAATGTTTTTATTACCAGCTTTTCTTGAGAAAATATGCTTCTCTTTAAGCATCCAGGTGGAGATCATAGCATAAGTGATTCCTGCATAATATATAATTCAGCTGTTCCACCAGGCCTATTCTGTTACAGGTGATAAGGGCTTGGGAAAAACCTCTTATAATTAAGACAATTACAAACCCCATTTTTAGCATTCACTCTGCGCAAAAATGGGGAGGGGGAAAACACAGTATAGTCTTACATTTCTTTTATAAAGTTATAGTAAATGTTTTAAGAGTGGATTGTAGGGAAAATGACATCTGTATTAAAACTTGTAAATACTGAAAGATTTGTGTGAATGATGAAGGTGCCATGTGCTGGTGAGTACCATTTCATATGGTCTCTATTAGAACATAGTGGTGATGTTAGAATATGCAATTAAGAGAGTTTTATGTCTTTTACAATCCTGTCAGCTTATAGAAGCTAAATGACATACAAGATGAGGTAGCTGAGCCCTCCAAAGGAGTTGTGACAAGAATAGTACATTCTGCAGCATAAAACCCGTGTGAGCTGGGAACAGTGGAATGCTGTCAGAGTGGCAGACTCTGCACCAGGACAGATGGAAGGTACCTCAGCCACGTGATAAGCTGTGCTGCAGCCACTGCTCACCATCTTTTCAAGTTTCTTTTCCCAGGTGGTTGACTTAGGCACTTGCTTTTCCCTGAGAAAGGCAGAGCTGCGGATGACAGTGCTGCTTTGGGGTTGGTGTGCAGTTGCTAACCTTGACTTTGAGGGTGTCTCACAGCAGAGTTTTTATGTGCTTTTGAAACCCTCACCCTTAAACACTCTGGCTTCCCATCTGGCAGTGCTTTTGTAACTGACTGGTATTTGATGTTTAAAATTGTCAAGTAATCAAAAGTAATTAATGTAAATACTGTTAACTCCAGTTAAATCTCTGTTCAAGTGATTCTGTGCATTGACAGAGCAAGTATGTCAGTAACAAGGGATGATAGATGTTTGTCAGTCCTTTGATGTTTTATAAACATCAGGAAATATTAATTCCTTTACACACGTTCATTTTGGCTGATGTTTGTAAACTAAAACATGCCAAATATATCCATCTCTTCATACACCTTGCCCCTCACTTATGTAACAATTAGTTAGAGTTCCTGTGGGGCCCCTTAAAATACAATAATAATTGCTGCACAATATTTTAAAAAAATCCCAGAAATTTTAACAGCTGGATTATGTCAAACTTCATTTTTTTTTAAGAAATAGGTTTAAAGACAAAGTGATTCTTTGCTATCCAAATCTCCTACTCACTGCTTAATAGATCTAGGTCCCTATTACAGCAGCACACAAACATTGGAATAGTTGTTTTCTGAAATGTGTTTTTTCAATCCTAGTAAAAGCAACAGTTTAAAACTGAACAATTTTTTGCAAAGTTGATTGAATGTCTTGAGCCAAACCTCTCAGGGATGACACAAAAATTCAACACATCAGCTTGCTAGCCTTCCAAATAACGTATGCAACAATTCAGGTAAGAGCGTTCTTGTTCAATTTTCATAAATGAAATATTGTGTTACTATGTTGTTAATGGGAGGGAAAGCAGATGGATTAAAAGGGTGAATATGTTGACACATTGATTTGAAGAAGAATCACTTGGGTTCAGCCAAACAGTGACCTCAAACCAAGAGACTTCTCTGCCTCTTCCCTCAAGGAACAATAGAGACACGTTGCTCCGAGCACAGCGTCCCACATTCCAGGTAACCATATGCTGATGAAACTTTTCTTTCTTTGATTGTATCGTGAAACTTTCAAAACTTAGTGGGTTTGTCCTAATGGATGCTGAAGGGAAAAGTTAATAGATATTACTGGAATAGGAAATTAGATTTTTTTTCATAGCTGTGAATCTGAGGTGAGTTTTAAATTCAACCTGCTCCTCTTACATTTTCCTATTAAGTCTTAGGGAAAAAAATTGTCTGCTGAGTATATCAGTCTTTGCATGATACTGTGGAATGGAGAGCATGAGGCAATGCTGAATTCTCCTCAAGATACCAGTATTCTAGAGAGGCTGGAGCTATATTTCTCCTGTGTGGGTGTTTGAGCATTTGAATTGGCCATCTGTAGGGACAGCAAACTGCTTAAACTTTGTTTTCTTCTTTGTGAGATATTTCTGTAACAGTCTGAGAATTAAAACAGGGCTCTGATCTGCAGAGGAAATGGAGATGGCTAGCTGGGGTTTTTTTAGAAAAGATATAATGCTTATCTGGAGAATTTTCCTAAGAACTTTAGAAGCATAGTAAATAAAAGCAATGAATATTTTTAGGTTATATTCAAAATCAGAACTCTTTATTTTGTGCATTTGGAAGTCTACATTGAGTTAGCTAAAATCATAGCTCTGTGATAATAAGTAAATTCCTCCAAGTACTTTTCACAAAGTTTTAAAAAGGCATTAAATTTTTAAATCCCCAAAATTAGCTACGTGTGCTTTACTTGTTTCCATCTTCACTATTGTCAGTGCTAAACCAGTGAGCACAGTTTATCGTGCCTTCAATCTGACTCAACGTGCTGAAATTCATTTTCTGAGGCATTTATTTCACATATGCTGTAAGAAAACTGGCCTTCTGCTCTGATTATGCATAGTTTTCCCCAGACTTATTTCTAGTTCAGGTGGAGCTCAGAGCATTTCTCCTGTGTAGAGCTCCTACAGAGACGTGTCCATTCATGAGCCATCAGGATGGGTAAAAGCTCCATGGCTTGCCCCTGCTTAAGTTCAAAAGTTTCCGTGAAAAACCCTCAATTACAGAGCTTTGTGCTTGTGGCAGTTCCATACCTATCTCAATTGTCTTTCTTTCCAAAGAGACAATGATTTAAGATTTGCTCTGAACATAATGTAAATGATGGATGGTGCCTGACAGTTGCCATTGTTTATCCAAACAGAATATTGTGTGCAGGAAGGTCTGAACAATCAGATCAGTTCTGGCTTGGGCTGGAGCTAGTTTTGTACACAGGGTGTATTTTTCCTCTTGACCACTTAGAAAGGTGTTTTTCAGTGGTGTTCCTTTTCAGGAGGACGTGTCAGCACTGGCAGTTCTAAGAAAGAAGTTGTGATACCAAATGTTAACTACCTTGCAAAAACTCAGTTGCTCCAAACAAGCCTATGGAGAGGCTCATGCAATGCAACCTGGTGATAAAATTACTTTAAAAACAAGTTTGCCATGGTTTGGTATTAAATTCCTCCCCGCAAGAACCTTCTATTCTATCTGTTTTCTGTGCTAGACCACAATTCTTGGCAGTGTCTCATTTAAGGAGATCCAGAAACACTGAGCAAGAACCAAGTTATCTTTTCTTCTGGTCATATTTATTTGAAATTTAAACACTGTAGAGAGACAACTTGCTGTAACACGTTATTTTTGTAAAGGTCCACATTTCAGTTGCAGTGAGAGTGGAAGCTATCTTAGGGAGACATTGTTCTGTGTGGAACAATCTGTTTGTAGAGAATATCTTCCAGGCTGGATCCTGCATTAGCCCCAGGAGAGAAGCTGGCAATCGGGTGCCATTTAGAGGGATTAAGAGATGGAGTTCTGGTTTGTTTGCGTTGGTTTTGTTGAATGTTCATGTTTATTTCATGAACTTCAATTAGCAGACTCTAGCAATTCGATCTTAGTCAGGAGCTGATACTGATTAGCTTTTGAAAACCTGTAAAGAATTTCCTTATTTCAAGAGAATGTTGGTTACAGTGATGGCAGCTGAATTTTCTATAATAGGGACAGTGCACTGGTTTGGAGATTTCATTGCTCAAAATGGAAGTGAACTTTAAAACCACTTTTGTTTGTGAATAGTTGCTGTTTCTGGTGATCAAGATGCACTGACAGGTAAAAAAAAAGGGCAATATCTTTGTATGAAGACAGCAAGTCCTACATGCACAAGCATATCAGGGCAGTGGCAGTGTCACAAGAAAGCAAATACACTACTAAAATTTCATAGAAGGTTTCAGGATTAGCTGATACTTAATCTGTTAGATAAAGAACCTTTGCATTTTCTGCTGTATTGCATCTGAGAAAACCATGGTCAGAATTTCTATTGGTTTTGAGTAACTCCAAACTACTGTAGGGGAGACACTAAAATTCCAGGTTCCACACTTGTGACATGTTGGGCTCCCACCAGTGTGGTTACAGCTGGATGTGAAAAATGTTATTTGGTTTTTATAGGAGTAAAAAGAAGTGCTATAGCTTCAATACAGCCTTCAGAATAATATCATTAATTATGAAGGGATGTGTAGCCATATGCTCAAATGGCTGACTAAGCTTGAACATCTCCCAGTCCTGCTGGAGCCCTTGAAGGTTGTTGAACTAAATGTAAACTTCTTTTTTTTCCACCATACCATCCCCCCAGCATTTGAGCTACCCTAACCTGATCCAAATCTGAGATCTGATGCTGCACTTCCATGTTGTTTTCACAGTAAAGAGGAAGAACCTAAGTGAGGCATGATGTTTGAGTTAGAATCTGATTGCATCATTGTAGTTGAGGCCTTCCTGAACCTGGATCTCAGAATTCACAACAGCTTTAGTGTTATTAATGGTTCAGTAAGAGTTGGGTCAGCAGGTATTTTGTACTTTGCTTGTTTATAAAGAGTTATCTTTCCTTGGTCCTTACAGGCTGCTTTTGCTGCACAATTCTGCTTTCTACTCATAGTTTTTGCCTCTTCTCTCCTTCCAGCTGTCCACTTTGGACATTGCTTCATTCCTGGTGTTACAGGTGTCCAGTAGCTATTTTACCAGTTGTCAGGGCCAGTGATTTACTCGAACACCACCAAGAACATTGCATTGCAGTCAGAGTTGATAGCAGATACCTGGCAATTCCCCCATGTCCCAGTCAGTGTCATGTGAGTAAATACTGTGATTGCTTCAGTAAATAATCATCCTGCTGGAGCTGAATGTTTGCCTACAGTGTTTGTTCTCTTGTGGCATCACCACTGTTTCTGCAGCAATGCTTGTGAACAAAGCAAGTGTTAAAAAACACTTCTGAACCTGGTTCAGTGTTCTTGTCCAAGGCACAGTCTGGCCTTGCAGACGGTGGCACTGGCACAACCAAATGGGCAGCCTGGGGGCAGCAGGAAGCAGCCAGGTGCAATCCCTCCTGGGCTCAAGATGAACATGAAGGTGCTATCTGGAAGCATATCCTAAGCAAGACAGGTTAAAATGGTTTGGTCTGTGAACAAAAGTTCTCTCTGGTATGTGATGAGTTGTTTTCCTAATCAGCCATGATTGGGAATACAGGAACTGTATGTTCTCTTTATAAATTATGTCATATATCAGAGAAATACCAGATTACCTCTTGTTTTCTCCTAGTGGAGACAGAGTGCAAGAACCCCAAAATTAATTAAAGCAAGAAGCTGAAGAACAGAGCTAAAAAACATGTCTGGAAATAGAGGATCTATCCAGCGAACTAGAAGTCTTTTAGTAGATACAGACACCAGAGTAGCCAAAACATAATGATTCTACCCACAAAAAAAAAAAAAAATACTGCATTTTGCAGTGTGAAAATTTGCAATATGCTTTACCTTTCGTGGCGAAGAAATACAGATTTTGCCCCTGCAAATTGATGCGTTCCTGTACAAGTTGAGATGAATATGCATTAATGTAAATAATAAGATAGACAGAACTTGAATTGTTTCTTTTTTCATGCATAAGCTTGAAGTGTTCCATAAATATCATATTCAGTGGTGTTGACAATTCCAATAAGTTCAGAGCCACTGTAAGGCAAAGCTGAAGAGCACCAAAGCCGAGTTCCTAACTGTTCTGTAAGGTAAGCTGAAAGATAATGTCACTGCCCAGGGGTGAGGCAACATGAGGTGACAGTAGGATGAAGATTAATCAGCTGTGGCCATAGGACACCCAACTCCCTATCCAGCACACATTTTGTTGTGGGAAACTTGCCAAAAATGATTTATAGGAGTGGTTTGCATGCTCTGACGTGGGAACTGGCAAGGGATAGGTCTGATTTCTAATTAAAACAAAAGACATTTGAAATATAAATTAGGTTGGTAAGACAGTCTGGTGAATAACTTATATATGGTTGTTATATAAGTATAATTATGTAATAACTATATAGAAATAGTCTAATTTGTACCTGTGGTAGTCTATTCCATAGATCACGTTGCAGCTGCTTGAGCAGCTCTTTGTGTGTCTGCAGAGCTGTTGCAGGTAGTGAAGGTGTTGTGCAGTGTATGATCCAGTGACTTCCAGCCTTGCTGACTTGTAGTGTGGTCAGATCTGAGCCATAACTCATGTTTGGCTTTCTACTGAAAAAGCAAGTCTGAAGCTTTAGTTCGTGTTCAGCAGCAAATCCAGCTCAGTTGGCTCTACAGTTGCTGTCATCAGTCCTCTGCTCTGCTGTGCTCTCCTTTTTCTGCTTGCCAACATGCACGCCCAAAAGGCTGCTGAAGATAGGGTGCAGTCTTCTACTCTCTCTGTTTAAAAGCTATTTTATAGTAATATGTCAGATGCTAAGTATCTGTTAAGCTGACAAGGGCTGTTTTCAGCTGTCCTGATGGTGCCTGTGGTGTAGATGCTGGTGGCAAAGCAGGCAAAGTGACACAAGCTGTTCTCCATGTCCAGCGGGAAGATTTTGGTAAGTGCTGTTTTACTAAATGAATCTTGATTTTGTTACTGTAGCTGACACAGGAACCCGTGGCAGAGCTGCTGTTTCAGTCACCCACAGTGTCAGTCATTACCACCCAGAGAAAGGAATGAATTTGTCCTGATGACTAGGACAAATTAGAAAAAAGAACAAGGAATAACCATCCCTTCCCAGAAGTTATCGAAGGGATTGTCTAGTTACACAGCCAATACCCTGTAAATTGGGTGATGCAAGGCTTGCTGGAGATGATAGTTAGGAGGATAACCTTGTAAAAATTACAGGGTGCTGGTGGTGTTAAAAATGTGAGACCAAGTAGATTCCTGGGCACAAATCTGGTTCCTCTGTGCCCAAGAATCTACTTGATCTCACATTTTTATATGTGAGATAATTAGATTTGTCCTGTGACTGTGAATAAATCAAGCAACACCAAGGTGAAACCTTAGCTAGCCACACCGTGGTTTAGCAGCTTGTCTATATATGTGCATGCACTGTTACTGCTAATAGGAATTAAGTGAGAACATCAAAGAAGGCTGAAAAAGTTTTCCTGGTGTCTCAGTGCTCATTCCACAAGGTAATCTTTTGAACATGGTTTGGAGCCTAAAGTTGGTTCTATTTCTCTGTATGTGCATGAAGGAAGCAGACTTGGCTCCAGAGAGGTCAGGGAAAGGAGCAGATGCGCCCTTGAATTTGAGCTCCTTGTAGCTTTAGAAAATGTTCCTTTCTCCAAAAAGAAACAGGGACATGGAACACAAGGGGAAGCTGCTTTGTGCAGCTTTGAGGTGTCATGAGGCTTCTCCTTCTTCCTGTCCCCAGACGGGAGAGGAAAATGCAAAATGCAGAGTCTCTCTTTGTGGTACTGGTGTGCAAGACACATTTGCAATGTTGTCTGGAATTTCTTTGATGAAATGTGTGAGCCTACTTCCTTGAGCAGAGGAATCCACTTCAGGGGGGATTGTATGCTCTATCAACAGGTATAAAAAGACAAAAATGAGAATTAGCCAAGAAAGTAATTTTTTCGAAGTCCAGAAATATCACTGCTTCTTTTCTGATTGTTGTTTTACAGTTTTCTCCCACATACATTCCAAATTTTCAGATGCAATAAATTAAACATCTGTTATACTCTGTTTTTAAGAAAAGCTGAAAATCTGTATTATATAATGCCCACAGCAAATATATTTGCCTTTGGCTTAGCCTCTAGCTTGAAGATTGTCCAAAATTTGATATTACTCGAGGAACATGATTTCCGTGGTTTTGCCTTGTTAATGCTAAAACATTTATATCCACTGTGGTTTGGGCTTATTAATGAACTCCAGTTGTGTGTGACTGTCCCAAACAGGGATTTTCCCTGGTAATGCTGAAATGTATTTCCCTGTCAATGAGACTGCACACTTACTCCAAGCGATGCAAGGCCAGGCTGCTGTGGCATTTGCATAGTTCTTTCTGACTTGGGATATTTTATCTCTCTCTGTGCCAATTGAGTGGCAATAGCTGATCTGAGGGAGAGTTTCATGTCTGCAAAGACCACTTAGGAGCTATTGTCCTGTGGTGTTGGCCAAAGGAAGCCAAAACCAAATCCAGCTCTGCAAACAACCCAGAACCAACACTGATTGCCTGGCCTGGGCTGTTGTGTTGGATTTGGCTGTTTTGAGTCATCTGACATCTGCCTTTGACTCACAGTGTCTGGGCTGGCTCTCACACTAGCAGTGGTTCCAAGTGAGATACTGGAGCAGCATCTATTTTAGCAGTGGTTGCTAAGTGAGATACTGGGGCAACATTTCATCTTAGCTTTGGTGTATTATGATTACATCCTGAATCTCGGGGTCTCAGCTACTTTCATTTATCTAAGATTTGGTTTATTTTCCCAAATGTGTGTAATGATAGCCATTAGTATTGGCAAGACTCGGCAGCTGCAGGTTTCCTTAGAGCAAGGTCCCTGGCTATTTTTCCAGTAGATTGTGATCTTCATTAATGCAAGGTCATTCTCACTTCCTTCTTTAATTTCTCACCATCCAAGCAGGTCAACTTGAATAAATAAATTAAATAAATGATCTTTCCTTTTTAGTTGCACTTGATATGGTATGATGCTTCATAATTTTGAAAGTGCCTTTTCTAAAAGATGGCTGCAAGCGGCAGGGAACCCAAATGCAAGGTCTAGTCTGTCCACATTTTCTTAAAAACCCCTGTCCTGGAGTCTGTTCTCTGCCAGCCTAACACCCTAAGGCTCCTTTGCAGGGGAGCAGGAGAAGGGGTGTGCCTGCTGCAGTGTGTTCTTCAGGCTGACAGGTATGGCTTCCATTGAGCCAATGCAAAGATCTTTGGCGCCCCAAACTACTGTGAGCAGTTGTGTGCCATGGTAAAATACCCTTGCAGCTCTTTTTGAGGAGTACAGAACCAGGCTCATTTTCCTAATGACAGTAAGAGCCTGCAAACAGAAGCCCAGGTGTGCCCCGGTGGCAGTGACCATCCCCCTGTGCTGGGCACACTTCACCAGGATTGTGAGATTTGGATGAAAGCAATTATTAATTCAGACAATGTTTTTGTCTCAAGACATAGCTTTTCTACTGCTTTCTGAAGTCTGAAACCAGGTGATAAGAGGTCAAGGAAATACCTGCACCAGGGATTCCAACTATTTAAATTTCTTTGTTGAAATCACTGAAAAAAAGTCCTGGTAAAAATGAAAAGTTAGCATCAATATGAGAACCTATCTTTCTTAGGAAGTGACAAAATGGCTGTTAATTCTTCCACCTAAGCAGGAAATGGTAGCATCACTTCATGTAGTGTATTCTGTGTTCACAGAGCATTTGGTTAAAATAGACCTGGTTAAAAGGACACAGTTTAGTTTTGACTTGAAGTTAAACTAGTTTAGTAACTTTTGCAGGAAACTCAGATAACTTTAATGCCCTGTTCAGGCATTGTTTACTTGACAGGCTTGTAACAGCTACACTGCTTGAGCTCCTAGAAGACAAAATTTGTTTCATACCTTGAGGGTGCAAAGTCCCAGGGCAGCAGATGGCCCTATGATTATTATTTCCAACCTGTCTTACCTGACCATTCCTTCCCTGTATGAACAGCTGTTTCACTCACTTCAGTGCAGCCCAGCCTGAGCGGCTATTTTTCTTCTGCCCTTTTCTTTGCACACAACATAAATCTCTTCTTTCCTTTGACCTGGCCTGCAGTTTCATCCACCTGTGCATGCCTTCAGCAATGTCAAACTCTTGCCAGATCCACTTCCCTTTTTCTAGATAAATTCTTTTGAAACTAAACTTTTTTTTCTTTTTTTTCAGCGGTGCTGAATAGATTGTCTTCACTTCTTAGGTGATTACCCTGGGAGTGCTCAGTGGGTGTGAATTTAATCCACTTCTTCTGTTTGAGTGGACTCAGCCCAGTTCTTGAGTGGCATCAGGCTGTGAGTGTTCACCAGTGAAATGGGCCCACATTCTGAAACTTGCAACGTTTTACCTGTGCAAAGCACTTCATGTAAACCAGTGAAGTTAATTTTGTCTCTAATATCGTGAAGGTAAATCTTCAAATTAGAACATGTCAAAATTAAGATGTTCCCAGACATCCTCAGGTTGCCCTCCTTATGAGAAAAGGCACTTACAAGGTAATTTTTGATTCTGTAATTACATACTTTTTCTGCAGGACCTCATTTCTTTTGCTATGCCTGGTACTCAGAACCCAACAAATGAGCAGTTTTTCAGTGTTTCACTTTATCCTTATTACATAGGTTCATGTCCTATTTCCTATGCAATATTCACATGGTACTGAATATGGAAATAATTATTTCCATGAGGAAATTCTTCATTCTCAGTTAAGAATTTATTTTTGGAATGCCACTTCTAGACAAGGTTAAGACATTGCTTTCAGTTCTGGAATGGACATTTGGGGCAGACAAAAGTCTGGTACATACTTTACTGGCTGATGACATTTTCAGAACCTCAGTTACCCATCTTTTGTTGTTTTAACTGCAGGCATAACTCTTGTAGTGATTAACAGTGCTCAGATTCTGCAGATCACATTACTCAAGATGGACCTCCATAAAATGAAAAAATAAACAATACCCGCAGAGTTTCTGCCTTGTGTAATTTGCACAGCATCACAGATTCCTGGGGACAGAGCCAGCAGCAAAAACCAGAGTAGGAAACATGACAGGAAGCTTGTTCTTTTGTATATGATCTTTTTCTCCTCAAGCTTTCCAGATTCTCTCAGAAAGGAACGCAGGGCAAGGGATGCTACAGGCACCAGCTGTCTTCCTTTTTCTCTCCAGTGTATTTCCTGGACACTATCATTTTATTCCTTGAGTTTTCATTTCGTTCCCTGCTCCTGTCACAAATTTAAAGACTTGCAGGTAATGCACACAGGTGAAGAAAACTTGCTGAAGTTGCACAGTGGATCTGAACCTCTTTGGATCTAGTGTTTTTTTCCCCATGGAAATTTCCCTGTTATCACCTCCTTCAGTAGGTAAGAAGACTCATGCTACAGTGTAACAGAGTAACTTGTAGCATAGCAAATCTCTGTTGTTGTTGTGACTATGTCTTTCTTTTATTATATGGATATTTCTCCCCCTCAATCAAATGTCTTGATTCACAACTGAGTGTCTGGCTTTATCCACTTTGAAACACTGATAGCAGTTTCTTTTAGGTAACTTGAAATGCAAATAAGGATATATTTGAAACAAACTAATCCCTAAAAAGACTTGATGAAGTACTTGTAAGCTTATTTTTCTGAAAGCTGAGTCAAGTCCCACTTAAACATCAAACTGTCTTCCTGCACACATTCTACACAAAATAATGAGTAAGTGATGCTCTGAAAAAGCATCACCAGACACACTGCTGATTATGTTTGGTGGGTTTTATTTTTAAAGTAGAAAAAGTGTTTTACTAGATCTAATTCTCTGTTGCGAGTAAAAATATGTATTCCCAAAATAGGAATATTGCATGACAATTTGAAGATCTAAAAGATAGTAGCTTTAAAAAAGAAGTTGCTCCTGAAGAAGTGTGTAGACCATCCACCTTAGCTAGTTACAAGTATGTTCTACCTGTAGATCTGCTTCTCTTTGAATGCAGAAATATTTACCAGGCGTACTAAACAGCTGTAGAACTGAGGGAGGTTATGCAAATTTGTAATATGAATGCACTTTTATTCCTTTCTCTGGAGGAAAAAACCCACTTTTTGCAAAGAAAATTGGTGAAGAACAGATGAATTTGCCTTGAGGTTCTAAACAGAAGATCTGGAAATCTTTCAGTGTCTGTTCTTCAGAGTCTCTGGAAGACACATAGTGAAGATGATTAATTGCACGTATACGTGTGAAAGTTAGCAGGATCAAATTTGTTTAGTTTTGATAAACATGGTAAATTGAAAAGTCAAAGGCAATAGATCCGTTTTAGTAATACAGTTGGGTGGCATGCTGGATTCCTTTCATCTTTCTGAAGATACAAGTAAGAGTTTATATTGATAGAAATAAAAGGTTGTTTCCTGTAATGCCCTGGATTTAATTTCCTGTAGCAGGTGTTGGTGGCTCCCAGAGGAAGAAAGTCTGCCCTTTTTGTCGGCAGAATCATGGACTACAGCTTTATTTCATAAACTGCATTGTTATTGGACAGCAGCTAGGAAAAAGAGAAATACCTAATTAAGGCTTACACGTGGAATGTCCTCTTGAGATGCTGTTGAGCTGACTGAGTTCTGCTGAAACTGAGCTCATCAGATGCCTCTTACCTTGACTTTCAAGAAATTGTTCTCCTAGGATTTTGCTAATTTGTTTTAAAAGAATCATGAGCTATCTAGACTTAAAACATAATGTGTTTTACATGTCTGCCCTGACAAACACTGAGCCAACTTCCTTTTTTTCAAGGGGCAGAAAACAGAGGACTGAGTTAACAGGAAAATTCCAAGTTAATGTTTGAGTCCAAATGGATTTGCCTTAGTGGTTTAAAGGTGTGAATTTAACCCTCTTCTGTATTGCACCTATACTGTATCAATACAGTAGCATAAGTGGGGGTGTGGAAGAAGGGATTTCAGGCAACCTCGGCCCTGATCAGTCACAGCTGTACTAATTACCAAAGAAGAGGAACAGCCTTGCCTTTAATGGGTTGCAGCTGTGACTAATAAAGGTAAGAGTGATGGAAGGGGAGGACTGGCTGAGGAAGAGGACCTGGAGAGGGTAGAGGAGCCTTTAGGGAAAAGGAAAACTCTAGAGAGACACAAAAGAGAATGAAACAAGGAAGGGAGTTGCTGCTGTAAAAGTTCTGCTGTGAGATCAGTCTGACTCTGATGGAGTTAGAGCCTGCAATCACAGTCAAGCTGGGTAAAATCCTGCATTCAGAGCCTGCAAACTGATATTTGCAGACACAGTCCAGTAGGAAGTAACCAGCAGTGAGAGTCTGCAGTTGGACCCTACAGTAGGAGCTTGCTGTAGTCACAGTCAGGATGGCAGAGCTGTAAAGAACAAACCTGGACCCTTTTCACATTGTTAAATGTCTGTGTCTCAGCTCATTTCTACCCCTAATGAGAGGTCTGCTGCAACACTTAAGGTTGAGGTAAGAATTATGAACGAAAGCTTCAACATTAGAAGTAATATGAAGTGTAAAAACACATATAAATATAAATGGGAATTAGGGAAAGAATAATACAACTAGGACACCAAACTTTTAAAATTAGTGTTGTGAACTATTAAAAATAATTAATCTCAGTGTAATAATGTGTGCCTTCAGTTTTTTAAGGGAAAAGTTCTCCTGAATTGAAGGTCAGAGTGCTTGCCCTTTAAAACGCCACCTCTGGTACTGTTGTCCCATTTCCAACTTTCATTAAGTGGTGAAAATGTATTTAGGAAGACTTCCAGTTTCATAATTTAGAACTTTTAAATTTCATGGAGGGAAATTTACAAGTTTAAGAGGAAAAGTACTAGCAAAACTACTTCGGAAACTTAGACCTGGAGTCTGTGTTGCCTTGAACAAGTTTGTTTTTAGGGGTAATTAGTTATCCTGTTGGTACCTTTTACACTCACAGTGTGGCGCTTATAGGAAAGGGCAGGGGACAAAATACAAAAGCTGTTTAAAAACTGTCATCTTAGCATTGCCAAACTAGTATTTGGTCTTGTGTATGCCGTTCAACTCAGAGATAAACTTGTCTTCTGGAGAAACCTTTCTATGAGAGATCATATGTAAACTGCCTACAAATTTTTTTCCAAAGAATACCTCAAATAAGACATAGCTTTATTCTCCCCTCAGCTTCCTTCTTAAACTAATTTTTTTTTACTTTAAAAATTTTACCCAAATTTGCTGGATCTGAATTCAACCAAGATGCAGCCTTACCTTCTCCTGCTTGCAATAAAACATGTTTGTAGCTCTCTCTTGACTGCATCTGTGGAAGGAGTTAATTCTGCTCAGAGAAGCTGTGCTGCCTGGGTAGATAGCCCTGTCACCCTGTTATCCTGATGGACTTCCATTGATACTGTTGACAACAGAGAAACGTGTGTTGCAAAACATTTCCTACCATGTATTATTCTCCTAGCTGCAGTTCTCTCCAATTAGCCTGTCTTCTTTCCTTGTCTGAAAATACAAAGGCACACAGAACATCGGAGGCTGATAAACTGTGATAACAGTTGCATAATGACTTGCATAAAATAACTTTTGCCATAAAAATAGCTGTTCATAATTGCTTTTGGGGTATTTGAGTTCCTGATTCTTCTTGGATCACTCTGATTACTGGAGGTACATTTTGGAGAGGTTTTTTTATTTCCTTTGGGCACAATGATAAACAGTTTGATACTCCAATGTGCAGATAAAACACAATTGATTACACAGTATTTTGTTGTTCAGCTGGATGCATATCACTCATGGCTGCAGGACAAGAGAGCTTCCAATCTCTTAGGAGTTACTGAACAAGATGAGTGTTTTTTATTTTAATATTTTTAAAATTACAATTCCAAAGAACTCCATCTAGCTGTAATAGCCATGAGCTGTGAGAGTTTAAATGTCATGGTGTTCCAGCCCTGGGAGAGGGGTGTGCTGTGAGAGATCCTGGCTGCAGGGTAATTGGAACCAGGCAGGTTAGCTGTGTCTGCCCTCACTGTGGGAAGGGCTTTGCAGAACCTTATCTCTTCCAGTAAACCAAATCCCATCAAACAAAAAATACAGAGTTATATCATGATTTTCTGTTATCAGTTGTTGACATGCTGATATAGATTAGAACTTGTGTAACCCAAACTGTTGAGGGTTTCAGATGTCTCTGTGTCTGTTCATAACAAGTCAGTTCCGGCAGTACATTCCTTTGGCTCTCTTTCTTCCCATGGGAAATCTACCATTTCCCTACATGCAGTTATGCAGTTTTGGTTTATAATCCTGGCTTGGCTTTTTGTGATTACCTCTTGAAAACTGCTGCACCTCCATGCAGAAGGGACTTGCTGAGTGTATTTGATTTAGATGAGGATGATGTTTTGGCTGGACCGCCTTTTTTTTTTTCTTCCTCAGCTGTTTTTACTTTAAATATACAGGGACTCAACTTATCTACTGGTAGCCATATAGCATCTTGTATTTGGGGGATTTTAACAGTTTCTGTGGGATATACACAAAAGTATTGCCAGCTTCTGGAAGTCTTGAGCACTGAACAATGCTGTTCTTTTACAGATTTTCTTTTTGTTCTTTTCCTGCTTTCTTTAACAGATTTGGTTCTGTGTATCAGTTTGATGCTAGAGAAACTTTCATGTTGCCAGACATCATGAAAATTATTGCACTGCCAAAATCACAGAAGCACAGAATTGATGGGCTTGGAAAGGACTTCTGGAGATCATCCAGTCCAACCCCAATATAAAATAACTAATTCCAGGCATAAAGTATAAATGCCTTACTTTTGCTGGTCTCCTAAAGTACTGTGCCACATCTACAGCAAAAAGTGCTTTTTGGTTAATGAATTATTAAGCTTTCTAATTTTTTATGAGCAGCTACTGGGATTGTGCTAGTGGAGTAAGCAAATAAAGTGTGTTCACTTGTAGTTTGCACTGACAGCTGTTTTGGGAGCAATAGAACAATCTATTTGGTGCTGGGAATGGGAAAAAGGAACAGCAAAGACTAGCTGATACTACCAGGCTTCTTGGAAGTTTAAATAAAACTAGTAAGTGTATTTGCAAGGGTGATTTCCCTTCCTTGACAGGAACCAAGTATCCAGCATATTTATAAACCCCCTTTTTCTAAAAAAATGTACCTACTTTTGCAATCTTACCATCAATGCCAGTGCAGTTGCCATCTGCTCTTATTCTGTCTCACTCTTCTGTCTGGATACAAACATCACTCTCTGGTTAAAAGTAACTCCCCTACTAACTCCTTGGTCCTCTAGCCCACCTCAGCTAGGGTGGCACTTGCAGGATGGTGTGACCTGTCAGGAGTTTGATCAGGAGTGGGCTGTGACCCTGCTGCTTTGTTGACTGCAGTAGAAGGGAGTGCTGTGTGGGAGTCCAGTGGAGATGTGTCCATTTAGAAAGGATGCAGTCCATGGTTTAGTGAAATGAGTTTCCATACCCAGAGCTGTTTGCAATGCCTGCATTGGCTGTTGTCATGACTCTGAGCATCTGCTATGGAGAGCAGAAATGTACAGAGGAGCTTGTCTTTGTGCCTTTGTGTGTCTAATGCTGACTAGTTATTGGATTGCACAGAAATGATTGAATAGGAACTGTATTTTGAGCTTTGCAAGTTTCTGTTGGCTTTTCCTCTTTGTTATTTAAGAGACATGAGTCTGAGCTCTTCAGTTTCATATATTGTTTTTAAGTGTTCAATTGTTTTACTTTACTCTCTGCCATAGTAACTAGAAATAAGGGTTCATTTTAGAATGCAAATTGCACCAGAGTTATAAGTTCTTCACCCATGGCAGGGATTCTCAAACTGGTGCAAATATGTGGCTTGACAGTGAGCCAATAATTTGTGACCTAGGAACCTGGCTGCTTCTTCCTTAATCCTTCCAGCATCCATGTTTCATCTCTTGCCTCTTGCAGAACAGTGGAACACTGTATGACAGGTGTCCCTAGTTTTCAGAGGAGAAGTGTGGGGAGGGTACAGCAGGGGTGTGATGTACTCAGATCTGCTCCCCAACTTGACCCTCTGGTGTTTTCAGATACCCCAGTGGTGCTTGTACCTCTGGCTGTGGGGCTGGCAGGTCTGCCCTTAGCCATGTCTCATTGGGATGGCAATGTCAGGATGTTACCTGGGCATCCCTAGTGAACCAAAGCCTTTGCAGGGCACCTTGGAGCCCTCTGAAATAGTCTTGCACCTGTGAAATAGATGCTTCTCCTTTTACCAGCTTGCTGGGACTACATCTCTCAGAAGGAGTGAGGCTCTGTTGGTATCAAACACACAAATGAAAACTTTTGCAGGAGCCATGGAAAAGGCCATTGAATCACCTGTGTCTTACTCCATGAATACCTGCTTGAGTAAATCACTTTCTAATCAAGTTACACCTGTAGCTTTTCCTTCTGATGTAATTTGGGGTGCAGTTTTCAAAAGACTGACACCATTCAATTTAATGTGAGCATAAAGGAATGGAATCTGCTGGTTCAAATTAATCACATCAGGTTGCTTTTATACATAAAATGCTATATAAATAATTTGTATGGTGATATACCCCTCCTCCATCTCTACTCTTCCATTGATTCCCTTAGTTTCCTTCTATTTTTCTTTAAGGTAATGGTCCCAGTCTCTTCCTCCAGTTCAATCTGCTCAGTTTTGTCCTGTGATTGAATAAGAGACAGGCTAGCCAAAAGACTGGGCTAGTGCATCCAGAATCATTAATTCAGTCAGTCAAACAAATGGGAGGCAAGAGAACAAGAAGCAGTGACCAATTGGTCACATGGCAGGGGATCTGCCCTGGAGCATGGAACACACTGAGTTCAGCCCCTGAGCTGCATGGTCACAAATGCCATAATGATTTCTTAGCATGGCCCTGGCTGTGGTAGCTCATGCCAGCCTGCTGAGCAAGCTTGGCCAGGCTTCTTGAGATTCACAGATAAGATTTATTCCTGAAGCCTGACCTACATGAGTGTGTATCTAAATGTGTGAAAGCTGTGATTTGATGGCAAGCAATGAAAGGTCATAGAAAAAGCAGGCAATGCATTTAAATCAAAATGATGAAGCTGGGTAATTTCATTAGCAACAGTTGTATTTACTGGAAGTCACAGATGGTGCAGTTTAGCTTATGGCCAATTTGTTAAGACAAAATAAGTATAAAGAAAGAAATATTCCAAGTGAGAGGTGGTTAAAAATTAAATAGGCACCAGATGGCTCAAGATTGTCCTTCATAGAAATTTGGTGAAAGAAGACATAAACAATCCAAAAGCATTTCTGAATGGGACACTTAGAGGCTGGCTGGTCCTTTATCTGAACTAGGTTGAAAAGCAGAGCAATTAAACTTCCCTCATGTGTTAACATTTGACATCCCAGCAAAATATTCTCTGTGAACTTTCAAATTATTTTCTATCTGATATGTTCTTTCAACTGAGAAACAAGGTAAATGGAATAACCAATAAATGTTTCAGCCTTCAGCTATCTTTAAAATAACCTTACCTTTTATTTAAGATGAGGAGAAATTTCACTGTGCAGTGTTTGTTTATACATCTAGATGTTTGATGCCAATACATGAGCCTTTATGCTCAGAGAAATGGCAATATTTTAGTTCTTGCTTGCTTTGGAGAAATGGCAGCAGTTGTTACAGTTCCCTGATGATTGGTTACAGCCCTAGAGTGTATTCCAGGAGGATACGAGTTCCTTTGCTGGGCTGCAGTGCAGTGATTTTCCTGGCCCTGGAAGAACTCACTTTCAACATTTATACACTTTATTCACTAGCACATATAGTGAGTTTTGGGAGTCAAAAGCTATTAATATTTTTTGCTTAGAGGTGAGAACTGCTAAAGCTGGTCATTAGTATTGATGCCTTTGAACTCTCTCATAAAACAAATAACAATAACAATTCCCTGGGTTTCTGGGTAGATAACATGATTTTATTTTATAGAGTGCCTTGATTCTGTTTTCCACTCATGGGCACATTTTGTCCATAATCAAGTACATTCCTGTGCAATACCAGTAAATTTAACAGTCAAAAAAAAAAGAGAGAAGAGTAAAAACCTTACAAATGATTCCAAGGAAAAGGAGTCAGCATGTGCTCCCTGGTTTTATATGGAGCACTAGATATAGGTGATATCAGAGACACAGCAGAAATCTCTTTAAAGCAAGCTGCATATATGGAACTGGTTTTCCCAGGAGTGGGAGTGGGGGTGGAAAAAAAGGAAAAGCAAAGAAAAACAGCCTTGAATGAGAGAGGCAGCTGGAGACTGTGTTGACTAATTAATGAGCAACATACACTTAAGAGCTTTTACTCATCCTGCACTAGCTTTGCACATTTTCCACTGCATGTTACAGTCTCTGGTATGAAAGCTCAGCAAGTGGTGCCTGCTTGCAGGGAAAAGGCTACACTTGAAAAAGATGGCTGTACTTATTGAGGGGAAATGAAAGCATTTACAAATGTCCTGGAAAAGCCTGGAACAGTCCAGACAGGGAACACGATTTGAAGAACTTCACAATTAAATGAACTTAAAAGAAAAAGCAGAAATTATCCAGGAATAATCTTCCCATGTGCGAAGGTAACAGTAACAAACATGCACCAGTCATGGCCTTGCCAAGGAAATAGATTTTTCCATAAGAAGAAATTTTTTTGTTTGTTTTTGGTCTTTTGTGGGGTTTTTGTGCTTTTTTTGTTGTTGTTGTTCAGCTGCCTGAGTTGCGCCTATGAACAGGTTGGTGATTTACAAGCATGGCTTTGTGTTGAGAAAGACCATCCATCTAAGGGTAATAATGATTTTTAAAAGTTATTCTTTAAAGACAAAAATACAAAAAAGGATTTTGCTAACCTTGACTAGAAATAGCACAGACTCTTTATTTTATGTATCTGCAGGGCTTTCTATGTGGAAGGAGAAAGGGGGAAGGGTGGAAAAGCAGGCTAGGAGGAAATCAGGATCTTTAAAGTGTGCACTCTGAAAACTTTGTATTCAGCTGCTGCTTTTAAGTTATTGCTGCTCTTTGCAAAATGGTTCAATCTCAGTGCCCAGGCAGTGAGTCTTTTGCAGTGTTTCTGAAAATCTGTCCCTTTCTGCTGAGTTAAGCCTTCTCTGATTGTATCAGGAACTGTGAACCCCAGCAGTCTCTGCTCTGGTTAATTCTGACCCTGCCAGTTCTGCACCTGCCACCCTATCCAGCACACCTTCCATCACCCTTACTGTTCCAGCAGCTGGTCCTGGTTCATAAACGTGGTCCTCTTTCCTGCTTATAGGCAAACCCAAACGTTCCTGACCTCACAATTGGCCTGGTTTGGGGGCTGGAGACTAACCCTAGTTACAGAACCTGTGCTCTGTGTGATTTGTTGTTAGCTATGGTTGAAGCTGCTTGTGTTCCATAGTCAGGTAGCCCCTGGCTGCCAATAAGCTTTGTCATCCAAGTTTAGGGACAGTAGCACGGGGGTAGAAAAAGGAAAAAAAGACTTATGGGTGAAGGACAAGAAGAGTTGGCTTTGTAGGCAGTTGAACAAATGCAGATGCTCTGAAATTTTGTCAACTCCTTGTTAAATGTGGTAGAAACACTACAGCAGAGGAAGTGTAAAGCTGGCAAATTACATAGCAAGAAATTTGTAAATGGAATGAATTTTCAACTCCACATCCAGTTTCCTACCATAGCTATTTCATGGTTAAGCAGATCAGATGCTTATAAGTTTAAAAAAAAATGTTGGAGGTGAATTTGATTGAAAACTGATACATTCTGCACATCAGTAGAGAACTATTGAGGCTTAGTTATAAACAGCCGGTAAATGCTGTTACCCACTATGTATGTAAGGGGTATTAGAGGTAGTGTTAATTTGTGGTTGCTTTCTGGTTTTGAAATCCTCTATTATTTAGACCACGTATGGGTTGTTAATCCTTGGTATCCAAAAGAGCACCGGACAATTCTTGATTCTTCTGTTTTTCTTACTGCATATTTGAGTATTCAACAAACTCATTTAGTTGACTTGTTTTATTGTGCTGTCTTGTTAGATGAATATGGATTTTTGTAGCAAGCCTAGGCCTTTAAATGCTTTAATTATGGAGGTTTTGTTTTCAAATGTCTGTCATCTGTCCCAGAATGGTAACATAAGGTAGAACTCTTCTGATAAAAATCAATCTTCTTATGGAGATCAAAGGAAAATATAATTTGAGAACTTGTGTATTGCATTGACCAACAACTTCAGTCACTGGATTTGCTTGCTAAAGGTAGAGTTTGGCTTGTGCAGTCAAAACTGGAGGAGAAAAATGCATCCTTGTGGTAGTTATTCAGACTCTCTTGTGGGTAGTATCATAACAAGTCCCATTCTGTGCCAGCAGAATAAAACTCTATTTAAATCTGTTAAGTTGAAAACACCTGAAAGGAATTATTGGTCCAATTCATCATTCCCAGAGGTGCTTACGAGCAGCATGCTGTGGCAGGAACTCTCTGTTTATAGCCAGAAGAAGGTTCAGGAGCCTGACTGAGGAGCTCCATTTAGGTGAGTTATAGGAAAGGGTTTTTCTGATTACTTTGCTAGTGTGTGGGATATGTGCATGTAGCTGAAAACAGCAGGGGAGTTCATATACATCTCATTTAGCTGGTGCTATGTGGATTCTTGTGCAAGGAAAGCCTTTCCTGGCTGATGTCTAGGCCTGCAATAATTGTTCTGCTCAAAACTCACTTTGAAGAGTTCTTAACTTTGTGTTACTGATTCTATTAATATTAGAGCCAAGATTGTAAAGTTTTTCTTCTCAGAGTACAGATTTACAAAAAGGGTTTTTTTTTTTCTTTTTCTTAACAGATTAGTTATGTTTCTGTCCTTTATGGTCTACAAGTATCAGCTTTGATCAATAGGAAATTGTATTTTTATAGGTTTGTGTGTCTGGAGTCTGTTCAGTTTCACTGACCTGAAACCTGCAGCTTTGTTCTGTCCCTGACACTCTACCTGTGTGCACATCAGCCAAATGATCTGTTAAACTGAACAGTTTCCCAAATTTCCATTGTGTTTGCAGTTTGTGTTAATGGGCTAATACTCACTAGCTTGGTGTCCAGCATGTGCTGATATGTGTAAAACCAGTACCAGGTCTAGAGTCAGATGAACATACAGGACCTGGACACCACAGCATGAAAAGCTTGCAGTTCAACCTTTGCTCTCTCAGGGGCTGACTCAAGCTCAGGTATAGCCCCCCACCATTCCTCACAATTCATCCTAGTAACCAGTTCAGAACAGGCAACATTATCTAGGAACATAAATGCTTGAGATGGAAAACCTTGATGAAAGAAAATTCACAGTATATTTCACAAATAGGAGTATATAACAACATAAGTTTTATAAAGTCCATGTATACAGTGTTTGAGAAATTACAGCAAGTGCTGGATGGGGTTAAATTGATAGAGGAAAATAAAATTTGTAGCAGTTGTAACCAGGTGGGAGATTATAGGCAGGCAGAAATAGAAAGGCAGTTCATGTTCTTAGATTGTACTGGCCCATTCTTGCACCTGCCCATATCTCAGGAAGGTTGATGGGTTAAAGGAGCAGAGTTCATGAAGAAGCATCTCGGTTCAAACTCTGGAGAGACCTGGTTTGCTCCAGGGGTTTGTGAAGCCACACAGCTTAGAGCCTGCCAGGTTTGCTTTATCCCTCCTGCACAACAGAAGGGGACATTTCCTTTTCTTCTCTGGAAGTGTATGTGTTTCAGTAGTGCACCATGATTTGATCTGATTATTTTTCTTTTCTCTGGTTAATTCTTTTTCAAGATGAGAAGATGAAATTCATTATGATAAACTATACAGAAGGAGTTGTGTGTGAGCTGGTAGATACAACAGCAACTAAGAGCTGTCAGCCAGCCATAAAAACTGACATGAGATACTTAGTACTTAAAGAGCAATTTACATCTTCTAAGGACCATACTATATAAACACTAATTAATCTCTAATTAACTTATCTATATGTATTAGCCAATTAATCTCTAATTAGTTTATTTGCAGATTCTTTCACATTGGGAACTAATTTAGGTGAGGCGTAAATCTCCTGGGACTAGTTCTGATCTCTCAAAGAGGTGTAAGTCAGGAGGATGTATAAATCCATTCTAATGCAGTCATAGGGATACAGCAGTGAAGAACTGCTCCAAGGAATGTATAAATAAGGCTCTTGGTGAGTTCAGAGAGAGATGCTATGCAGTGGTGAGAAGCAACATCAAAATGCTCAGAATTAATTAGCCAATGTTGATGGGGTTTGATTACAGAGTTTGGTTATTTTTAAAATTTGTTTCTTCACAGGGTGACATATTACTAGAGGATTAAAAGGAGTGTACAAAAGTGACTACCAAGCCTGAGCTGGCAAACTTAGTGCTAATGCACCTGTTATGTGTAGAACTACGATGGGAGGAGAGTGGGGAAGGAAAAAACATCATGGCTGAAAAAACCTTTCCAAGTGAGACTTCCAATGCACTTTTGGCCTAATGATCCCAGGTCTTAAGCTCAGTTGTATTTTAAAATTATACAAACAAATCCATGGCTGGTTTTCAGGGATGGCAAAGACACCATGTGTTTTGCAGTTACCCTGTCTCTGGAGTGCTCTGTGGATAAATGTGAGGGAAGCAGCTCATTTCTCCAGCATTTGAAGAGGTTTAACTGATTTGACTGGCTCCATGATGTCAATCTCCAGTTTCCTCTGCCCTGTGCTGAGTATAACTTTGTGAAGTGTTCTGATAGTGTAGCTGCTCAGACCTAGTGGTGGCACTGCAAGGGCAGCCTGGCTTTGCCCTGGGTGTCTGTCCCTTTGGGGCAGGCAGGAGTCCCGTGCCAGCACAAGGGAGGAAGGGTGCTCCAGCTCCTCAGGATTTCCAGCAGCATATTGCTTTGTGTCTTCAGGTCACAAAATATAAATATAAAGTCTGAGCTTGGGCAGAACTATTCTGTTCCCATTTTATTTGCTGTGCCATTAGGAGAGAAAAATCTGTTAGTTCTTAGAGAGTTTTAAAGCGCTTGGTTTAAGAGCTCCTCATATCACTTCTATTGAATTAGTTAAATCAGCTGAAGCAGCTGGACTTCCCCTTACTAAGACTGCAGGAAGTAGACTGCCAAATGCTGACACTGGCCATGAAACTGCTATTTTATTTAGATGTCCTTGAAGCACAGAGCTATCTGACATCATGTTTATAGCCTGCATGCAATAGAAATAGCAGAAATCGTATACATTTTTGGAGGTAGTGTTCAGATTCAGTACTAATAATTCACTTTGTTGCTTCAGGGCTTCCATATTGCTTTGGGCATGAAGCTGTATTATAAATTACAGCACACAAAGCTGAGTTTGACCTACCAGTTGATGCATAATAAACTGACTTAATTCTGAATATTAACTACATATTGTGGCCTAGAGGTTTTTTCGTCTCTAAGTGTAGTACTGAATTATACAAGAATCTTTTTCTCGTGGGTGAAACCTAAATATAAATACATTCCTAGTATTAATACCACACAGAAAGGTGCCAATGGCAGTATATTTTCATCCTAAATATTTCTTATGGTAGCAGAAAATAATTTCTGAGTATTGCCAAGTACAGGATGTAATTATTGAGACTTTTCAATAAGTAAGCATCAGGAAATGATGAATATCTGAAGGATTTTTTTACTTGTCACTGAGCACAGAGAAATACTCTGGCTGCAGTGGCATATTGTTCCTTGGGGTGTCCAGACCTGCCTTTCCAACATGTATTTTAATGGATCCTAGCTCAGGTCTAGAATTTTGCCTTAGGCTGAAGCTTATGATAAACAATTTCAGCCCTGGTGAAGATATCTAAAATAAAAAAAGATGTAAAAAACCATCTGAGAATTTAAATTCCACTCACAAAATTTTTGCAATGGATCAATAATACATGATACTATAATCTGCAATATACTTGCCCACCAATACAGCTAGAGATATGTCTTAAGAGACTGGATCAAAATGTACTCATTTTATGTGAAAACATTGCTGCAGAAAGCTATTGACTAGTTCTTCTGATTACTTCATAAGTATTTAACAAAACACAAATGATTGTGAAAAATCCTGGGCTCCTATATTTTTTTATTTTAAAAAATGCTTACATTATACCAGAGGTAAAGACGTTTAGATAATATATAGGATTTTCTGTGAAGTGCTTAGGCATTTGAAGGTTTTTTTTCCAAAACAAGTACAATAACAATATCAGGTTGCAGGTACTTTATATTCTTTATGAGTTTTATCTCACACATAGCCAAGTTTTGTTATATTTTTACTTTCCACTATTCATCAATCTAATCAGACTTCTAAGAACTGTGGCTACAAAACTCTAATGTCAGGTTTGGGTTTTGTTTGTTTTTCTCATTTCTCTAGTGCTGTTTAGCACCAGAATCATGCTGTGCCTCTCTGCCAGCAGGAGGCACAAGCTCAGCTCTGAACTGCATTAAGTGAATAAGTGTCAGGGCTTATCTCATTTTCCAGGAGGTCCCTAGGGAAGCTATGACCTCTGCACATGCCCAAATCCACCAGGTGGTGGATCCTCCCTGGGGATCTCCTTAAATCTGCCAACTCTCCTAAAAAAACCCTTACATTGGGGTAGTAAAAAATTCTCCAAAATGCTGGATGGAAGATAAAAGATTTTCAGTGCATGTTCTTCATTATGGCAGCTCAAAAAGAGACATGAGATTGTTTTTACCTCTACTACCCTCCTGCCTTGGGGGAAAAGGAAATAAAGAACAATGTGGATTGAGATCTTCCAATCCCCTATTGGATTCGTCTGCTTGGGATCTTCCTCTCCCCTATTCTCCTTGCTGAGGAGAAATTCCAGCTCCCTAAGCTCTGCCCCCTGGCAGGGCCCAAAGCTATAGGATCAGTCTGGCTCAGCAATAACCAGCTTCAGCAATTTGATCTGAGCCATCATTTCTCTTCAGGTACCACTGTGATCACTAAGAGCACCCAGCTTCTTGGTTTTCCTTGCTTTAAGTAGTTCAGGTGAAACACAAGTGATGCAAATCCCTGTTGAATGCTAAGAAGCATTTGAAAAGTTGTGGTTCAAGAGTACATCAAATAGCAAGTCATCAGAAAATTGTTTTTAAGAAAAAAAAATCTTATTCCAAAATATTCTGAAAATAGTCTTGAATTAGCTTTTAGCTACTTAGATTTCACACACATGCAGTATTTCTGTCTGTACAATTTCTTACAATATTTTCTCCTGCAGTTAAACCCAGTGATATTATCTCATTTTCAGTAAAGTCCTGGTGGGAAGCATATAGCAAACAGCAGTACCCCCAAACATTTCCAGATAAACACTTCATCCACCATAAATATTTAAAATTCAATCATCAATCAAAACAGCTGCACATTTCCTTTAGGTGATCAGCCACTAATAGCCTAAGAACTCTGTTTTTTTCACAAAGAAACAACATCATGAACAACTCAACAGTGGTTTTATGGACTTCGCTCTGATAAGTCCTTCTCTCTGTTTTGCAGAAGGGAGAATCACAGGATGTCCATTTTCTAACAATCCCCCAAGCAGCAGCTGAGTTAGCTTGACATCTGGAACGTCTTTCTAGGGCTTGTTTCCAGTTGCAGCTATGCTTTAGAGGCAGGATCTGTGGTTTCAGCTAGGTACTTGACTGTAAGAAATGATGATGTGAATGATTGTATGGTTTTTCTTGTCAAGGATCACAAATATTCTCACACACAGGAAGTATACTTTATGTATATGTAACCATGTAACAGAAAAGCTGAAAAACAGATGTAGACAAAGTTAAACAAACAAGCTTGTTTCATTTTTAGACTGAAAATACAAAATCTATTTAAAAAACCTCAAACCCTGCTCATTTGAGTACTTGAAACTCAGTGCAGTTACTTTGCAGGAATGAAAGGTTCTTGGCTTTGCTTTCAATTCTAGCTCACAGTCACTGTTCCTTTAAACCTGAAGCTTATGCCTGGCAAATTTTGAGTCAAGCTCATCAGTGGCAGCATGATAAAACGGCAATGATGAGTTCTTGTCTTGGCTCCCTCTTGCCTGGCAGGGTAGAGTGTTGGTTTGTTCTTTTATTTATTACATGTTGGCAATTACATTTATAAGAAAATAACAGCTGATATTTATGTGGTATCTGAATATATGTAGCTTGTTACAGTCAGATTTCCTCTGTTTGTGCATTTATTTAAATTGCATTTGTGAGGCATCCGATAGTGTGGCTGTATCTACTCTTGAGTGCATTCCAGGAGGGTTGGGATTTCTTCATATCCTGGATGGTGAAGAGACAGAGAGACTCTCCTAGAGTGTATGAGGCCTTATCTTTTAGCCCTAAGTCCTTATTTTTGCACTGTTCCAATCCAAAGCCCTCACTGAGTCCCAGGATTCTGTGGTTTCCAGGCATATGATGGAGTTTGTGAGGCACAAAGTAAGCTCATGTCCTTATCTTATGCCTCCTCTCTTGCCAGTTTGCTGACACTGGGCAAGGCTGTCCAAATAAAGAGACCCCTCAGGTAGGTCCATGCATGTGCCTGTCTGTGCTCTTCCCAGGTAGTGTTTTACAAGAGGTGCTGCTGCCAGGGCCTATGCAAGATAGAGTGTGGGGGCTTTTTTGGGAGATAGTCCTGTTTGGAGCCATTCAAGAGTACTGGAACTTGCACATGTTTACAAATCATGCCCAGAAAAACAATAAATATATATTTATATGGCAGGAAAGAGAATCTGAAGTTAATGCAAGTGAAATTGGATTAACAACTGCCCAAAAAGTAGTAGTAGGCATTAGCTCTTCAGCCTTTCATGAGGTTCTGAAGTTTTGGGAACTTTTAATTTGTACATTATCAAGAACTAGATCTGCATTTGTTCAATTCAGCTAATCTCTGTTTCCAGTTCCAGAGCACCCAGAACAAGTTGCTGTGACATGTTCTGTGTATAGGTGGCCTTGAAGGTAGGCCTATTCTGTCTGAATCCTTTATATAACAGAATAGTACAGGCTGTGGAGAGGGGAGACACAGATCCAGCCCTCTCAGCACACAGTGGCACTCTGGGAAGTTTGCTTGAAACCCCAGGCAAGTTCTCTGCCCACTGGTTGGCACAGACCTGCTCCTAAGAATTTGGCAGTTGTAAAAAGAAATGCGTTGGCTCTTCATGTAAGGGCTTCTCTGTCTGCATTGGTGCAACTGTTAAGTGAAATTTGGATGAGATTTTATCCAACTGACAGGTTGTGAGCCCCCAGGAGAGCTGTTTGAATGCTTTGGGAGTGGGGTGGAGCCCACCAGTACTGGTGTAAAGTAGCCTTGACTTCTCCATTCCCATCTGAGCAGTAATGACCTAACTGGGGAAATTACTTACCCTGGTGCTCTTTAAATGGAGCTGATGATGTAGGAAGTGTGAAAAAAATCGTAAATAGAACAAAGGAGACTGGCACTGGAAGAAAGTCAACTGAAGTTGACTCAGATATTTCTGGGGCTAAAACATTGCTGAGGGGAGTAGCTAAGGTCAAAGAAAGCTGGTCTGAAAGAGGAAAGAGTCCTCCAGTTCCTTCCTGATCAACAAAATCCTGATCCTTCCTTACTTGCACAAGGATCTGCATGACTCCTGTACATGCTTGACCTAAGAAGATTTGCAAAAAGGTTCATAGTACCCTCCACTGTGGCAGAAGTGGCTGCTGGAATAGAAGCCAGGGGTAACTGTTACAGCAGGATAACAAAACCAGTGGCATTCCTTATAAAAATATCAACATTTTTTTCCTCACAAATTGAAGCAAAACCCTGTAGCAGTAAGCTGATAAAATATTTGCTGCCTTGTGTTGCCTATAAGGTAAAATATTTATAACATTTATAATGTATTAGATGAAAATTGTGTGTCAAATGGCACTGCAATTTCCACAACTGCTGACTCCAGTGCTTGTCCAACAGGTCTGGTTTGCACTCTGGTGGGCTGGGGCAGAAGACAAACAAATTCCTTGTGCAGTGTAGGATTTAATTTTAAACTCCATGCTGCTCTGTTCTATATCTTCATACTTTATTTTTATCATCATGTAGATCTTTGTAAAATGGTGGCCACTGGATGAGGGAGGAGGCCTCAGGTACATGTCCAAACATTATCTGCTGCAACTCTAGGTAGCACCATTTGCACATTTTTCTAAAAGACAACAGGGAACGGTCCAAGAGCTTTAGATGTGCCAGAATGTGGATAACTGGGATTTCATATAATTACAAATTTAATATTTCTTCATTTAAAATTCCTTTAGCAGAGATTCAAAGGTAGCTAGTAAATCTTTCCAGTAGTGATGATTTCCACCTATCCTCATCCTTCAAGATATGTAATGCTCAAAATCAGCATTTGGTTTTGAAATCTAATTTCTTACCAGGAACTGGAATTAACATGTCCCTGAATCTCTTTGTGTTTGTCTTGTGGTATTGTGGCAGAAACTCTCAGTGGTGAATATTGACTATTCTGGCAGCTGGAGGCTGACACTGAACTTCCTCAGGATAAGAAATCTGGGGAAGTGGAGGTGCCCAAATGGTGAGAGTGCTGCTAATGCCCAGCCCCTGTTAGAGAGGGTCACAGCTGAACGTGAGACAGAGCTTGCACTAGCAGACTTGTTGACTGTTTCTCAGCATGCCATCAGCAGAGACTCCAATGTATTTTTAATGATGTCTCTCAGCTGTTTTGCAGGCAGCTGTGACACAATGCTTTGGCCGTGGGCACTAGCCAGGGGAGATGTGCTCCATGCAAGTGACTTGGCTGGTAGCAGAGTCAGGCTCTAGAGCTGGATCTTGGATGTGTGGTCAGAAGTCCTCAGGCATTCTCCTGTGAGGCACGCTGCTCTGTCAAGGGCATCTTCTGCTGTCCATAAGGCAGGCAGAGCTTTACTTTGGTTCACCTCTCTAGGTAAGCCTTGGGAGAATTCAAAGTATTAATTTGAATTTGCTTTCTAAATACTGTGTGTAAACAGCTCAGTGAATGAGTTTACACTGTGATTAAACAGCGTTTGAAGAGGAAAAGATGCTGAAAACAACGAATATCCTGTTGAATCTGATCTACTAACAGTAAAATAGTGCTGTCTTACCAGTTCCTCCAGATATTAAATGTAGGTTGAAAATCTTCCACTCTAAAGACTGTGAAATCAGAACTTGCCATATTTATTTTGCAATATTATCTGTTTATTCAGAACAAGATTCTTATATGGAATATTTGTGAATGTAAATGTTACCTTTAAAAGACACTTCATGATTTAGGTAGTCTGTCTGTACAGAGAAAAAATTATCTCATGAATGATCTCCACAGAGATTTAAATGGTCAACTGGTATTTCTGAACTTTAAGAAAACATTCTTAAAGTTTGGAAATACCAGTTTACCATTTAAAACAGATTAGGTAAGGAATTCAAGGTTATGAAATATATTAGATGTATTACACCTTTAATTAAAAAATAATAGTGACAAATTTTGAAAGGAAAACTGGATCATAACAATGGAATGTTCCTTGTAGGATGGGAAGAAATACCTTTTCCTTTTAGGTGCACAGCATGGTTTCAGACCTGTAAGCCAGACTGCTGAAATACAAATTTAGATACACAGACATTGACAGAGATGACAGATTCTCACATCTGGAAAACTGGATAACAACAATTCAGTTCATGTAGAAGGATGAAAATTATGCTTTCACTTGTGATGCATGGCATGAACTCTAGATGAGCAGATACAAATTTCAGCTTGTATGAGTTGACTATTAAAAAAAAACAAAAAAGAAAAATACTAGCTCAGAGAAAGTGCCTTTTGGTGAATTCCAAAAGAATAATTATGACATGTTTAGATTTCTTTTCCTGTGCTGCCTGCAATGTTGATCATCTATGGTGGAGTAAGTGATAAAGTACCATCTGACTTGAATGGTAATGTTTTTGAGCTGTCAAGTAGCAGATTATCCAGTTTGTTGTACACTGTGCACATGTGCACCTGCTAATTTGAAATGCTGATCCACCAGAGAGAATCTAGGCTGCCCGAGGAGTCAGCTCTGACCCATTTCTTTGATATATGACTTGGCCTGTCTTTGATATCAGCAAAGAGGTTTTCTAGCCACTTGTAGTTTGAGCGATAATAGCTTAAGGCCTGAACACTGTCTGTGACTTCCACTCTATTGTGAGAGTCTGTATACCACACAAACCCAAAATACAGGCAAAGTATAAACTTCAAAGGAAAAAGAAGTAAGAAGATAGGAGAAGCATCTTTTCTCCAATCCTCCGAGGTTAGAACAAAAAGCGATACACTGAAGTTGAGCTCACAAAAAAATGTCAAACTTGGTATGTTTAAAATAGAAAAATGTGACATTTTTCCCAGATTAAAACGTGTTAATGGGGAAAAATTGCAGCCATAATAAATATTGTATGAAAAGCTGCCAAGTAACAAAGCCTTGACAAACTCAGGAGAACAAGGAACTTCAGTTGATGCTGCCACTTTTTTTTTCGCATTATATTCTAGCTGCTCTTTCTGTGCATGCAGAACTCTTCAATGTCAATAGGAGTTTGGCATAAAGAGCAGATTAATTTAGATATCACATTGATACATGTCTTCTAGAACAGTGTGTGGCCCCGTGGTGCTGTTACCATAAGATACCAGTCTTTGTGGTCTCATGTAGAACCTACATCCTGTGAGATCCCTACACACGTCTTAATCATTTTCAAATTTATTTTTGTGACTGAACAAGAAGACTGGGGGAAATACCCTGGCATTTAATGCCAATAATGGTTATTCTTTTAAGAAGTAGTTTAAAAGAATGTATCAATTTTGAAATAAAAAGGTTTTAACATATAGGAAATGAAGCAATATTATTGAGAGTCATTAAAAGAGGCCAGACTTTGCAGAAAGATTTAAAAAACAAACTCTTTGAATTGTATCAGTTAAACTTGGACTGTCTCATAAAACCAGTAAATCAGGAGTAATGCTTTGGGCATTTACAAGTGGATATGGGTAATTGACATCCTATGTATGGAATGTCTTATGGAGTTTCAGGCTGGTTCCCTTTCCATGGACATCACAGATAGCATGGAAGATGCTATCACTGGTGGTGTTCAGCTGGCTGAGCCTGTGCTCTGAAGAGGGAATTTCTAGTCTGCTCATGATTTGGGCAAGTGCAGGTTAGTTAAATAACCTGGGGTGCAGAAAGCAGCCTCATTAAAGGGTCAAACAGGTGTTTTGCAAGCATCCAGAATGCCACAGCTGTAGAACCTGGAGGGTCACTTACTGGTTTGTTCACTCTTGCTTGAATGCCTTTTTTTCCAGGTGATGACCCCTCTGCCAGGGTGTGACTGTGTATGTCAGGAGGCTTTGTTCAGGTCTGAAAACATAAAATTTATCTGGGGATTGTTTTCCCTGGCCGCAGGTGCTGGCAGCTTTGCCTCTTTCCTCATCGATCTTCCGTACTAGATACAGTGGTGGTTCCTCACACCTGACCTGCTCAAGTGTCAGTGTTGATCACCTAGATGTTTCAGCAGCATAAATTTATGCTTTCACTTCTGATGCACGGCATGAATTCTAAATGAGCGGATACAAATTTCATCTGGAAGAGGCTATAGGTTCCTCATGTACTCTTTAGGTCATGCCTTCCCTCTTCCCAGACATTTTTGGCTTGAAAATTGCTTTGTATTTCTTTGTGAAACAATTGTCTGTAAGCCCAGCAGAGCTGTTGTAGAGGAGCCTGCACAAGTTGGTGGAAGAGAAATCCTTGGAAGGATGTTAAACACACAGAAACTTCTCTAGCTTAGGAAACTGCTGAGCTGCAAATAGCTGGGGACTCAGCTGCAGTCAGTGCTCCAAAGCAGCAGCAGTTCTGCCTGTTCTGCATTTCTACTCTGCCCTGGGGAGCTGCTTTTGGTCTCTGTTGAAGGCAGGATGCTGTGCCATGGGCCTTTGCAGTTGCCTCATATCAGTGATCTCTGCTGAAGGGATTCCTCTGGCATCTTTCCACCATGTTCCATCTGGTTTCAAGGCCAGACATGAGGAAGGCAAACCAACTATTCAAAAGGGAATTTTCAGGAAGACACAAATGCAGCTGTCCAATTGTGAAAATGACTTGTAAGTTGGACAGAGGCAGTTTTGTGATCATGGTAAGAAGCAGTGCTTTGAATCAAAAGAAATATAAAGCTACCCTTTCTATTCTGTGCCTTATTCTTTTAAAATATGCTGTGCTATTTTCACCTGAATACTGGTTACATTTACAGTATTTGGTTAAAAGCTCTCAGATATGGGTGTGTCTTAGGAAGTTTTCTTTCTCTTCAGTAATTTGCCTTTTGCTTTTCTGGTGTTGTGCTCTAGCCATAAAAGTAAAAGAAAATTTTGTATTTCTGAAGCAGTGAAGTGCAAAATGCAGAAATCCACTGATTAGAAAATAATAAAGATATGGAGGTCAAGTTTGAAGGGATAAAGAAATGGTGAACAAACAATGAGTATATCAGTATAGTGTAGTAAAATACAGAAATTAAATTTCATATATATAAAAGGTCAGAGGCACAAAACAAGTCGTATAAAGACTATTTATTCTTCCCAGAAGTGTGTTGGTATCATTCCTCCCAAAGCATGTGGAAATGCTGTATAAATTTTACTACAAATACTTAGTTTTGTCCTGATACTTGGTAAGAGGTGATATCTACAGAAGTCTGAACTGTCCACTGTTTCCTTCTGCACACTGAACTTGGAATCCATGTTTAAGTATTCACTGTCTTTCTGAATTATACATGTAATAGTCTGCTCAGTGAAATGTAAAGCCATCATAATAGTCTTAAAACCCAAATGATCCAGATTCACCCCAGAATGGCTGACTGAGCAATTGTAATAGCACTGCTTCTGTGTGTGAGGATTAGCTAAATTCTGCTCCTTTTATCCACAAAGCTGGATGAATGTGCAGTGTTGCTGTCCACCGCCTTGCTAGAAAGAGATCTGTCTTGCTCCCTGATTCTTATTTCTCTGGTGTAGTGACTCATATCCTTCTTAAAGTACCTTGTCAAAACCCCAGTGCAGTCCCCAGAGCCGAGTTTGAGTCTGTCTGTAAACACAGCCACGTTTACAACATGGAGAGCCAAATTTCTTTCTGTGTGTGACAGATCATTTGCATTATCTAAATAGTGAGTAATTCCTGCAAGCAGGGATTCAGTTTTGATATAGTAACAGTGTGCAAGTTTCACAGTCCTGTGCTCAGTGGTCTTTATTGTTCTTCTGTTGGTGAATAATGTCAAGTGGTGAAGAGCAGACCATAACAAGAGGAATTTACAAAAGAGTTGAAATTGTAAGTACAGATAACTCTCTTTTGTATCTCATTGTGCATAGTTCAGGTTGTTGCCAAACACAGAAAAATTAAAAAGTTATCTATTATGGCCACAAAGGTAAAATGGGGAGGAGGACACCAGAGAGAGAGAGAGAGAGAAATTATGCAGCACTTTTGATACTGTATTTCCAGACTCAAAACTTAGATTAATGAGAACAGAGCTTCTTAGATTGCTTTGGAGTACTGCACACAAACTTCATCTGAAAGGAAAAGGGCACTTTCAATGTAACCTTCACTCCATAATTCTGAACATGCTTCTTGCTAGTAGTGTAGAAAATTTCAAATGTCTTTAAATATTAGAGCATCAAGCCAAACAATGAAAGAATAACTTATTAAGGTGTTAGCACAATGCGAGTGACCTTCTTGATGTGACATCTTTTTGGCAAAAGAAACACCTCCAGCAGATGTTTAGTAGTTAAAGCCATTTGACAAGACTTTTCTGCAGAAGTATGAGCCAGATCATTTAAACAACATACAACTGGCTCTCTACCCACACAGATAGCAGCAAAATTTTATGATTAAGACATATAAGAAAAAGGAGGTGCCTCTTTCTGTCAGAAGTGGAGATGAAGAGCCCTTCACTCCTGTCTCCCTTGCTGCCTGTGTGCTCTAGGGAAAACATATCTCATTTCTCCTACCTTTAAAGTTGTGGGGTTCTTTCGGTTGTTTTGTTGTTTTTATTTCACATCATGTTGGCTTGAAAATTTATCCATTGTCTCTGAAATGTTTTGAGCATCCCACTGAAAAATAGGCCCAGTCTAATGTTTGAGGGCAGAAGCAGCCTGTCCTTGTCTGAAGGGCATTTTTACCCAAAGTCTTATTTTGTATGCTATGTCAGGAGTATGACACAGCATAACCTTTGTGTTGGCAGAAGGAAACTTGCAATGGGAGGTCATTTAGATCTGGGCAGGAAATGTATTTAGCCACAATGATTTCAGGTTTGAAAGAGTCCCCTTGGTGTGTCTGCAGAGGGGAATAATCCTCCCAGAACGGTGCTTGGAGGGTGAGCAAAGACCCGAGCCTCGAGCCTCAATGCCTGTGTGGGATCAGTCACTCCCACCCCAGTGGCATTCTGCAGATGCCAGGCTGCTAGAGACTAGGGACATGGTAGAATGCCTTTCTCTTCTCTTCTCTCTCTTTGACCTGAAAATCTGCTGTGGACCTAAGAAACCCTTTCTGATTAGCATGTCTTTGAACTCGATACATTCCTAGCAAAGCTCTCTGGGTTTGGACCAATCCATTGCATTTGTGTTTCCTGATGAGTAAACTAGAACTGATCAGGAATTTTCTCAAAGTCTAGATGTGCTGTATTTTGTGAGAAGGGAGTGGATACAACTTGAATCCCTTTAGATTGCTGTCCTGATCAGAACCTACCTTTAATGAGCAGCTCGCTGGAGTCTGGTGCCTCTCAGGCTTTGCCAGTGCCCTGGAGGCTCTGCTGTTGCCTGACATATTTGCATATGAAAGAATTTCAGTATTCGAGTAACACAGTAGATTTTTCCTCTCCTCTCTGGCAGGAGAAAGAGCAGAACACAGTTCACAAAATTCCATGCACCGTAGCTATGGTACTTCCTTGAACTGGGTTCCAAATTCAAAGGCTGTGCTACCAGGGTAAGTACTGGTATAGTCTCATTTCTGCAATAATGACTTGGGCTTTTCCAGAGCCATTGGTTCATTTAACTTTTTGCAATGTGTTTATAGGGAAAACGTTTGCTGCTTTGACATGCTTGATTTTCCTAGATTAATTTTATATTGTGGTCTCTAAAGAAGGGTGAGAAGCACTGCTTTGTTCAATGAATAAATATTTTCAAGAGAAAATTTCAAGTGACATAGCCCATTCTTCTTTTTTAAATGGTGAGTGGTGAAATGGTTTCGGAATAGGAGGGGAAAGAAGTCTTTTTCTCCATGTGAAAATGTGAAATGAAAACAAGCTGCAACACCTGAATAACTCTGCTAAAGAACAAAAATTAATTTCAGCTAAAAAGCTTTAAGTACTGTTGAGAGTATAGTATTCTGTATCTATAAGATTTTTTGCTTGTCAATTTGGATGTTATTTATTCCCAGAGAGACAGACCTCTTTTTAAGCAAGGTCACTTGGCAGTACAGAGCCAGTATCAAGAAATCTTGCAAATCCCTGTTGTTAACAGAGAGCTCTTGTCCTGTGAAACAGCAGACTGGGATGTGTCTATCCTGCACACCCTCTCCTCCCCATTACAGCCCTGTGGGGAAGGTTTGCTGCTTTACCCCTTGATTGCTATGGGAGCTCTTTGCCCTTTTTGCCTACAAACCTCTGCCTGTAGCTGAACAGTTGGCTCTTGAAATTGCTGGTGTCTTTGTGAGCCCAAACACAGCCCATGTCAAAATGTCTGATTCATGAGCACCTTCAGAAATCTAAAAGGTTCTATCCAAATCAGTAATATTTTCTATTTAAAGATGAGGGGATTTCTGCTTGAATTCCTCTGCCTGGTAACTGGAAGAAAATTCCTTGAGCCTTGAAAACTGAGCCCATTGGCCACACCAGCTTTAGGTTGGAGGTGCAATTACAGTTAAAGAAGTGACTGGGGAAGGAAGGGGACAGGAGGATTGTTACAGAGAAGTGTTGAAACAGAAAAGCATAGACTCTGTCCATGACAAGCATTTCAAAGAATGTTACTCTCAGTATTCTGTTCACCTCACAAGTACCTTGATGGATCTGTTCTTGGCATGGAGAACTGCAACTGAATGATGCCTCCCAAACTTGTAGTCACTTTGGTATCATTAAATGTTCTTAGTTTCCTGCATGGTGCACTTGTTTTTTGCATGCTCTTAATTGAAAACTTCCCCAAAGCATGGCATGAGGCAAATTATTCTTACAGCTTTCCTCTTTAATGTATTAAGATTGGGTTTATTTTGCAAGAAGAAAAGCTTGAGGTGAGGGAGGAGAGTGATGAAAGAAACTTGTGATAAAAGCAGAGACAAAAATGGAGATTGTAGTATATGAAATCCCTGATGTTGAATGAGTAAAAACTGTCTGCAGCAGTGATGCTCTGGCTGCTTTAGCACTGTGTGTGTCTGTCCATTAGTGAAGCTGCTCTCTGCTCACCCCTGGCTGAAGGCTGTCTTAGCCAGGTGAGTATACTTCTGAATATTCCTTACTTCAGAATTTCTTCCCAGCATTGTATCTCAGCTTGTTGGAATTCTGTGAAGTTCTTGGCTGTCACCCTCTAGAAATAAGTTGTACAACCTATCTGTAAATCAAAAAGAAAATTATTTTCCTCTAACTGTTTCTGAGAAATGTATTTCTAACCAGAAGTCTTCTCACCAGATTTCTGTGTTCTATGGTCAAAATAGTCATGTCCCTGCATTTGGGTTGTCTGAGGATTAAAACCCTGACTCTTTCAGCTTTGTATATGGGGAGGATTTTTTCAATGCTTCTGATCATTCTTAGTATTTGCCACTGATAAAGCACTCCATCATCTTTTCCTACTTCTTTTCAAAGTCAAAAAAGCCCAATCCAATAAAGGAGATTAGATTTCTGAATTACATATATGGAATCAAAATTACTTTCCCAATTTATTTTCTGTATAATGTATTTTGCATCTTAGGGTTTTCATTATCTTTTGTTTGGGATTGTTTCTTCATTCAGTTCTCTGCAAAGATGTACCCATCTGTCACGATGTAATGCAGAATCTGTAAGGTGCTGCTGTGATTCAGAGGTTTCTTTCCAGTGTACAGTATTTGGCATTTAATTGCATTTGGATCTCATGTTTGACAATGCTGCTTGTTCACCAGTCTCCCTCTTAAGAGCTTCATACTCTTCCTGTCATGATTAACCTGAATAATTTCATGTAATCTTCGTATTTTGTAACTCCATTCACCTTTGCCATAGCAGAGGGAATCTGGGCTGGAGCAGAATCCTTGAGTGTGTTGGAAACCACCTTAGGAAGTGAGTTACCAAGTTAGTGCTGCTTAGCTGTATATGGAGGACAACGTTTTTTCCTGTAATTTGAATTTGAAGTTAAACCCAGGATATAAGATTTCACTGTTCAAATGTCATTGCTGATATGCAGCTCAAAGAAGATTTGGAGACTACAATGGCAGCTTTTCTGTCCTTTATATGATTTTTTTTAATAGAATAGATTTTTAAAGAAGTGATCCCAAGTGTCATGAACACTGACAGTGTTGTGTAAGAATCCATGTTGATTTTCTCAGGTCATTAAGAGGGAGGCTGTGTTATTGTAAATGCTGCTGCTGCATTGCTCATTTCCTGCTTTCCTGTCGTTCTTCTGAGACTTTTTCAGTTTGTGAACTGTCCGTGGTGTACTTAAACTGATGCAAGTAAAGGAATTGGATTGGTGAGAATTATTTAAAACTCTTTAGCTTTCCAGTTGAAGTTCAATACAACAAGTGGTTAAGGTCATATTATCAAAATGGCAAAGAATCAGAGGTAATTAAAAGCCTTGATCCAGGTCCCAGGGAAATCAAGAGAAGCTTCATTGCTTGGAAGTGAATGGTTATTTGTAAGCTAGAGAAATAACAAGTTTTAAAAGATCTGCAAACAAAATAAATTAAATAATTTGGTGATGTCTTCATTTTAAGTCTTTCTACCTAAAAGCATTGACCTGTCTTTGTTTGGTTTCCTGTATTGTTCATATGTTTTAGTTTTGTATATGAAGTAAACATTAGTATCAGGGCATCTAGTCATGAAGATCCTTTTACACAGAGGTACACTTAATTCCACAGAAAACAAAGAGCAATGCTTTCTCTTAATGCTCTTTGTATTATAAACTCCAAGGATGATGTGTGTGGCCCCAGCTGGGGAAAAGAGATGGGGAGAAAAGTGCAACAACTGTTCAGATTTTACTGAACTTAGAGTGTAACTTCATTCAGTGGATCATTCCATATTTTAGAGTATTTAATTTATTAGTATGTATCTAATAACACCTGAAGAGTGTCTTTAATAGCTGAAAAAGAAAATTAGAAAGCATGAGAGCCACATGTTCTTACAGAAACATGATCCCTCTGTAATAGTCACATACATGAAACAGGGCTAATGCCTGCCTTTATCTTTTTCCCTGAAATAGGTTGCCTTAAAATTCCTCTTACAGTGATTGCAAGGACTCCTGTATATCCTCCATGGCCACAGAACAAAATATTTGCTTTTAAAGCTTGAATGTACAACCCAAACATGCTCATGAACATGTACCTTACCAGACATGAGGGAAAGAAGAAAGGAAAGACAGTGTGTCTGCATCTATTGAGATAGTCCTCACACTCAGATTATATGATAATTGCATGCTTTAAAAATGCACAAGGCATTTACAGAAGGCCTATCTTTCATTAGACCAGCAAGCTTAGCTGGAAAAGGAAAAGGGCTTTTGTGACAAATCCTTCTAGGTTTCAAACTTTTCTTATTGATCTAGAAGATCCTACCTCTCCCTATTACTGTGTTTTGCTAAGGGAAAAATACCACTATGTTGCTGGACTTGAGGACTGTAGAGGAGCTGGTTTTGCTTTATATCAGTGACCACAGAGATCTGCTAGGGGCAAACGCAGGTAACATTGCCTCCATTCAGAAAATCCAATGAGTCCAAGAATTCAGTCAGTTATTCACTGAACTATTCAAAATGGAGAAGGCTCCCCTATGGATAACTGTGGCATATGTGGGAAGTTTATCACCTTGCAGTTTGCTTTATGGAAACTATTAAGAACTACATAAAATCCTGGAGGAAGTCAACACACAAATGGTGAAAGTATTCTTTTCAACAGAGCTGTGGGAAGCCAGAGCAGTGTGGGTCTTTGAGAGTGGCCCAGATAATGTTTCTGTTGGTTAAAAGTATTGAAAGAGCAGCTAGTCCCTATATTCATGATATACAGTACCCAATTTCTTCCACCTGTGCTTCAACTTGCCCAGGCTTTGCCAAGCAGCATCGTTCAGGTTTGCCTTTGCTGCTTTGGAGGTGTGCAGTGCCTGTCAGGGGCCTTCTTGCCTTACATATGTGTGACACCTGGATCTAAAATCCTAAACTTGTCATTCTGTGTGCAGCCAGCAGGATACCCAGCCGTGATCCTTTGAGGGGGGCTCAGACTCTCCTTCTGCACTCCCTCTCCTCCCTCTTCCAGATCGTCTCTCTCTGCTCTTTCCCTCCCTGCCCCTCCCAGTTTCTCTCCTCAGGACGTTGAATGAAATACTTTGGTCTAAAAAGCTTGAGTGAGTTGTGAAAAGCTTTTTATTACCTGCCAGAAGTTACTTGTCTTTGCAACTCTTGCAAGCTCTTCTGGTTATTTTTACATGCAGAGTGTTTTTTCTCCCATTCTTCAGCTGCTGGGCAAGATGGCGTTCATTTGGCTTCAGTTCTGACAAAAGATAAATGAGCTTTGGGCCCTCAGTGATTCACTTTGGCTGCCAGAGGGTTCCAAAATAGCAAACTATTTTTCATAACTGCAATGTGATATGAAGTGAGTTGCAGCAGGTGCTCTAACATATACTACAGCCGTCTGCAGAGTGGGGAATTCATTAAAGTTTCCTCATTTGTCCAAAAAAGTCACCTTTCTGAGTGGCTAGCATTCTGTCTTTGCCAGCTGAAGGTACACTCTCCTGAAGCCAGCAGGAGAGAGGGGATTTTAGTTGTGTAGGAAGTACATATTGAAATGGAATGGGGAAGTTAATTTGTTCATCTTGAGAAGAATCATTCTCACTTAGTGGATTCATCGTTTACTTTTCCATTCAGTGTAATTGGATTTGCTGTTTCTCTCAGGGATGCAAATAGCATGATGCAAAAAATCCATGATTTTTTTGGCCTTGATCTTATTTTTAATTGCATTTCAATGCCTTTCACTTTATAGATTTGCTGCAAGTAGAGATTTGAATTGTAGTTCCAGAAAACAATCAAGTATTAGCACCTGACAGTGTGCTCTTGATAGAAAGCTGCCTTCCTTGGACTTACAGTGAGGAAATGAAGGGTGCCAGCTAACTTGATAATTCAATGTGCTCATTCAATTTTTGTTTAAAGATCTATATTTTCTTGTAAAAAATGAGAATAAATTCCCAGATGTATCAAAGCATGTCAGAGCCCATGCAAACGAAGCCCATAGGAGAATTTAGAGGAATGGGCTGTCTTAAAGGCTGAGCACAGATCTTGCACATGTCTCTACCTGCAATCCCACTGACATAAATAGAATACCATGTAACCACTCAGGTCCTGCAGAATCAGCTCTTGAAGAATTTATGCCCATATAATTGCTCAGACATGGAAAATGTAATAAATATTAATGTTATTCTCAAGGAACAGTTTCCAAAGAAGAAATGCACAGATAAATTTAAACTTATGCATATTTTAATCCATAAAATATAGATTTTTCTTAAAGTGCTGGGAGTATTTAAGGTTTATATACAGTGGGTGTTCAGTACAAATGTTTTCCTACTGAGTAAGATTCATGTGGCCATGTATTGTACCTGGAGGTCCCGCACACAGCATTGTGTTTACAAGCACACCTAAACCAATACACATCTTTCTTCTCTGAAATATGTAGCACCCAAATAAGTAAATGTTGGCAGTGATGTAAAGACACCCCTTGCACTGCAAGTACCAGCATCTCAGCCCCTCTTAGGGCTTGTGGTTCTGTTCTGCTGCCTGCAGGAAGTCAGTGATCCCAAGGACATTGCCAAAACTCACCTCATAAAACCTTAATCAAAAGTATCCCCTCTGCTGCAGTGGGGTGGGTAATGGATGGCTACTCCTCCCCCATGGGCTGAGTTCCCAGAGCGTGGTTCATTCTTTCTGTACCATTTGTAGTACGATTTTTCACTGCAAAATTTCATCTCAGTGTTGGTTTGTTTTGGTTTTTTTTTTTTACTGCTGAGAAGCAATGGAGAAAAGAAGAGGCTACAGACTAACTGGCAGGGAAACTGAATGTTGTAGGAGCTGCTTCTAGTATTTGTAGCCATCCTCAGCCTCCAATGGAGCTAGAAAAGAAATCTCTGTTACAGATTCATCTCTCCTGCCCTTCCAAGGAAAAGCTATAAAATCAACCTTCAGAAATCCCCAACAGCTACAAGTAAAGCCAGAAGAAAAGCCTTGATTTCCCAATTATGATAAGTATAAAAAACATTTTAAAAGCATGGTGGTCAAGACTAATGTCTTCAGGCTTCTATCACCTAACATAAATTAAAAGAAAAGAAAAGGTTAGAAAAGCAATAAGGCAAAGCAATTGTATTAATGAAGTGATCTGTGGTACAGAGTTTATTCAGCCTGGTGGGGTTTCTTACAACAGCACTGTTCATTCCTTGCTGGTTGTATTTGATTAATGTTGGCTTTGTACCCTCCTTTTCCTGCACTGATAATGCTGCACTTCCCCTGAGACTCACAAGGCACAATTTGTCCTTTGGTAGATATAAGAGAGAAAAAGGGAGAACAATAAAAATAATCCTTGGTTTCATCTTTTCCGATTTACCCCTGTATCTGGATAGAAGCTGGCTATGTGGGGTGTGATCAAGACCAGCTTCCAAACAGCACAAGGATTTAAGGCTTCTTGAGTAAGGAAGCAATCTTATCTTGGCTTTTGTGGAAAGGCTGTTCTTAACCACTATCATAAAGAACAGAATGGTGAGCTCATCTTTTAAGTCAGATTTCTCAAGCTAACTTCTCTTCAGGTCTCCCCCAGCACAGTTTTTGCATTTAATATGAAGTGTAGAAACACATAGTTCACACAATATCCACAAGTGTTTTGACAGATGAGATCTGACGAATTCTTTTTGCACTGATTTGCAATGTTAATTAGAACAGGAAAAAAACCAACGCCAAAACTCTGGCTTCAGTGCTGAAGCAACAAGTGGGAACTGCAGGGCTTTGGTGGCTGTCTGCAGCCCCCTGGCAGGGGGGGCCTGAGCTGAGCTCACAGCAGCGCTGCCCGGAGCTGGGGGCCAGCTGTGGCACTGGGGCAGCAGCACAGGCCACTGTGCCATTATATTTCCAAATTAATTCCTGCCTGGCAGTTTCTTGTGCTTTACAAGTGGATAAATCAGAAATGCCTGGTAGCATTTTGTACTCTACTGCATGCAGAAAGCAGGAATAAGAGAATATTAGAATGTTAAGCTCTTAAACCATTTATTCATTTAAATATTAATGAATACTAGAATTAGCCATGCCCAGGTGCTTGTTCTTCAACCCAGATATATTTATTATGTGGCGTTTTACCTCCATAGTAATTTTTATAATATTATATGCATATGTAAATTTGATGCAAGCTAAAAAAAAAACCCCAAACCAAAATTGTGTGGATGTTTTCCTTTATTTCTGGTATTGACAGCTAAGCTCCAAGTTGAAATGTGTGAATTAAATAGATCACACTCCTATTTGTAAGATCAGATGTAGGATATTGTGTCTGTAATTTTAGAAAATAGTTATTTTCAAACAACCATAGAACAAAAATTATTTTAAAAAGCAGTGATGTCAGATTTTTTTCTTCTCATGTAGCAATTGAAGTTTTTAAGAAAACTAACATAACCTTTAAAGTATTACCTTTTTCAATATTATGCCATTTCACTTTTTTAACATTTCAGTGTTTGATATTTCAAGATTGGTACAGTGGTCCAACTGCTCTTGTGCAGACATTGTTGTGTTTGAGTGATTGCTGTAGCTGAATTCCACACCAGTGAGTGTGAAGAGTGCAGATTTCTCTTCTTACCATGCAAAGTGTAAAATCTGCTCAGCTCCCACATTTCAGGTTTTCAGAACAAAAAGGACAAGAGCCATTACCATTGCCACAGTGGTGACTGTCTCTAAAAATTAATGTAAAATGTCTGGTAAGGTTTATTTCCTTGTTTGTTTTTAGTCAGATTGATTTATTTGAGAGGCAATAATGATAAATGTTGAGCTTGATAAGGCCTTAAAGCAGCCCCACTAAACTGGCCCTGTAAGGTGGTGGTACAAATGTGAGACACAAAGATTTGAACAGAAGGAATGGGGGTTTTTCAGGAAATAACGGGGTTCTTAGCTAACAAATTTATCTTAGATTTAACAAGACAGTAGTTGTCCAGCTGGTCATCTCAGCTCTTGTCATCCATGTATCCTTATCTAGACCTTGACAAACTGCTAAAAGGGTGTCTGACACACACTGAGATTGTTTCCTGCTTCTGGTGGCCCTCATTCCTGTTAGGGCAGGAGCCCTACTCTGCTCCTCCTCCGAGCAAGGGAATGTCTGCATGTAGAAATCGTTTGTCCCTTTTCTTTTATGACAGTAGGTTGGTACTTTCCATTCAAGAAATTAATCCTTCATGCATGTGTCAAAGAAAAAGCTTTGGAAAGTTTGTGTGGCCATTTTGCTGGCTTGGTATCCTTGGTGCTGTGGTACTTTGGGGTGCCCATTTCTACAGAGAAATGTGGAAGGGACCTTAGAGACCACCTTCTTCTGGGGGGTGCAAGCATATGGATCCCTGGGAAAACCTTAGGAAGTAACATTTGAGTAGCACATTTTCTAACATTTACCAAAATCCCAGGGCAGATGTGATGCAATGCCATGTGGTTTGTCTTTGAAATTACAGAATGTGCATTTGGGGTTTGAAAGTCAGTTGTTCACCACTGCATCCCTGTGAGCAACACTTTCCTTTCCACCTGTTTTTCTCTCTACAGCCTTTCAGAGCAACTTACATCATAGTGTACTTATTATTTGAAAATAAGAGCTGCATCATTTTCTGCACCCAGTTGTGCTCTTAGATTGGAAACAATGCCACCTGCAGCTCTAAATGCCCTCCTTTCTCATTATAACAACATCCTGAAAACCCAGTCATTTTAGACGTTGTCACCTAGAGATGCCTGCTGTAGTTAATATTGCATCAGCGTTTTTATTTTAAAGACCTGAGAAAAGGCCTATAAACAGGCCATAAAAACTTAGGTGAGGCAGCCACTTTGTATAGGAAAGTTCTGAATTGTTGGTGAAATCTCATGTTAAAGCAACTCTGTCAAGCATTACTAAATTACCTATCAATAAAAACATCTCTTATCTATTGTTTTAAATATAAGTGAATGTTGAGATTTGGAGGATGTAAATGTTAAGCAACCTCCTGCACTGCTGGAAATCTAACAGCAGAGTGGAGTCCAGGCTGTCCGAGCTGGCTTTTGCCTGCTACAAAGATAAATGCACTAAGACCCAGGGTAAGGGAAACAAATCTTCGAGAGGGATAAAGCAGATCTGTGAGATGTGGTCTGGGCTTAATTTCTGTGAATCAAACTGAGAAAGGATGCAATTCAAACCTAAACTGATTAGTGTGATTCCCCTCTGTTTTTAATTGAACACTAAACAAATGAGTTGTTAATGACATTTAACTCAGATAAGAAAAGTGTTTGACAAGCAAGCAGAAAGGCCATTAAAATAATTTAAGTCCTTTCCAGAAGCTTTGTAGGCAATTGTCCTTCAGCTGTGGCATTGGCAGACAAGCCTGACATCTGCAAGTGTGAATTTGCTGCATATACAGATACCTAGGAGCTGCAGATGTGCTTCAGTTCACCTGTTCTTCAAAACTAAGGCTCAACATCCCCTCTGTTCAGGGTGTTCTAGCATTCCTGGTTGCTAGATTCTGCTTACTAATATGTGTTATCTGACAAACTTAGGTTGAACCACCTTCAGGTCTTCTTAAAATGTTGGTCTGAGAAATGGCATGGAAACTGATGGGGTAGCTCAATGGATTAGTGCATTTGGGAAGAGGACTGCTGCCAGACAGGCATGCCTAAATCCTTAGTTTTGCCATGAATTCCATTGCTGTGTCCACATTTCTTTACTTGAAAGGGTAGTGCTCCATGGCACATGCTGTGTTTCTGCTGGACAGTTGGGAATATTCAACAAAGCAGGAAAACTTGTCTGTTATACAGGACCCTCTTCAGCTATTGACATCTATGTCTGGCTGGCATTCCAATGAATTCCTTTGGAGGGGATGTGCTGAACCTGGAGCCAAACTGTTGTGGAGCAGCAGGTCTGATCTTAGGCATTACTCTGGGAGCTCTTTTCTGTTGGCTATCCTGCGATTCTGAAGATTGCCCCCTCAGTTCGAATATGCTCTCACACTGCTCCAATTGAAGACACTTTTGTTCCACCAGAGCTGTTTCTGTAGTGCAGCAAGGAGCTGTGCATTCCCTGAGAAAGCCTTTTGCTGTGAAAGACATCCCACACAGAGGCCTCTGATGTCCTGCCCCAGGAAGAAGGCTGTCTTTTCAAGCTTTTCTGCCTCATCAATCTGCATTGTCTAACCTGGTACACCCAGACCTGAGCTCCTAACGTTTTCCAAAAAGTGAATGAAAGGATGAGGCCCCTGTTGGTCCTGTCAGCTCTACTTTGTAATGGGCAATTAGATGACAAACCAATTAGTTTGGGAAATACATTGAATACATTTATAATGTAGTTATACGTTGATAGGCACATCTCCATTGTATCTACTGCATCAGTGCAGTGTCAGAGCTGCCCTTGTTATATGTTTTGAATACAATTTGGGTGTTACAAAAAGCTTTTATGCAATTCATATTGTTCACAGTAGAAATGTGGTTTCAACAGAAGTAAAAACCCATCTTTGGCTAGCAGAATTATCCTATACAAATGAAAGTGGTGTTCCTCAAGAATAAAATGTGTGGCAAAGATAATATTACTTTTTGGCTTTATATTAAAGTCATCTTGAGAGCATGAGCACATCCTACTATGATTATGCATTCTGAACTTCCTTTCTCTGTACATTCTAGTAAGAAATGAGATCTATGCACTGCAGAGAGAGACACACAGCAGAGTAATGTAATGCCATCCCTCAGTCCTCAGCTACAGCAGCTAAACTCCACCTTCAATACAAAGCAAATTGCAGAGTCCGGTGAATTAGAGATCATTACAGGTCAAAGAGAAATTGCTTTAATATCATGATGGTTCTCTTTGTTCTCAACAGATGACACATTAAAATAAGAAATGGAAAGGCTGCTGTGAGCTGGTTACCAACCATGAAATATTCTTTCATGGAATCCCATCATTATGCCTGTTAAAAATACTGGGTTTTCTCAGCTACAGTGGCATAAGGAAAAGGCCTTGAAGAAGATTCCCAAGGATCTGGGTCCTGTTCCATTGTTTTGCCAGTGACCTAATATGTGAAAATCCAGACCCCAGAGACATTTGTGCTCTCTGTGTCTTTCTTTATCTTCTCATTCTGTCTGGGTAGTGCCCTTGTCAAAAACCACCATGGTGTTTGTGCATTGTACTGGAAAAATCATATGTGCTCCTGTAAAATTACTTTTCCATATTAAAAAGATTTTTTTCTACCCAGATATTATACAGCTGTGACTATTCAGTTGTTCTGTTGCCAGCTGCTGGAATAATGTGGTCCCCAAATCATGAAAAATGAACTCAGGTGTGCAGCCTTTCTGGGGGCTCTTGGGGCTTCTTCAGCAGTTTTCTTTAGTTGGGCCATATCAGTTCTCCTGTCAGTGCTGTGGCTTGCACAGAGGAACAGGCACACACATGGACACGCCACATTTTGATTGCTGATCCTGGAAACTGTATCAGTAACAAATCACTTTAATAATCCTCTGAATCAATGCAGAAAGGAACCACTCGAGGAGGCTGCAGCTCTGGGTACTGACTTGTGTCTTGTATTTGAAGGATTTTAAGGGAGCCTCCTCTTCAAAACCTGCTGAACCTGAAAAGATTGCTCCTTATATACAGATCTGCATGCTCCAGCTGCATGGATACTGAGGCTTGTCTGCTCTCTGGGGGCTTCTCAAAGTTGAAATGTAAAGGGCTTGCAAATTATGTAAAAGGATGCCATTCTCTTCCTGCTCACTTCTCAGTAAACGACAAAACAAAGGAAACTATTGCTCTATCTATTCTCAAGCCTGTGTTCTTTCTATATTGCACTCACTTCCAAAGTCCAATCCAGCACTGTGTAGTGACTTGATGGCTTAAATACTCTCCCTTAAGCTTGAACCTAAAAAAACTCCAAATTATTTAAAGTGGCACATGTTAAACAAAGATACAGTGTAGTTTATTTTTGTGTTCCTTTTTTTTTTTTTTTTTTTGGTCATATCCTGTCTTCTGTTGAGGCTTTATATTCCTGAGAAAATAATTTTTACTGTCCCTCTATACTGTAGAAGTACAAAGACATTTTTCTTAGCTGTGCACGGTGGTGATGAGTTAAGGTCAGTAAGAAGTATGCTAGAAAATACAGATTGGTCCATGTGTGTGTATTTACACTGCTGGGGTTTCAGATGGACTCTCACACTCTGTCCTTGTCTTTCTGCCTTCCTCTACTTTTCAGTGAGTGTTAGATTATGTGAGCAGACTTTAAATTCAAGTGAAAGTGCTATTACAAAGTATGCTGAGCAAGAGGACAAAAAGCAAGAACACTTGGTTCTGTTGATGTTTTGATCTCTTACTTTATGCTATCTTTTTAAAGAAAAAAGTGCAGATATCTCTTTAATTAAAAACATGTTCTTTCCTTTGACATGTAGTAGTTCAAGAATGCCTCTCCTGAGTGTTTTTTCTGTGCCTGGTTTCAAATTATGGTGAATTGGACTGCAAAACGTGAGGCAGTGAGGTTTTGTCAGATAACCTGAGGGTCCAAGAGAGGTCTTCTTCAGGAATAAGGTCTGGCACAAATGGCTCAATGCAGCACAAGGGATGGCTTTGTTTTCTGCCTCTCTTCAAACCACGCCATGTAATCTGCTTTCAGAAACAGGGAATGAAACTGGATGATTTGTATGCTCCAGTATAGCAAACCCTGCAACTCCATACAGAAGTGTTAGATCTGTTTGGTTTTTCCCTTTCTCTCTTGAAATAAACACTGTAGTGCTGCTGACTTACTTTGAACTGTTCCACTGCAAAGCAGTTTTGCAAACGAAGCATCAGTGAGGCCTATGTTCTTGCCTGTGTAGGTTTTTGCATGTATTTTGCCACTTGATTCCTTAAACTTGGTTAAAAAGCTCTCTGTAAGACCCTGGGTTTTGCAGAAGAATTGACTTTCTGAAAGGAGATGCTGCTTGGTTCACACACAAAATGTTTTTACAGCGTGAATGCTGCTCTCATTTCTACCCACCCACCCTCTGACTTTCCCAGAGGTTGCACAGGTGGAAGTGGTGTCAGTTTGAAGCCCACGAGGCTGCTCAGCTGGTCCAAGGACCTGAGCTTGGCAATGCTGTTTTCCTGTTGTGTTGTGTGCCAGAGTGAGCCTCTGACTGCAGAAGGGCTCAGTCCCTGAGCTGTTCCTGAGATGCTCCAGCACAGGATTGTTCTCTAGTGCCATGTGAACCAAGGATAACTCCCTCAGAATCATAGAGAATCTGTAGCACAATAATGATGAAAGGCAGATGAAATCCTAACCTAAGTAGAGGTGAGACTGAAAATCCATGCAGAGATGATCTGTTGAGTAAGAAGGCACCATCTTCACAGTGTCACATCTCGAGGGTAGGACTGCATGTCAAATATCTTAAAAGCTACAGGAAAACACCACCTGGATATGTAACAAACTGACAGGTTTATTCTGGGATGACAGTATTTTGGATACAGAATCTTCCTAGGTCTTTGTGATGTTTCCTTTAATCTTTCTTCCACAGCTTTTCTGGTAATGTGAGCAAATCTATAAGAAGGTCCTTGCTTGGTTCTATCGGATTTTTTTTCTCCCAAATGGAAAAAGTTCTAATATTTTTCAGTTGGCTTTTAAAGGTGTTTTTAATTTGCTTCTTTGGGAGTATAAATCCATTTTCACAGCCATGGGTGAAGCAAAAATTTCTGATATATTTTTGGCCAGTGTTCTTCTCTGGTATTTTACTTTGAGGTGATCTCATCATGCCCTGGTATGGACCTCATTAGCTTGGGAGCTTTTCTGCTGTGAGATGGCAGAGGAGAGGGAATTTATTAACTACTCCTAATGACTGGGCTGCCAGGGAAGGCTACTGTCCACAGTGATTGACAGGTAGAATCAAGTCTAGATAATTCATTCTCTCAAAGTAGAAATCAAATAAAAAGCGTTGAAGGCTTTCTTGGGGAAAAAGATATTCTAACCTAACAATCTCTTGTTCTTTTCTTTTTTCTTGTATGTCCAAGTTGGTAGTCTCAGAACAGTGAGCACAGCAAATGAGTACTTTCTGGATGTTTCCTTGGTCTGGGGAGTTTTTCTCTTTATATTTGCTTTATTTTTTTTTCATATAATTTATGCTTTTTCCAAAACTCGCTCCTTGAGTTTATGTCATTAAGTACAACAATTTTCTGTAAATGGAAGCGTGCTGCTCTCCATCTTGTATTGGTGGAAAAAAAGAGAGAGGGAAGAAACTCAGACCTTCCTAGCATCCTGAGAGATGAAGACAAGAAGCAGCAGCTCTGTGTGTCTGCAGCTCCAAAGCTGGGCTGTGCACTCAAGCAGCTGGTAGAGATGGAAGAAGCAGGAGGGGTGGCCATCCACTGCCCAGCTGGGCTCACAGGCAGGGCTGATGCTGTGGCTCCCAGTATTTCCACCAGTGCTCTGCTTCTAGAGAGATCTGAAAAATTGGTGTAAGGTATTGCCCACTAATTTTCAGGATTTTTGCAGGTTTTCAAAAGCAGGAACCTCAAACTTGTAAGTGATGAGTAAGGGCCTTTCAGTGTATGCAGCAGTTCACATGGAGTCAGCTGAAATCAGTGGGAGCAGCCAGGCCCTCTGCAGTTTGGTAAATGAGGGCCATTACTTAAGTTAGGCTAGGAGTGTATTTAGAAATGAGCCTGAGGGAAATCTGTTTCCCTTCCTTTTAATGATTCCTGTTCATCTACAGAGAAATGCAACCATATTTCTATAGAGAAGGGGAAGCATAAACAGAAAAACTTTCTCAAAGAAATTTATTTTTACTCCTACTTCTTCAGTTAAGGCTTTAAATGGAGGTCTTGCTGCATTTGAAAATGATGGAGGGTAGCATGACTGTAATTATTCACTAATAAGCAGTGTTAAAATAGAAAGATCTCTTCACTCTATCTCCTGTTTTGTGGTAAGGGCTTGTTTCTTCCTGTAGGTTCCACCAGAAGCCTGTGCTGTAAAGGGTCTTCAGAGTGTCTTCTCCAAGAGGTGCAGAATTGGTGTCTGAGTGTTCCTGTTGACAGCTGAGACTCTCAGCTCAGTGGATGGGAGCCTGAGGCTGTGCAGAGCATTCAGGGCAGGCACTTCCTGGCTGCTGCCTCTCCCTTTGGTAACTGTGCTCGTTCCAGACAACTGGAAAACAGGCTCCATGGCCTTGGGGGGAGGAGGCAAAAGGCAGGGCTTGGAATTGATCCCATCCAGGCTGTTCACCTGCACAGCCACTGCCAATTTTCTGTGGTTTCAGGTGAAGCACATTCTGTAGCCTCTGTGTCCTCATATTATGAGGCCAAGCTTCTAACTGGATCTCTGGATATTGTGGTGCTCTAGGCCTGGGAAGGATGTGGCAATTGGATTTGATATACAGCTGCTGCTGCTCAAGTGAGCCCCCTCGACCACAGAAGGAGCCTTTGCATTTATGGAAGAGGATTCAAGTGTATCAGTGGTCCCATCTCTATTAGCACAGTAATATGCTAAGTAAATATTTTAAATGAGCCACTAGCTTCATTTAAAACATTTACATAAATAGTTTTCTGGCTTAGGACTGCATATCATTGAAGTTACAGGGTTTTTGAAGGGGTTAACAGTTCTGTGAAGTCTTTGGAAAACTATTTTGTTAATAGACATTAGAAGTAACTTTTAAAAATGTCACGGTAGGAGAGCAGCTGTCTACAAACTTGTTGCTGGGAAGGAAATAAGATTGGATCAATACAGGCTAAATTTGGTTCTTCCCACACCTGCTTTATCTAAGATTATCAAAGCCAACAGCAATGATGCCTCTTCAGTTACTGTCACAAGGAAAGATGAGCAGATACCTTCCAGCTGTTTGGCCTCAGATTTCACCATCTCTGCTGGAATACAGCAGTGATCTAAAACCCTGAGACAAGCCAGAAGGACTTCTCAGCTGTCTGAGACAAGCTGGCACAAAATAAAATACTGTGGACCTCCTTGCTGAGAACAGAGTAGCCAAAACTACAGAGTGGCTGCTGCAAGATGGAGTGGGAAGGTAATGAAATGCAGCCAGAGGTAGCTGTAGCATAGCATATAAATTGACTTAAAATAGGGGAGAAGGATTGAAGGACTTTCCCAGAGTGAATGATTTCGTAGGTTATTGATTTGGGCAGCAGTTTATTTAAACATTAAAACTCTGAATGAAGCAAGTTACCCTGAAGAAAAATGTGTCAGGTGTAGAACTTGTTACAGCTAACTGGTTAGCCTCTGAGGACTTTGTAAACTGTCCAGATATATTTATTACAGAAAATATTTTCTTGAGGAAAAAATAGACTGTTACCCCCTCCAGAGTATGCTGTGGTATTTTCTGATGTGAATGTTTGAATTCTGTGGTCTGTTACCATTACAGTTACTGTGTGACTGTGCTCAAGAGTTTTTAACAGCCTCACTCTGTTTCCCAGGAAAGGAGAATAAAAAATAACAATTTAAGGAAAAGAAAAATTACTGCAGCAGTTATATCATTACCCATCCAGGTGTGTGGTTACACTCAGTACTCTCTCTGTGAAGTGCCCCACAGCAGCATAGAGGCACTTAGAAGGAATCTGGCATTCAGCAGTGAAAGGGGCTTCAGGACAAGCAATGACAGTGCATATTCTTGCATTCCTCATGGCTCTTGGAAATCTGCAGAAAATAAATCCCTCAGACTTACAGGTTTTCTACCAAACAAGATTGGTAAAATAGAAGTATGACATTTAGTAGTGGGAGAGCTTATGGAGAAAACTTATTTTATATTTACTAAGGACCAAATCTTCAGTCCCTTACAAAGCAAAAGGAAGGGATGTAGGAGAAACAAGAGAAACAGCTCCCTCCACCCTGATGTCTTGGCAAGGGTAAGGCTGGCTTGTCCACAGGCTACAGGTGGTTCCAGAGTTTCTGTGGGTGCACTGCTCATGCTTGGAGTGTTCATTTTAGCTCCTGCCTGTGTAGACACCAACAGACCAAGCTGAGTCCCCTCAAATGCCCTCAAATGTGACACACCTTGAAGTTGTCTCCATGTGTGCATGTCAGAGAGAGGAGACTTAGCTAGGCTCGTATCAAGATCAGACTAGTGATACCTGCAATAGTTCTGGTATTTTATTGCCTAATGAGCTCATGCAGCCACCTATAACTGGCATGAAATGGTCTCCCAGGTTTTGCAGCTTGGGGTCAAATGATTCCTCATGTCCATTTTCCTAACTACCCTGAAATTCCTATTCATTCATTGCAAAAGTCAGATATTCTGAGAGCTGCTGCTCAGACCTTCTGAGCATTGCTTGCAGCTAGAACTGTGTAACACACAAAACTGGAACCCAGACTAAGCCAATTCTGCAAAGTGTTTATAAGTAGCAGCCTTTCACAGCAGTTGAACACTTGTTTGCATTGTTTTTGAGCATTTCACGTGTGTCTTTTCTCTTGCTTTTAACAGACTCACAGGATGAGTAATGGTCAGCAATTTACTGCACAGAGGGAATAGGAACAGCAAATGGGTTATTAGCACCACAACACCTGCAGTTTGTGTGAGTTGAGTGGACAAAATAAGTGTGATTAGCATATAGTGTAGTGCCTTATACTAAGGGTGATCATTTTGGAGCTGTAGTTAGCAGAAACACCCCTCCCCCTTAAAAAAAAAACCAAAAAAACCCAAAAACCTATGTGTTGGATGTTAGAGGATTGCATTTCTTCATTTCTTTGTTGTGTTGGTGGGTACCAGGTCCAGGTGTTTAATGGTGTTGGTGCTGCAGCTATGTGAGCACAAGTCTTGCTACTTTAAACCAGATTTTAATATGTCCTTCATGACTAAATAAATATAATAGAGTGAACACTAAATCAATACATTCTGACTGTCCCCAAAGCAATTATTGTAAAGCCAACAAACCAGACATTCAGGTTAATTTCAAAAAGAGAAACTTAAACAGGAGAGCCCATTACCATCCTCTCTGTGACCTATACTGAGAGCTGTGTTGGCACAGTAAAGTACTGCAGGGTTCCTGGTCCCTGCTCCATTTGAACACTTTTGCATGGCTGGGTTTTTAAGGTTGTCTTCATTGGTTTTTTGCTCTGGTGGTGCTACAAAGCATAAACTTTTGTGCTGTGATCCCTCCATTTTATCATAATTGTATGTTTAAATTTATTGGGATTTATCTCAGTAAATAATGCTGTTCTAGGAAGACAGGGAATGGGGGACACCAGAGAACAATTAAAACATATCTCTCATGTATTCCACCTTAAATTTCTGGTAGGTATTCTACTGCATTTCTGCATCCCTGGAGGTTTTGTTGTTTAAATATTTAAACAATAAAAATTACTAAAGCTCTAAGAATGATGTCTCATGATATTCAGTGACCTGAAGATAAGCTGTATCAGCCTTCAAGAAGGTAAAGAAAAGACTTGCATGTAGAAGGTGAAATACAGTCTCACTAAAGCTCTGTAAGTGCAATCACCCTTAAGATTCTCTCATGCCAGGATATGTTATCCGACAGGTCAGGTCTGGAAAATGCCTGTTGTCTTAACTAATTAAGATATATTTTTGACAGGGCAGATATCATATCATATCATCTGAGCAAGTTGTACACAAGCTAATAATTCCATTTTTCCAAGCAAAGCTGTGCAGTGCAAAAAAGACCTGTCACGGGAAAGTGTCAACATAGCAGAGCAGCTGGAAACATTTGAATGAATACATTTTGAGGCCCCAAACTAGCTTCTTGGTCTAGCTGAGTGTATGTACAAAGCCTTGGCCCAGGAGAATATAGGCAGTTTGTACATTTTTGCACATTGCAAAAGTAATTGATGCTGTCCTCTACATGTGAGAAGAATGTAGAACATGGTGCATTTTTAACCTAAAAGCATTTGTCTTGCAGCTAGGCCTCCTTGCATTTTCAGTTTTGACAAAGAAAAGGCAAGTTGTATTAGAAAACATCCTCTGCATTTTAAACATCCTGTGAATTGCAGAAGTGGACATTTTGGTGGCAGAGTGGTTCATCAGGACTTTATGAGGCATGTTAATTATAATGAATTATTATGAAAGAGTATGTTGGCTTTAGTGCAGACAGAACTGTGGCTCTTGTGGCTCCTGGCACTGCTGGGTGAGCTCTCCTGTACAGGGCCAGTCCACTGCCTGGGCACACCTCCTGTACCTTTTCCAGGCCTCTCCTTGATAGTCTGAGACCAAGGACTTGCTGTCCTACAGCAAATCCTCCATTGATTCCTAGGATGTTTTAGAACCTGGAGACTGTAATCATGCTCAGAAAACATGATGTGCATGGGAGGAAGCTGCAAGGAGAGGTGGCTGGGGACCCTCTAATTTGTATATGATGAAAATTTTGTGCCTTTTCTTATAGAGAAATAACTGAGAAGTGCCACAGTGCACCCTGCCAGCCCTGGGGAGGAGGAGCAGTGTGTAAGGTGGTTGAAAAGTCAGTTTTCTGCACTTGCCACAATTTTGTTGCTGGATTAGCTCAGTGCAGCTGTGGTCTAAGGTTTGCCTCCTGTGTGGTAGGGCATGGGAGGGGTGTCTGTTTATTTCTTTAATTTCAAACAACAACAAGAAGAACAACAACCAAAGCCATGATAAAAGACAACAAAACACTTCTGTCTTGGGTTCAACAGTGTAACAGCAATTAGGTTCTAAAGCAATTAGGACCAGCAGCACATACAATAAGGCACACTGTGCATGAAAAACAGCCCACCCTAGCAGTGCCCTAGCAGTCCATGCATTAAACCCTGCAGATAAGCTGCCAGAGGATATTTTATGTTTCTGCTGTTCTTGGAAAATTGCTATTTCAACTGTCCTGTTTTGAAGATTAAGGAAATGGATTCGCTCAATCAAAATATTTTGCTGTTGAAAAATAATGGCAGATTGAGTCATGTAATATCATAATTTAAGTTTGCCATAATAATAATTTCAAAATTATATGTTTTCAATCAACAGCTTGCTGTAAATTTGCCAAGTAATTACTCACCTGTTAAGCAGGAAAGTAAGGTTTTACAGTCCTTGGTGGGGGGAGGAGAAACAAACTGCATAGTTAACAGGTTCTAGCATTCCTTTGCTTTAATGCTCAGTGAATTTGAATCCTTGTGGCAACCTAGATCAGAGCCTGGGCTTGGCTCTGTTGGTGGGGGGAGTCCTCTCGTGCAGGCTGCCCAGTTTCCCTGTGCCCCAGTTAAGAGTTGCCCCAGCTCTGTTGGGTGAGGTGCAGTTCCACTCCAGGCCCATATGTAATGGGACTCCCAGATGGCTTTGTGCAGCTAGGTTTGTGCCTTTTTTTTCCCTGTCTCTTCAGTGAAGCTGAAATTTTCTTTCCAGTTACACCTGGTTTTTAACCCTTTCTTCATCAGAAAGGTAACCAGATGGTGATTTGCATTTCCCAGGGGACCAAAAGCAGTGAAGGTTAACTGGAGCTGCTTACTTCTCCCTGAGCATTCCTCCCCTGACCGTGCTGTGCACATTTCTGGGAAGCTAAACCAGCTGTGGACAGACATTTCTTTATGTTTTGTGGTTTACTAACCCTGGTTTCAACCATTAGACTTTCTAAAGTACAACAACTGGTATTGTCACTGTACACAGCTTGATCCTGCATGAACCCGTGCCACTTTACACACTAAAACCCATCATATGTTTAATTCTAAAAAAAGGATTTGCCTAAAAGGGTGGTGTGAATCTCTTTGAAATAGATACACATTAAATTTTTATGTGTGAAACGGGAAAAAACTCGCCTTTTTGTATTACCCATTTGTTACATTAAATATCCTTTGTGTGGTCCACCCACATCTACAGCAAAATGCAGCTGTGCAAATGGACACGTTACTTGGCTTTTGTCAGGTTGCATCAGTCAAAACAAATGCTGCCTTCTGTTCCTCGGCTGCTTTGCCGACGCCTGTGCCCTCCTGGTCTCTTTGCTCAGTGGAATCCCTTTCTTGCTCTCATTCTGTCTACTACAAACGGGTAGGAGTGGGAGTCAGCAGAAACAGTTTGATTTTCATTCCAAGTGAGGACAGCAGCAGGCAGGGCAGAGAGCCAGGCTCTCCAGCCCTTCACTGGGGCACCACACCAGCTTCAGTAAACTGGGAAAGCTGGATTGATCTTAGGAAGGACTTGGGTTTAGATTGTTTCTCTCCTAGAAATCTGTACAGATCTGATTGGTAAACAAACAATAGAAGGAGTTAAAGGCAGACTGGGCAGTAAGAGAACAGGATAATTCTGGCCTTGGGATAAGAAGGCTCGTGCCTTGGCCAGCAGTTACAGGACTGTACTGTGAGAGTGATGGAAAAGCACCTCTTTTTGGGAACCTTCCTGCCCTGCTCTTTGGCTGGTTTGGATGGGTTCTCACCTACTCATCAAATGACCTAAACCTTTTGTCCCTTAATTCCATGCTGTGTAGCAAGCCACGTCAGACTGCAGTGTTTTGGTGTTTTCTCTCAAGCTGTCATTAAAAGACACTTGGAAGCAATGTGAGGAGTAGTCCACTAAATGTACACTTCCTTTGGACAGTGTGTTTCCAGCTGCTGTCTATTATTTCTGCTTGTACATCCAGGCTCTGCAATTTCTCTGCCTGTTCATGAGGTAAGTGTGAGAGTGAGACTGTTGAGGATTTGGTTGTGGTTGGATAAGCTCATGGAGACCTGCAGAGCACAGTGTCCAGAACACCTGGAACTTGTCTGTGTTAAAACAGCTTTCAGCAGCTGTGAGAAACCTGGAGAGGTGAAAGGAAATTTTAAATGATCAGCAGCCTCTCTGCTTGCAGCTACTGCATTTCTGTTTACTTGGCATTACCTCAGTCTCAGTCCTTTTTAAGTGTAACAAACCCAATAGAATTTAGGTGGCCAGTGCCAGTGGGGCAGGGACAGTCTTGTGGTCTGATCAGGGAGTGACTGGGTTCAGGCCTCCAATTATGGCTTAACTATTTACTGGAGAGTCATACCTGCAGGGAAATGTGGCTGCTTCTGCTGGGCTTAGTCCAGGTAAGCCAGGTTGCACTGTAATGGACAGTTGTGATCTGAAGGGAAATACTGTAGGAATTATCTTAATGGCCCCTTTACTCTTTTATTATCATAGCTTAAATTTCTCAGAGCACTTCAATTCAGCAACTAAGAAATTTGTATTGGTATTTGTTTTGCATTTTGGTTTTTCAGTCTCTAATTTTTGCACAGACTCCTTTATTTTTTCCTACTTCTGTTTGAGATGTTATGGGTGGCTACCTAAGCAAAACACTCATCTCCTTTGGGACTGCATATCCTGTTGATTCTAAATTTCATTCTTTTGAAAACCATTTTAAAAATAGTTGTTAAAATATCAGAGATAATCAAGTGAAACGATGAAACTGTCCCCTAAGAGAAAACACAATCAATTCATAAAATATTCCCTGCAGATATCTTGGAAAATGTTCCCTCTCCTCCTGCAATTCCCACTAGCAGTATGACATGCTGATATTTTTCCTAAGTGTTGGCATAAGGACTCCTTACAAACACCATCCCATCTCATTTGCATTCCATGGGGTTTAACCTGGGGATGTTTCTGGGGGCATTCAAAGGCAGAGCACGGATGGGCACAAACTGTCTGCTGTGCTGTGTTGGGAAACAGCTACATGGACTCTTTTTATCTGAGCACCCACTTTGGATAAATTGGGTAAATCTCTGGCACTTGGGTAGAAATGTCCTCACTTTGACATTTTTAACAGAGATATGAGATTTTGCCTCACCTGTCCAAGTAAAAGGGTGTTCAGGGTGATCTTGCAGGGACTTGGCTTTAGGTTTGGATGCACCAGAGTGTCCAGCTCTGGATATATTTGCTGCAAGTGGTTAGAGAGCAGCACACAGGATATAGTGACCTGAAAGCTAATGCTTCCCCATATCAGTTATCTATTTGAGCTTGATAAATTTCCAAACCTGAGATATTTAATTAAAAAAAAAAAAAAAAGCAAAATGAGCTCTGGCTGCTCCTGAACCAAGAGCTTTGGACTTGGGTAGTTCTGTGAAGATTCCTCTTTCATTAAGGAGATGCTGCTTAGTCAGTCTATGAATTTTCCTCAAGGCCTAGTTTTAATGTCAGAGAACCACCCTAGATTTGGGTCTGGATTGCCTTTATCACATAAAAAAGCTGTTCTCACAAACAAACTGCACCACAAATGGTTTGAAAGCTACCAAAGTGTCTATAAATGCAAATGCTTGAAGAAGGAATTTTAGGATTGACTTGGCCCCTTAAACCTGCCAAAATAATAATTTTGCTCGGAACCTTCTCATATCAAAATGACATGATGTAGCACAGAGAAGGAATGTTGAGTGGGTTAAGTTAATTCTTCATTTTGATATTTATTTAAAGTGTTTGTTTGAAATTTTTCATACCAGCTGTGCCATAATTACCTATCAGGGTGTAAATCAGATGTTTATAAACCAGTGATGCTGCCTTTTCTGTCTCCTCCAGTATGACCTGATCCTGGTAGATGTTGAGGGCTTGGTTGTTTTGTTTTGTTTTTTTCCAAATGACTCGAGGGCCAATAGTCATGACTGCTGTCATGTAAAACACCATCTGTGATTCTGGCTTGGCTGTGCTATGTTCCAGATTGCACAATGCATGAGCAATAGTTCAGATTGTGGTAATGTGTTGCTCTTTCATGGTGCTGTATGTACATTTCCTTAAGGACTTCTCTAAAAGCAGTGTCTTGAATAAGCAGAGCCAAAGCTATCAGTTTAACAAGATTTGAGGTAAATACTTTGAATATGTTCATAATTACAGATCACAAGCTGGTGAAAATCCTCATAGTGCATGGGGATTCTGGTTGCATGGGTTATTAGCAAGTAACACTGGAGTCTGTAATTTCAACCAAATTAATACAGTTTACTGAGGGTAGTAGCTAAGATAGAGTGTATGAACTTTAAAGGCCACACTAACTCTGGCCAATATAATGGAAACATTTACAAGTCTACCTAAAGTTGTTCAAAGGAATTCTTTTAAATCTAAGGGTTTGATTTCTGCAAATGTCAGGTTCCTGCAACTTCCACAGGCCTCTCTGCCATAACTCTCATTTAAGGGTTTGGAGGCTCCTGCTGGCCACAGTACAAGCTAACATTTATTTTGTCTCCTATGAAATAAAAGAGATTAAGGATAAACCTAAGCATCATTCAAACCAGATGAGAACAAGAAGCATCTTGCAGAAAGACATCCTGTAGGAATAAATGAAAAATGCATAAACCAGAAGTTATCTAAAACCTTTTCTGAAACTGTTTAACCCTGATGTTGAGAGCAGGGTCCACTCTGTCCTCTTGATGTTAGGAACAGACAGAAAATAACCAGCACCAAAGCCCACGTTTGTCTCCCAGGAGCAGTACCCATTAATGAAAGACATTTTTTCTTAATATGTAAAGACTAATGGGAAGGAATGAAGGACGTACTGGAGGGTCAGCTCAGAGGAAAGATGTACTTGATCTTCCCCTACCCATGATTCCCATTAAAGCTGTTGCCTGTTAGTGTTGACTGTCTAATGATGCCCATCTGTTATCTGAATTGTATCTGTGCATCTTTATGCCTGTCTGGTGTCTGATTTATCTGTCAGCTGTCATTGTCTGTTGTGTGGGGATGCTCGTGGTGTGCCTAGGTGTACATCAGCCTAGCTGATGGTGATGTCCATTCCAGAGCTGCCTCACAGGAGCAGAGGCTGACTCATGGCTCAAGGTCTGTGTGCAGGATTTTTGCCTGTCTGGGGACTACAATAGGAATTTGAGCTGTATTGATCGAGTGACTTGAAATGACACGAACAATCTGAGTAATGCTATTCATCAAGTGGATGTCACACTGGAGTGCTGCATGTCACCTGCTGGAGATGAAGTAGGGACAGCAGCTAATGCTAGCTAAGAGTCATGTCATGCCTTTTCTCTGCCTTTTGCACCATGCCCTGATGTGGCACCAGTCATGTGAAGCTAGACTGATGCAGCTTCCTTTTTGCAGGCCTTCAGCCACACATTCCCCCGCACTCCCCTGTGTGCACACCTTGGCCTTGCATGTTTGCTCAGTTGGGCTCAGTCAGTGCTCAGCAGAATCTTGTGCTATAGTAATGCCTTGCCCACCAGGACTGGCCAGAATTATTCCTCCCTCCCATTCTGGGTGGAAGTTTGTTGTGGCAAACGTTTTAAAGAGAACTTTGTCTTTCACATTGGGTTTGGTGAGAACCTTCCCTACTCTGGTGTCCTCCCTCCATCCTTTCTTATTTCCCCTTAGAAAGGAACCATAAGGAGATGGGATCCCTGCAGGTGACCATAAGCTTTGTGTTAGAAGTCTGGTGTCCTAGATACAGCACATAAATACTCACAATATGTACATCCCTGTAAAAACAGACAGAGAGACAATTAACATATCTGAGTCCAAATCAACTCCATGAACAAGATACTAATTTTTATTTATAACCTTGTATATAGGCAGGTGCATATAAAATTCTAGCTCACCACAAATGGAATAGAAGGTTTTATTTATAGATATGTGTACAGCATGTTCATCTCTATGGAATCTCTGTATTGTTCTTCAACAAGATTGACAGCTGACAGTTCTGACCAACTTGACAAGGTGCTGTTGGATAGATTTCCCAATATTTAAGACTAACAGCCAAACTCTCCACTTTTAAAGAAAGATGAAAATGGCAGATAATCAGGATGTAAATAATTTACAAAAAAGAAAACCAGTACTGTGTTAATTTGAACTTTCTTCTTTAGACTGATAAGCTCTGTATTACAAACTCCACAGCTTGAAACTTGCCCTGCCTATTTTAAAAACTAATTGGAACTGAATGCAAAAAGCAGATAATCATCACTGAGGGCAAGAGTAGAAGATTATTATTATTATTATGTTTCTGAAGAAAAGCTGTGGCTGAGGGCTGGCTGCTCTGGAGAACAAGAGCAAAACCTCTTAGCCCAGAGTGGGAATCCACCCTCCATAGGCAGTCAGGATCTTTAAGTGTCAGGTGGCAACAAAAGTTTTAAGGGTTTTGTTTATATTAACCAGTACACAGGACTAGTAACATTCTAATTTGTACAGCAATTGCCCTTGGGGTGCTGTGTGCACCTGAGGTTCTTTGGTCCTAGACAACTTCAGGGGAGAAAATAATGTCCCTGCTCTGTAGAAATTGCAAGCAAATGGAGCTGTGAGTAGACAGGGAAACAAATAATTGATTCAAGTTTTCTGCTTCCTGAACTAGCAGATTTGTAAACAGCTGGAGATCCCAATTTTATTTCAAGGTATGCACATACTAAGATCAAAGGCATATTTCTGAAGTTTGGTTTATGAATTAACAATATTCTGAAAATAACAATAAGCTTTGTTTTTAGGTTTAGCTATACTCAGGCTTTGTACCATTTCCTGCCCATGCCTGTCCTTAAATGTAAGCTTGGGCTTTGCTGCTGGAAGGCTGCTCCGAGTTGATTTGCATCCGTGTTGGGTAGCAAGTCAGCCCTGCCACTGAGTCAGCAAAACCTACTTCACACCTCCCTGCAGGACCAACAGGAGCTCCTGGCAGAGGGTATTTCAGGCAAATGCCATTAGTCTGTCACAAGTTACACTGGTCTAAAGCAGTTCACATAAGCAGCAGTACTGAAAAATCATGTTGTATATGGTATCTGGGATTTGTTGCTTCAGAGACTGTAGAGAGCTCCTGACTCAAACCTCCCCTTCCTCAGCAAGCACAACTGGATGAGTGGATGGGAACAAGGGTGCACAGCAAATCTGTTGTGTAAGCACAGGAGCAGGGTTCCATGGATGTGACAGCATGAAAAATGAACTTGCTGCATCTGAACTCCTCAGATATGGTATCGTGTTTAGTAAGCTGCTCTCTCCTCCATGTCTGCTGCTTGCAGACAAGGATTCTCCTCCTGGCTTCCAGCATGGGTCAGCTTGCCATCAGCGTGGCATCAGCAGAGAGAAGCAAGCACAGCTTGGGGAAAGGATCACTGCCAGTCAATGCTAACAAAACTCACTTCAGACATTTTCTCTGTGCATTATTAAGGTCAGTGAGCCAGATTGTAAATAAGAGGCCTAATTTCCAACAGACTTTACCTGTGCCATTTCCTTGGAAGTTGGCAGAGGGTCAGGTGAGACCTGGCAGATGTGACTGTGGCAGTGGAGGCTGTCCCTGCCAAATCACCAGTGCAGCCACTGCTCAAAGGTGCTTCTCCTGTTATGCCAGAAATGTTTGCCTGTGCTCCAGTCGTCCCTGCTCACACCTGGCTTCTTAGCAAGATCCCACCCTTTGGTTTAAATGAAAATCAAAGGCCCCTTTGCCTTAACCCAGATAGGTTTCTGTTACTCAGCTTCCACACACACCTGCACTGACACAAAGGAGAGTGCAGATCCCTGGGGGTGGGAGGCAGAGGGACACACAAGGCCCCCCTCATTGCTATAGAGGAAACATTTGTGTAACTGGAATGCAATGACTGGAGTAATCATATGAGCCTTCAGCTGCTTTGCAATAGGGCAGAGATGTAGGGTGGAGAAAGGGGAGACTGACCCAGCAGGGGACATTAATGTCAGCCAAACCCACCATGCCTTGTGTCTCAGAGCCCTTCATTTAGGCCGTGCACGCACAGCATCTTTCGGTTTATCAGCCTTGTTTCTCGGCCAGTGAGCACTTAGTGAGCAAATTATATCCCACAGCCATTTACCAGGACAGTGATCAGCTCTTTGAAAGCAAAGGGTCAGATCTGGGAGCAGCACCTAAGAAAGGGTTTGTTCAGTGCCGTTGTAAAGTATCCTTACAATACATTTGAAAAGAAGCAGGGCCAGGTGGGGAATAAAGAGCAGAAAGCAGAGAGCAGCAGGCAGTTGTTCAGGGGAGTGGGTGGGCTGCCTTGAGACAATTGTTTCTTTCATTTTTTCACCTGTCATTGTTGTGTGGAGTGAATCTTTGGAGAGGAAGGGGCTGCTACAGCCAGTTGTTCTGGTAATGCTGTGCCATCGCCGCATTGCTTTGTATTCAGTCTTGCTACCTGCTGAAAACCAGAAACAATAGGAAAATGCATTCTGTATGGCAGTGCTGGTGTATTTATCTCTTGGCAAACAACGACAATAAGCCTAGCTGGGATTTTAAAGTACAACTATTAATTATATGCCTTGTGCTAAACATTGATGAATTTCTTTGTGGTAGAAAATATGTGCACATTTCTTCTAGGCATTAAATCCTTTTCTCTTTGGTGGTGGTAATTAAAAAACAAGGACAATATGACTGGCAGAATGCAGTGGTTTTTTTCTTTTTCTAAGAAGACATAATTTATAAATTAAAAGCACTATGTCTCAGCCAAGAACAAGCTGGTCTTCTGAACTGTGGTATGAATGTCATCAATGAAAATGAAAGATAAAAGATGAAAAGCATCTTCTTTTCCAGTTAGAATGAGCATTTTGCTAGTATATTCAAATTGCACATAGAGGGGTTCATAACCCTTCCTCGCTCACTGCACAAGTGGCCGGGGAAATCCTGACTCCTGGAGAGCAGCCTCCCCAGGAACATACCCAGACCATTGACACTCCCAAGAAGAACAGAGAGAACATCCCAGGACGCCTGTGTTCATCTGGGCAGGCCTTGTCTCTGTAAACACCATCAGGCAGACAGGAGGGTGCCTGAAGGACCTGCTAACAAGTCCAATCAAGTAAGTACTTAGAAATATGCTTTGACTTTACAAATTAGTAACCATCCACAGGAGCAAACGAGGGGTGCTTTCCACCACTGCTGTGGATATGGCCAGTATCTGCACCCCACATAACATTTCTTACAATGAACACCTATGCAAAAGCGAGATGCCTTTTCACCGTTGGTTTGAGGATCTCTGTATTTCTTTTGCCACTAAAAGATTTCAGTCCTCCTGTCTTCCTCTTTCACGTCTCATCCTAATATTGGTGAGAGGCTGATCTGAGTGAAATCTAAGCCATGAAGTAAAAGGAAAGATTTCAAACAGTTCAGGTCCCACCAAGCAGCCTTTTCAAGGGAGCAATTGAGAAAACACAGGGAATGAAAGGAGTGCAGACCCACATTTTTCAGTAGTAATCTGATCTTCGATCGATTTAAATAAATCATTAATCCATTCCTAAATGGAGTCTGAGAGTTGGATTCAGTTAATTACTTTCCATGTTAGCAAGGTGCATACTCTAAACTGCTCAAGTTTAATGGTACTACAAGGGTTGAGTTGATTTGGGTTTTTTTTAATTAATATAATTTAGAAAATTTTTTTGTTAGTTTGTGAATTGACTTGTCAGTGTTGCACTCCCAGTTTCTCCAAAACTAATTTTAGTGTTGAAAGCTTGAAACCCTGACTCAGCTTTGCCTTTTGTTCTCAGTCCCTACAAAAGCAGGTTGCAGTTCTCATCTCTTGAGTTGATGGTTTAGGTGTTTCTGCTCTATTGTAGCCATGGAGGATGGAGCTGTACAGTTAATTCTCTCCTATAATGATTTTGTTGATGTTGTTTTTTTTGGTTTTAGATGACACTATGTTATTCTGCCTTCTGCTTGTCAGTAATTTAACAATCTCTTTACCTGGAAGCTAATTAAGAGTTGGGCTGGCTGAGTTTTTTTCAATTAAAAGCAAAGCAAGCATGATATTCTGTTTTCAAAACTATGTCCTTAAATTTTAAAAATCTCAGTGAAAACCTGGATTTTCTAAGACCTCTTCCCACTCCTGTTTTTGTTCTCTTTCCCTGTTCTCTGTCCCTTGTTTCAAGATTTAATATATTTTTGCCAGGGACAGAACTGGGGGGAGGAGGAGGGGAGTACAGAGAGCTGGGAAATAAAACATCTTTTTCAACTCTCCCCGCACAAGTACCTGTCTTTCCATCAGTGCAGGTTAGAACGATCTGCAAATGCGTTTCTGTGGCCCCAGTATGCCTGCACTGTGTGAGCACCTCTGCCCTCTTCTTGATATTTTTAGCCCTGCTTTTCTTTGGTGGCTCTCTGCTCTTCCTCTGCACTAGAGGACAGCGTACCTTCCTCTGTGGTTCACCCGTTTTCACTGCCCTTTCCTGACCCCTGGCATTTTTTCCTAGAGGCAGTAGGATGAATTTGACTGGTATTCAAGCTGCAGGCATGACAATGCCATAAGTCTCTGATGACACTGGGTATCACAGGAACTGCTGAGAACACTGCTCGTGCTTTCCAGAGGTCTGATTATGCAGTAGGTGTCTTGCTTTGTGTCCATATGCCATGTACTAAGGGGGAGCTGAGCCAGAGAGGAGTTCATCTCAGCTCCTGGGCCATTGGAACAGCCAGGGCCCGGATGGCAGCATGGATTGCCCGGGGCCATCCTCCCGCTTGGCATCTCCAGCCTGATGCTGGATCCTCTGCCCTTCCCCTCTGGCCGAGGGCGCGTTACCCCATCCGGAGAGAAGGAAGCAGCAGCTGCCTTTGTCTGCAGCGCTGGGAGGAGCCCTGAGGGAGCCCTGCAGGGAGCTGGGTGCTGGGAGCCCTGCAGGGAGCTGGGTGCTGTGCAGGGAGCTGGGTGCTGGGAGCCCTGCAGGGAGCTGGGTGCTGGGAGCCGTGCAGAGAGCTGGGTGCTGGGAGCCCTGCAGGGAGCTGGGAGCCCTGCAGGGAGCTGGGTGCTGGGTGCTGTGCAGAGAGCTGGGTGCTGGGAGCCGTGCAGGGAGCTGGGTGCTGGCTGCAGGAAGGCTGCAGTGCCATGTCCCGCTTAGCCCTGAGAGCAGGGCAGCCCCGCTGAGCACGGAGCGCTGGGCAGCTCGTGGTGCTGACAGACAACAGCCAGCAGCAAGGGAATGTCATCTGTCCCCTTCCAGAGGCACTGCTGGGGGCAGACTGTGCCTGACTCCCTGGAGGAGGAAGAAGATGGGGTGGTGGGGAGCAACCCTAACCTCGCTGCTTGCTTTTTTAAAAATCTTTTTTACCTTTTTGAAACCTCCAGAGATGTCTTGGTTGAACACAGAAATAGCGTGAGAGGTCCTATGCTGCTAGAAGAAAAATGAGATTATGAGGAAAGTCGTGGTTTTGTTAGTAAAATACTATGCCAAAGTGATGATTTTTTTGTGTAGTTATTTAGGTGGTTGGAGTGTGCATAGATTTGGAGTACAGAGAGCACAAAGCCATCAGACCTGCCAGGAATTTCCTACAGAGCTGCAGCTCTGCCTTTTTCCAGGACAAGAGGTTACAAATGCTTCTGGAAGCACTGTTCTGTTTGGGTATTTCATTTGTTTGTTTTTAAATCCGACATGAATTCAAAATATGTACTTAGAGCAGGAAGTGTTCTCTCCAGGACTAAGAACACAGTTGCAAAGAAAATAAATAGGAAATATAATATGTAAGTTTTCATTCACTGTTCCTACAGAGAGGTCCTAGCATCTTTTGGGTGGTTTTTTTTCCAGAAAATAGAGGTTGAATTTTACTGTAAAGAAAAAGAGGCAGCTCTTCCACAGCAGCTGGATTATTTATACTGCTTCTTTTAACTTCTGCTGTTGTATGAGCTGACTGGGATTTTTAGGGTACTTTAAAGCAAAGTTTGTGCTAGAAAAAGTGACCTTGTTATGAGAATACCTAGTAGACATTCAATATGCTGGCAGGACTAGCCTAGTAAAATTAATAGCTTGAAAATTCAATTTGAAATGGTACGTCGATTTAAAAAAAATTATCTTTGCAGTAAATTGACATTTGAATAATGTGGTTAATTCTACCAGCAGAAATACTAGACAGCAGTGGTGTTTATATATCATTCTCTTGTGGCTTCTAAGGTAGTTGTCTGGCATAATGCAAAAATAACCAAACCAAAACAATAACAACAAAAAAAACAACCTAGAAGATAAAAGGAGAAATTGGACATTTGAAACTCAGCTGCAAGATTTCAGACTTCTCTTTCTTTTTTTTTTTTTTTCCCTGGGTTTAACTAGGTAACTCCCACTGCAGATCTTTTATATTTGTCTGATAAACCACCAATTGCCTTGACTTTGACTGTTACTGGCCAATACTGAACTGTGGTTTGAATCTTTCAGGGATATGTAAAGAACTGTGTAAGGATAATCAAGCAATGATTCAGCTGGATTTGACCCATTTCAGGAACTCATAGACAATAGGGAACTGGGAAAATGCAATATAGTATCTGAATGCATTTAGAATTTTGAGATGCTGGTGTGAGACCTCTCTGCTGTTCGAGCAATGTTTCTTAGCACCAGTTTGTTACCTGCAGAGAAGGTCTTTTTCCGTCTGTTTTTCCCTACTTAATGACTTACTTGAAAAAAAAAAAAGAAGCTGTATTTGAAAGCCCCAGCAGGCTCCACCTGCCACACTGGCACAACCTGCTGGAACAGCAGCATTTCAGACTAAGTAATGCTTTTCTAGCCAGTACTCAGCAAACTGCCTTTCCCAGCCAGCCCGCCACTCTGCACGTGGGGCAGCAGACAAGGGGTTATGTGAACTTGCCTCTGTTGAGCACAAACATGTCATAGCCAGTTTTAATCCTTAAGCCTGCTTTTGTTTTGAAGGTTCTTGTTTGCTGCAGGTATCTAAATTTAGCCATATTTTTGTCAGCTAGAACTTATGTTACAGAAAAGAATGCTAGAAAATCTCAGCAATGTCACACTTCATTAGTCATGCAAGCACTTAAAAGCAAGGTTAGAAACACAAAATTCTGGAGATTTGTGGAGGCAGTTGTTTAAAAATGCCACACTGAGCTTTTTAGGATTTACCTTCTGAAAAAGGACCAAGTTAGAACATTAAATTTCCTGAACAATGCAGCTTTCTTAAGTTTGGAAAAGGAGTATTTAAATCCTGAAGAAAAGCTTCCCTGGACTTGTATGCTCCTCTTTCTTTGCAACATTCACAAGTCCCTCACATTCTCTTCTAGGTTCAAAGGCACAAAAGAGTATTGCTGACAACGTGCTTTTCTCTCTGGTAGTGGCTGCTTGGGTCCTGCAGAGGAGCTCGGGGTTCTCCCAGCATCCCGTTGTGAACATCCTTCCCCATTCTGCTGCTACCCTGCCCGGAGGGCAGGGCACGCTGAGAGGCAGCAGGTCCCACCCAGGACCCCTCTCACACAGAGCCAGGGCCGTTATTTCTGTTGGGGAGATCTGTTGGTCAAGGAGCTGTATATAAAAATTTAATTCCCATCTGTTGATGTGCACTTCCTGCAGTGTGCTCTTGAAAAGAGGGAAAAAGAGGGAAGCTCCTCTCACAATTATGTTTTGTTTTGTTTCTGTGG